>CM046874.1:61499471-61933525 GCA_025667525.1 Glebionis coronaria | reverse complement strand
ACGACCCATACAGTTTAGATTTTGTCTTACAAGATGAAGAGGTAACCTTAATTTATATATTAATGTTGTTTTTTTTTAATTGTAACAAAATCTAATTAATATAAACATGCCACAGTCAAACAGAATTCAGATTTTTGTCAAAAGAGAGCTAATGTTCAAGTTTGAACCTCTTATTCGAGATGGTGAATGTTATATAATCTCTAATTTCGGAGTTGCTGAAAATAGTGGAAGGTTACCATTGTTACCAAACAATTGGAAAATATCCTTTTATAAAGGAACCGAAGTTACGATAATTGAAGAAATCGATGACAACTTCATTGGTTTTGTTAATGAACCACTGGGACGTATTTTAGATACAAACAATGAGTATCACGAACATGATTGTGTTGGTATGTATTATATTTTAGTCTTACATACAAAAATATAACAAATTTATTTATTTATTTGTATTTCTGTTTTTTTATTTCAGATATTGTTGGCACCGTTGTAGCTATTGGAAATATTGTATCCGTAAATGGTTATGGTTGTTCTAAGATTCGAAGATCAGTTGTTATTGAAGACTCAGAGTAAGTAAAATAATTTTAAATAGTTACTAATAAGGTATAAACCAAGATACAGAACATAAATTGATAACACGTTATGCAGTTCTTTAAGGATTGAATGTACTTTCTGGGACAAATGGGCACTCATGTGGAATGAATATGCTGAGAAGCTTGATGAAATTGATCATTTAGACTTCATTCTGATGTTAGGGAAGGTTAAATACTGGAATGGTATGTGAATTTCTGAACAAATTTATATTTCATATAGGTTTATTTTGTTTACTTAATCTTTTTAGTTACGTAATACTATATTACTACAAAATAATACAGGAAAACCAGTGATACATAATGCTTTATTCGGAACAAGAATTTATATAAACAAAGATTATCCTGCGTTACTGTCTTTTCAAAAAAGGTATGCTAAAAATTATTAGCTATTTTTTTAATATGCAATTGATTAAATATAAAAGAATATTGATTTTATCAAGTTATATATCCATAGCTATGAAGCACAAAATGGATATGATGCAAGCGAGTTCCGAATTCAACCTCATAATCAAGAAACACATGTTGTGACTCCTTCACAATTTATGCACGGTTGTGTGAAAAGAATGGTCGGAATGATCCGCAACATTGAACCGGTATGAAAACATTGTTTTTTTTTTGAATTTTATTTTAATGATAATTTAATTTTACGGATATGTCTAACGAAAATTGTTATCTGTAATTTAGGATACATATTGTGTTGTTTATGCAAGAGTACACAACATACAATATGAAAGTGGATGGGTTTATACTGGGTGCAAAGCATGCAACACGAAGGTCACTGTAGTTGGATCAAAAGGGTCAACTTCCTCAAGAAACAAAAAACAATTATTCCATTGTAAGAAACATGGAGAAACATATGCAGTCGCATCTAGGTACAAAATTTAGTTTATTTATTTAACTTGTTATGTTTTTTTAAAAACAACAAATTAAACCATTTGTTAATCTATATTATTTGTTTTTCATAGGTTCAAGTTAATTATTCGTATATTTGATCCAACTGGAACTGCACAAGTTATTATTTTTGATAAGAATGTGTATAATATGACCAAGTTGACAACATGGGAGATTATGGAAGAACATGGCATGAACACAGATGAGTACTTTCCTAATGATCTTAATCAGATTATTGGGAAACAATATTTGTTTAAAATTAAGTTTTCAGAATATAATTACAACAATAACAACCATGTCTATCGAGCCAAAAAGGTTACAGAAGATGATGAGACAATCAACTACTTTAAAAGTGGTTTCTTCGATGATGAGGTTAGATCAATTATATTTTTAAATCACGTTTAATTCATTCATTTGTTAACAATGATTTTCTTAATTATTTTTGAGTCAAAACGTTACAGGTTGAAAATGAAGATTATAGCAACTCTATTAAGGTTAATGAGGTAATATTTTTTGTTTTTAAATATGCTTCACAAAATGTAAACTTTAAAACCAAACAATATTTTATTTAATGTTTTTTAATTTAACTCTACAGGAAGCAGAAAATGAGTTTTCAAAAAATGAAGAAGATGAGGTTACAAATCCATCAATATCAGAAGTGAATGAGGTATTACAAACTGTATTTTTAAATTGTTTTAAACACAATATTATAAAATATAGTAATAATTAAAAATTTTATCCTAAAATTACAGGAAGCCGAACAAGGTTCAACAAAAGAAAGTATGCCATAGAAGATTCATCCACAGAACACATTCAAAAGAAAGATGTAATTTTTGAAAAATCTTTTGACATAATAGCACCAAGTTGTGGAGCACCAGGGAGCAAAAGCGAAAAAGAATATGTTTTTATTGATTTATCAGATTATGAAACAGAAGATGAAGATGAAGTTGAAGATGAAAACTCCAACAACAAAATTGTGACAGTGAAGTTGGAGAAAAACCCTTAGATAACAAGAATGCATCTCACAAACATTTATCAGTACTATTTTAATTTTCATCTAATAATAAACAAACAACATTAGTTTGTGTTAAGATTATGTTTACCATGTTTTTTCAGGAATAATTGACTTTCAGTGATTTATTTGAATATTTTAAGAGTTTTCATTATTATTGGTTTTTGAATAAAGTTTTGAATGTTTATCAAAATATTGTTGTTTTAATATATTCTGTTCAAAAGAGGAAAAGTTTCATAATGATTCAGCGTAACCGTATGGCCTGGATTAAGGAGTACGTAATCTGATATTTCGGATGCATTTTGGATCTAATTGTGTAATACTTACATGGTTTTAATCATGTTTGTATGAATTTTAAGATTACAAGTTCGTGTAGCTAAGTTACGTTCAAACAGTATTTTTCATAGTATGCTGCTTGCATTAAACAGATAGAGTCGGGGTAAATTTAATATTTGGACAGAATTCTACAAAAGCATGGTAATACAAGCATTAAACAGATACCTGAAAGAGTTACGTAAAGCTAGAAGCGTCTTCGTCAACTTGGTGACATGGTGTAAGCACTGCCATTAAAAAAAGGTCAGATATAAATCAGAAATAAAATAATTATCACGAACTAGCCCTTCAAATTTTCTAAAAGAAAAGAGATTTCAACCTTTAACATAATTATATACACATTCAGGTCAAGAAAATGCACTATTTATTCAATAAACGTGCTTCTATTGCTGGAAATATTCGACTGTTGGCCAGATCTATACTGAGGTACATTGACTTATTTGAGTATATTATCCATACCAAATAAAATAACTTAAAAGAATACTTGTTGCATCACATTCCTTTCAACATTCTCAAAAATCCTACAATACCTCTCTTGCCAAATAAAGTATATTGCAGTAGCTAGGATGATATTTAATACAGTACATTGTATGGGATTTAATGTTGACTGAGCTGTTTTATATTTTCTATTAGCAAGTGTTACAAGTGTACTCTGATCGTGAACAAGGCACCTTCAAGCAAACCATAAAGAACCAAACCAAGTATACTTCACTTTGTAAGTCCATCTATCTAAATTATACCAAACATATTTATCCATTCTTACTTTTTTATCGCTTCCAAATGAACCTGATTTAGTTCTTTTATCAAAAACCCAGTTTGGAAATTCTAAAACATTGAATGGCTTTTTTTCTTTGCAGGTCTTCGTATATTTAAGTACTTAACAATGACTATAGCAGCCAAGGATTTCAGATCGAAGGTGACTAAGGGTGAAACATGTGACCCTTAGTCAACCCTGAAAAGGCGCCATGGATGATGAGTGATGAAACATGTCTTTATCATGGGCCATGAACCTACCAAATAGAATTAAAAGTTACTAATAAGTATTTTTTTCTTATTAGGCTTGAATGTATAACGAAGGACAGTCTCCTTGATAGACATTGGAGGTGTAAGTAAGTTACTTTCTTTGCTAATTTCTAAGGCTTTTGTCATTGACTTCTCATGATATTTGCAACATATTCTGTTTGAAGAAAATTCAATGTACTTGGTGATCCGCTTAGTAAGTAACCAGTTATTATTTTGAACTTTTACTCACTTTTTTGCTATTGTAGTGCATTTTTTGAATCTGTGGGTTTTGTTACTACTGTAACAAGCATTCCCAAACACCTATTTGGCTGGTAGTGACTTCGTTCTCCAGTAATGACGAGTAGCTCTCGCTGAAGGAATGCATGTGACCTTCTGATCAATCAGTATAGGCATAATTGGCCAAAGGTACATCAGAATATGAACTTATATACATGCCTATCCATGTATACATAAAACAATTTATGTTGTTATTGTATCTGATGCATTGTGTTTCTATTAATATAGGTTATGCTTTGTTGGAATAGGTTCTTCTCCTAAACGCTTAGATACCGGTTACGCTTCTCAGGAGAGTAAACATTCATATGTACCGTGCTATGCAAGGTATAATGAACTTATATTATTGTATTCAGTTATATTATATTAGAACTGTATATTTACGTTTTAAACAATTGTGCAGAACCATCATCAACCTATTTATATACTTGACGTTTTGACCAAGTCTGCCAATATTGACGATGACAAGTTGTGCACCTGTGCTTTTAAAACCTTCAATAATGACGATGACAAGTTATGGAGTGCAACGGTTTTATGTTAATTTGCGTTAAAATTTTGATTTTCTTGGTTTTTTGTGTTAGAAATTTCAACCCCTAACATAATTCTATACACATTCAGGTCAAGAAAATGCACTATTTATTCAATAAACGTGTTTCTATTGCTGGAAATATTCATGACTGTAGGGCATAAAGATAGCATGTATGCAAACTTATATTGCAACACAAATGTATATCAATCTTTATCACGCGTGCATATTTTTACTGATGTTTTAACTTTTGATATATACATAACAATAACTATTTAACCCGTGGTAAGATATATATATATATATATATATATATATATATATATATATATATATATATATATATATATATATATATATATATATATATATATATATATATATATATATATATATATTGTCGTAGGAGTAGCTCTCGCTGAAGGAATGCATGTGACCTTCTGATCAATCAGTATAGGCATAATTGGTCAAAGGTACATCAGAATATGAACTTATATACATGCTTATCCATGTATACGTAAAACAATTTATGTTGTTATTGTATCTGATGCATTGTGTTTCTGTTAATATAGGTTATGCTTTGTTGGAATATGTTCTTCTCCTAAACTCTTAGATACCGGTTACGCTTCTCAGGAGAATAAACATTCATATGTACCGTGCTATGCAAGGTATAATGAACTTATATTATTGTATCCAGTTATATTATATTAGAACTGTATATTTACGTTTTGTAAACAATTGTGCAGAACCATCATCAACCTATTTATATACTTGGCGTTTTGACCAAGTCTGCCAATATTGACGATGACAAGTTGTGCACCTGTGCTTTTAAAACCTTCAATAATGACGATGACAAGTTATGGAGTGCAACGGTTTTGTATTAATTTGCATTAAAGATTTGATTTTCTTGGTTTTTTGTGTTGTTTAGTTTGTGACCGTTTAGATTGATGGAGTTAACTAGAAAATATGTAGATACAAGGTGAATAAGTAGAGATTACGTGGTATAACCAGTCTATTTGTGTGGCGGAGAAAATCACGCAAATGGTTGAAGGACTATTATTCAAAATCATAAAAGGACAATCTTTTTCGCGAGTAGATAAGTCTTATATGTTGTATGAAAATTTGAAAATATGTTTTTTGATTTCAGTCGTACTTATTGAATTTAAATCAGATTAGGGATATTAAAGAAGTGTTTGGTGGCAGTGATGAGGATGTCGCTGCTCTTGAAAGAACGATGCAAACTCTTGGAAAGCCTCTAAATTTCTGGAAGCATGCATCTAGGGAATTAAAAAGGGGTTATTTGTGAACTATGATACTAAACATATATTTTTATAGATGAGTTATCTTTGAACTATGAAGATAAAGCAAGAGGGGAATCTGCAACTGTAGTGCTAAATTATCATTTACCTAAAAATAACCTTAGATGTGGTTAAATATACCATAACTTGAAAAATTATGTGGTAGAATAGTTTTCTTTTAGATGACACTTTATAGCCCATATGTTTATCTTCGAGACTCAAATATTCTAAAAGAACTCAATTGTTATATACTTATATCTAGCCATGATCTCTTGTTTGTTCCTCATTGAGTATTTTTATTTATTATGTTGGTTTATGTATTTCAATTATTAGAGGTTTCTGTTATTATATAAATTATTCTTCGTGGCGATTTGAAATGAAAGATTTGCCACTAAAAATGTAATAGAAAGATTTAGCATTTACATGTTTGGTATTTGATTTGCGTTATCTTTACATTTTGAATTACGCATTAAGTCAAAAAATCTGCTGTAATTGTAGAAAATATAAAATATATTTAGATAAACATTCTAATTATATGGTTTATATTTTGTAGATTTTAAAAATCATGTAATCCACCTTTTTATATTTTTTAAAAATTTTATCAAAGAATATATACATAAAATATTCGAAATTTAAGTCCAGAAATTTGCGTTAACTTTAGAAATTATAAATCATATTTAGATATTACATTCTGTAAATTTTAAAAATCATTTAATCCATGTTTTTATATTTGGTTTAAATTATATCCAAGGATATATATATACAATATTTGATTATGTATATAATTATTAAATATATACTTGAATGATAAGTTACAGCAATTATACATGTATATCTGGAATTAAAATAATCTTAGGATTAGGACACTTCAACTATAAATACACCATAATCTGTTGCTGCATACCATACGTTTTAATAAAACAACCTACTGAATTCACAAATTTCACAAACACTGTGCACCCACAAACAACATCTCAAAGCCGTTCTAAAACCACAACCAATGTAAGTGCTAAAATACATGCATCAAGCAAGCCTAATATATCCACCAGGCCATCTACATGCAGTATGGAAATTCATAAATCATTTACTTTGTTAATCATCAGTTATTAGTTATATAATTATTAGTTTGTTTGTATTTTTTGTGTTAGATCAGTATTGGTAACTTGATATGTACTTCAAGCATTTTTAGATCTATACTTTTGGTTTGCAATCAATAAATGCCTTATACATACACTGTTAGATATCTATTTAGCCAACGTAGATCCATTATTATACTAATATAAATGAGTAATTGCTGATTTAATATGTTTTTTTGTAATTTAAAATCACATGAATTGTTAGTCTCTAATTACTTTTATTTGTTATGGTTCAAAATAAACAAACAGCAACTTCCACAACATTCCAGCCTATTGACAAACACAAAAGAGATACATCAATAATTGATAATATCATGCAGCTTATTCTTGATAATATCATGCAGCCTATTCCTGTCACAAACAAACGTCGTCGATTGACAAATAATGGTTATTATGTAAACCGCATTGATAGTGATGTGATTTCATTAGATGATGACAAGATAAGCAAAAAAAAACAAAGTGTTCAATCCGTACAAAAGGAAGAAGGAATGGTATTACTTTCAAACTATCCCTAATATTTATTTTTTAACAAAAAAATAAAACTTTCAGCATACCACTGACTTAATTTCATTCCATTTAAAATGCAGGAATGTAAATTGAGAAAACCTATAGACATTATTATTATTGAGGATACTTCATCGTGATGAGAAGATACAAAAACCACATGATAGAAAAGAACCACTTGACGCAAAAGAAAAGGAAGGAATAATGGTAATAAGTTTGTAACAATTTATAATATAATATTTCCTTTAAGCAAAATACAAAACATACTATAAAATTTTTTTCTGGTCCCTTAAAAATGCAGGATTCTGATGACGAAGAACAATTTTTTTTTTAAAAGATCAGAAAAGAACAACAAAAGGCAAAAACAAACTATCATTGACGAAGAAATAGATGAAGAATTTTATGACAACAAAAGCTATAATAAGGATGACGCATGGTTTAATATAAACACAAATGAGAAACATACCAAAGATATCGATAACTTTGACAATGAATCTGATGAAGAGGAAGTTGGGGAAGATTTATACGATTCTGACATGTATAGTGTCAGATCCGTATCAGATGGAGATGAAACTGATAGCTTTATCAATGATAACTCTACGGATTATGATTCGACAGATAGTGACGATTACTTTTAATGGGTTTATAGTATTCATTAAACAATATTATCTTTCATTTTTAATGTTTTAAGGATTTTTAATTTTAATACTTCAATAAAACATTTAAGTCGTATGCATGTATTGTCGTTTCTACTTATATGTTTTAGCCAAGTTTGTTTATTAGATTGAATCAAACAAATAAATTTGTTGTAACCTTATCATTCATAATTAAACGTTTTATAAACAAGTTTGGAGCTTTCAGATATAATAAGGAAAAACAATTGCCACAATGAGATACAACATATAAACAAAATAACCAATTCACTTTTATTACTAATTCAACGACGTCGATCAATGCAATTACATTTAAGAAACCTTTAAATTGACACAATCTAACGTTTTTAAAGTCTGTTTGGAACCAACCTAAAAAAACATAAGGTTGACAAGTTAAATACTGTAACAAGATTAAACACAAAATGTAATATTCTTTAACTTTAAATATTAAAAAAAAACAAAGGACTTCTAAAAACCATTAGTTATTAAAAAATAAAAATAAGACAAAACTTTAAAAAATCGTTAGTCATATAAGCCATCAAAATTAATGAACATTGTTTTTTATTAACATGTTGAAATATTATCTTATTTGTTAACTAATCTGTTTGTCATACAGGAGAACATCAAGAATTGATGAATAATGAAACAACAAGGAAAAGAAAACGTATAGAGACTCTTACACAAACAAGTAAGCTTTTGGACTTAATCAAAATATTAATTTATGTGTTGTTTTATCATAATATGTGACTAACTTATGTATTAATTAACTTTATCAAATGTTACAAAAAAATATAAGACACAACAAGTGCAACCTCGGACATAGCACTTCGAGTGAGAGGTCGTCAACCAAAGATCAAAACACGTAAGACAAATACAAAACTAATAATACCAGTTAAAGATTGATACAAAAAAATATAACACCTTTCATGTTTTATTTGTAGCAGCCATAATTGATGAACAAAATCCTCCACGTAGAGGACGTCCTCCAACACAAGCAGGTAAATTTTTTGAATAAATCAGGCCGTAGTTTTATATAATGGTGAATAATAGTATGTCATATGTTTATCATCAATTTAACTCGGCTTTCAAAAAAACTACAAAACAAGGTACATTAAGTGAAATATCAGACATAGCACTTCGAAGACCCGGGCGCCCTCCAAAAAGCAAAAACAAAATTTGTATGTCAAATACAATACTTAATACTTATATTTATACATCAATTTGTAGTTGGCAATTTTTAAAGTATGTCTATGTAACAGATACAGACCCTCCATCTCGCAAATCAGAAAGGATGAAAGACCAACAAAGAATGGGCAACAATTCATTTGTTGGAATATCTAATGGTATTAACTATTTATACATATATAATTATTGTAAAAAATATTGAACTACATTTATCAAAACAATAACATCTACTCAACTAATATCAACACTTTAACCTACTTTTATAAATTCCAGAATACTTTGACCATGGAGATCCAATTTACAGATGTGAATCATGTGACACACTATTGTGGCACGCTGAAAGTATGATAGGGAACACACATGGAATTACAGATTCATTTTCACTTTGTTGTGGGCGAGGAAAAGTAAAGCTAACAAACGAAGTAGAAAAACCTCCAAAATTGTTGATGGAACTTATTAGTGGAGATCACCCAAAGAGCAGCAATTTCATTGAAAATATAAGAAGATATAATTTAATGTTTGCATTCACATCTATTGGTGCAAAACAAGACATGTCAGTTACCGATGGTCGTGGTCCATACTGTTACAGAATACACGGAGAAAATTATCATAGAATGGGTACTTTACTTCCAAAAGAAGGAAAAACACCGATGTTTGCACAGCTTTACATTTACGACACAGAGAACGAGATACAAAACAGGGTCAACTGTATCAGGTATGATAAAAAAAATTACAATGAATTTGTACATAACTATTAACTTCTACAGCTATAGTTAATATTACTTATATTTACTTATATTTCTGTCTACAGCAACGACCAATCAACCTACTCCAAAAACCGTGAAATAGACCACCAACTAACTATTGAATTACGTGACATGCTTGACGAAATAAACCCATTAGTTACTCAATTCAGAATGGTTGGTGAACGTTTAGCCACTACAAATGAGGAAAACAAGTATAAACTAAGGCTTATTGGTACAAGAACACGAGATGGAAGGGATTACAACCTCCCGACAGCTTTAGAAGTTGCTGCTCTAATTGTAGGTGACTTTGACTCAACATCAAATGAACGAGACATCATTCTACACGTGAAAGAAGGTGGTGTAAAACGAATCAGCGAATTGCATCCATCCTATATCGCATTCCGTACGGTGAAGATGGATACTGGACTGACATATACCATTACGGAGTCACTGATAAAACACCAACAAATAAAAGAACAAGGGTAACAATGCGTGAGAATTTTGCATATCGATTACAAGAAAGACTAAACGTTATCTCAATGTTATTGGAATCAAGGAGACTGTGTCAGCAATTTATTGTGGACGCTTACACTATGATCGAGCGTGAAAGAGTGTCATTCATCAAAAACCAGCAAAATGATTTAAGAAGCGAAACATATAACAAATTAGCTCAAATGGCGGAGGATGAAGATTCAGGAGTAAAACTTCGAGGGAAATCGTATGTATTGCCATCGTCATATACTGGAAGCCCGAGGTATATGATGCAAAATTATCTAGACGCCATGACAATTTGCAAAGTGTATGGTTACCCTGACCTCTTCATAACATTCACATGCAACCCAAATTGGCCGGAGATTTCACGCTTTGTAAACAGCCATGGTTTGAAATCAGAAGATCGACCTGACGCGATAACAAGAGTATTTAAACAAAAACTCGATAACCTGATGGGAGATTTCAAAGACAAGAATTACTTTGGACGACTAAAAGTAGGTCAGTGCACCATATACAAATTTATACCTCATTATTAGTCATCAAATTTTAAAAGTTATAAAAAAATATTCTAAAAATTTGTTATTTAAACAGCGGTATACACTGTTGAGTTTCAAAAAAGAGGACTACCACATGCGCACATACTGCTTTTTTGGAAGAACAAGACAAGATCACGACAGCCGAACAAATAGATAAGTATATTTCATCAGAAATACCAGACAAAAATGAAGACCCGGATTTGTATCAGATTGTCACTGATCATATGATCCATGGTCCATGTGGTGCTGACAGACCAACTTGTCCATGTACGGTTAAAAACAAATGCACAAAAAAATTCCCAAAACAGTTTAACGATAAAACATTCATTGATGAAAGTGGTTACGCAATTTACAAAAGAAGGAACGACGGATCAACAATAGAAAAGACAGGAACAGAATTGCATAATGGATACGTAGTACCCTACAATCCAGGATTGTTACGACGTTACCAGTCACACATAAACGTCGAATGGTGCAACCAAGTAGCCTCAATAAAATATCTATTTAAATACATAAACGAGGGACCAGACAGAGTAACAACTACTCTAGAGGATGCAGATGTCGATGAAGTCAAAGATTACTACGATTGCCGGTACCTATCAGCATGCGAGGCGGCTTGGAGGATCTATGGATTTGACATACACTATAGATTCCCACCAGTTGAAAGGCTACCATTTCACTTGCGTGGAGAACAAACAGTAATATTCAACGCAACTGGCAGTATAGATTTTGCATTGGATAACGCATCAGTCAACGAAAGCAAATTCACCGCATGGATGGAACTCAACGAAAGAGACGAGGACGCCAGAAAACTGCTTTACCATGAGATTCCAAAACATTACGTATGGAGACCAGAAGAAAGGATTTGGTTTCCAAGACAAAAAGGTACATGTATTGGACGCGTACATCATGTACCTCCATCATTTGGCGAATTATTCTACTTACGAGTACTACTAAACAAGTTAGAGGACCACGCGATTGGGACGACTTCAAGAAATTTGATAAGGTTATTTACCCAACATACAAAGACGCTTGCCAGGCTCGTGAATTATTAGAAGATGATAAAGAATATATAGATGGATTATTCGAAGCAAGCCTATGAGGTTCGGGAAATTATTTAAGAGCATTTTTTGTGATGTTAATTATGACAGACAGCATGTCTCGGCCAGAAATTGTGTATGGAAAAACTTGGGAAGTGTTGGCTGCTGATGTTTTACATATTGAGAGAGTCAAGAGAAACGATCCAGGTATGTAATAAACAAACACTTTTTATCATAATGTATGCCCGTTCAAAACTACTAATGCCACATAGATACTATAAAATCAATACAAATCAAAATGTCAAATTTATAACAATTAATCGTTTTTTAAACAGGTTTGGAGCTTTCAGATATACAAAGGAAAAACATTTGCCTCACATATATCCAACACATGCTCCTTCGAAACAACAAAATTTTAAATCAGATACCAAACATGCCATACCCAAACGAAATGTACACAATGGCAAATTATAACAGACTGGTGCACGATGAAATGAAATACAACAAAGATTTTTTACGTGAGGAACATAAAAGACTCTACAAAACATTAACGAGCGAACAAAGAGATATACACAACACCCTGATGGAAACCGTCAAGAGTAAAAAAGGAGGCATGTTCTTTGTTTACGGATATGGTGGGACTGGCAAGACATATCTCTACAAGACTTTGTCGGCCGCATTAAGGTCGGAAGGGGAAATAGTGTTGAACGTAGCATCAAGCGTTATTGCAGCACTTTTGTTAGAAGGTGGGAGAACTGCACATTCAAGATTTGCAATTCCTATAAATGTAGTTGATGATTCAGTCTGTCATATACCAGCACAAAGCGAACTTGCGGAATTGATTAAATTATCAAAATTAATAATATGGGATGAGGCACCAATGACGCACAGACATTGTTATGAAGCATTCGATAAAACACTAAGAGACATATGCAGGAAAGACATATCAAAACCTTCTGAAGAGATTTTTGGTGGAAAAGTAGTTCTTGTTTGGTGGTGATTTTCGACAAATCTTACATGTTGTTACAAACGGAAGTAGACAAGATGTTGTACATGCATCAATTAACTCGTCAAAATTGTGGCAACAATGCAAAGTAATGCGTTTGACCATTAACATGAGGTTAGGATCAGGTACAAATAATTCAGAACGAAAAGAAATCCAAGACTTTGCGGATTGGATATTAAGCATTGGAAACGGAACAATGGGTGGAAAAAATGATGGTGAATCAATGGTAGAATTCCCAGAAGATATGTTAATACCTGATTCCGATGATCATGTAGGTTCAATAATAAAAGCGACTTACCCTGATTTGGTGCAAAATCTATACAACCCAACCTTCTTCCAAGAGAAAGCAATTCTTGCACCCACACACGCCCTTGTGGATATGGTAAACGATAGAATGCTAGAACTTCTACCAGGAGACGAAAAAACATACGACAGTTCAGACTCGGTTGGTATTGTAGATTTAGACACAAATTTTAATGAGTCACTTTACACAGCCGATTTTCTTAATAGCATTAGAGTTGCCGGAATTCCTCAACATACTCTGAAATTGAAAATAGGAGCACCAGTTATGTGCATGAGAAACATAGACCAAACTGCAGGATTATGCAACGGAACAAGACTACAAATACAGAGGATGGGAGTAAATATAATTGAAGTAAAAATTATATCCGGCGGCAGTGTTGGTACTATTTGTGCAATACCACGTATGATTCTTAGCCCATCTGATACTACAATGCCATTTAAATTAAACCGCAGACAATTCCCAGTTGCGTTGTGTTTTGCAATGACTATTAACAAAAGTCAAGGACAAACATTGACACAAGTAGGGCTATTTCTTCAACGTCCAGTTTTCTCACATGGACAACTATACGTGGCGGTATCAAGAGGCAAAAGCAGAAAGGGACTGAAAATTCTATGTTGCGATGAAGACGAAAATTATGCAAAATCCACAACAAATGTTGTCTATAAAGAAGCTTTGTTTCGCATATGAGGTAAAAAAACGTAAAATTCTTTAGTTTAAAATAATAATCCAACATAACTATTATTCTGAAATTATTTCTCTTATTCTTGGAATACTATATTTATTAATCTTTGTTGTTGTCATAGGTTCTATACAACAGACAGACAAAACCAAGAAGTGAGGACTTTAACAAATTCGACAATACACAGGTTTAACAAACTCATGGACGATACAATACAATGCATTTTTAAATTAACACTTCTTAGATTCATTTACAGATACATGTTCTAATATTTGGTCAGAATAACCTTCATATATTATAGTTACGGTGTTTTTCTCATTTATGTTTCTTTCTGTGTGGAATGTAGAATGAATATAGTGGAATATAGAATGAATACATAAAACAAAATCATGTTCGGTTTATATAGGTTGAAAATACTTTGTGGCAGTAAAAAACACAAAATAAACAGTGTAAAATCAAAATAAAATTATGAATATAATATAACAAAAACAAATTTATGTCATATTAATAATATTTATGACATAAAAAATAATTTGTATAATAATTTATACCAATAATTATAATAACCTATTAATAAATATTTACATAATATTAAACAGTTAATCAGGTTTTCAGCACGTATGTATTTAGTGAGATTCAAATAGTTCACATCTATGTAAAAATCATATTCTTAAGAGTTTACTTTATGTCGGGTTGTTTGCCATTGCCTTCGTAAACACATCTTATATAGTATTTTCATATCCTTATTAAAACTGCTTATGTGGGCTGTTTAGAATTCTTTATTAAAATGCTTACATGGTTTACAATTGCCTACTAAAAGTGCAAAATAGTTTCTAATCTCGGGGTATTCATCATCAGTTCAGAAGTAAAAATAATAAAAAAACATAATCATTTATTAAAAAGTTTTAGCCTTGCATTTATATTATTGGAATTTTTCATCAAACAAGTTGCTAGGACATCTGTTCCAATTAAAATAAAGGAAAATTTCAATCGACTACAGTTTAACCTTCTGCTCTATATTTCTTTCATTCAACTTATCACCTATTCGTCATCTATTCATACAATTCCATCATTCCGTTATCTTGAATTTGTGACTGCTCATGTTAACTTCGACTTTAACGATACTTATCACAATGGAGGACCAATCCTGTATTCTAACTAAACTTCTGCAACTGTTGAATTCAACAAACATATTTACTCATTCAATCTTACAAAGACTTTATCAATTCCTATACTTTGCATTAGCTTATGTTTTTACACTTATTCTGTGAAATTAACACTCACCCGCTCAATTACCAATTAAACAAACTAACTTTCAAACTCAAAGTGCCAAAAAATGTATTAAACCAAACACACCTAGACTGATTTTAAAGCAAACATTTATTAACAGTTTATTGAAACAAACAAACTGATCAACATTTATTAATCAGTAAACTACCATTCAAGAACAAATTGCAAGTACATTTTTACACTAACAAAACTTATAAGGAAATTTAGACTAACAATATGCAGTAAAATAGTAGGAGCATTACCAAAACATCTGAAGCCTCCGTTGATGGCGAACCTCGCTACGGCTGATCAAACTAACTCAACAGCTACAAGTGATCACCATTATCTGAAATCTTCTGCTACTACTTGGATCATCTCGCACCATCACATAAAAAAACAGTTAACGTTATTACAAAATAACAACCTTTTTTATATCAAATAATAAAACCAACTCTATAATACTTAACTTAATACAAAAATTACACTATATTTTTCACCCAAAATAACTATGAATGAATGTGTTTTAAAATTAACAATTAAAACAATTAAAGATTATGATGTATGTTTAATTTTAAGAATCAATCAGTTCATTTAAATGAAGATCTAAACTTAGTACCTGCCCAACTCAACATAATAACTGATGGATATCCATACTCGTCTAATCATCTCGAAAACATGATGACTGACAACGTCGCCGGAAAACATCGTCGTTTGTTCCGGAAATAAAAAAAAATCAAATGATTAAAAAATTGCTATCAGTGAACATAAAAAAATTGAGAAAAATAAACACTTAACTCACCATAAAATCAAATTGAAATCGTATTTCTTGGCTAACCATCAATTTAGAATTTCTGCTAATTTTTTTTTACTAATAAGGAATTGTGAGATTAGATGAAATAGTGAAAGTGTAACTCACATTGGGTCCAACACATTGTTCACAAGATCCCCCACTGTAATAATTACTTAGCAAATATGTGTCATTTAGGGGACCAAATCGTCCAAATGGCCTCCAGAGGTCTTAACACCTACAAACATAGCAAAATGTTATTAGAAAACAAGCCAGCTTCAAACCTATTGCTAACGTTAGTCTTAGATTACTAAAAATTATTTGTTAAGTTTTAATGTCTTCTGAAATTTGCTAATTTCAATCGATTCACGTAAATATTATTGGTTCATTTGTGTTGTATGATATTTCCAACGAGCTAAAGTTGGCTGAATTGGAAACAAGTCCAATAGGTTAACAGGGTCGACGATCAACTAAGTAGTCCTAAGTAGTCTTCTGATGCTTAAACGCGCCTACGTCGTTTCACATCAAAAATTGCGGTATAACAGAACAGATATCGTTTGGCGATATTATTTAATGTAATACATTAATTGTTTTTAAACAGACAACACATTTTAACACCCTTTTGAGCTGTTATGCAACCCGATCGTCCTGCACATCGTGCCACTTCCAATGCCTAAGAATTCGTAACTGTCTAACTTCTGAACAGAGAGAGGAAGGAATCAACTTGGTGTCATATCTATCTACTCTGGAATTTTTAGTGACTTGGGGAGTGGAAGCAATGTGTATGTCTGGATGATAGAAAAGGTTTCTTTCATCTTCTGTTTAAATCATATTTGATGACATGTACTCTAGAATTTTTTCATATAATATTTATATCTAATTAAGATTATGTTGAATACCCTTTTTGAAGGTAAGAAGGAATACTTGAGGAATCACAAGACTATAAGACCGCGCACATACATCAGTTCTAGAGGATATAAATTTTCCAAGAAGGTTGGTTAGTAACTCTATGTACTCTAATTAGCGCACTTACTTAACCCTGTTTTAACCTAAAATTAAATTTTGTTGGTTTCAACCTGCTAATAGGATAAAGATTCTGGTCACACAACTAACATGCCATATAGAAGCATACTACAGCAAAACAGTGTCCTTTTTCCAGTATGTACTATGTGATTTATCAGCTCATTTTAATTTCGCATACCGCATGACGAAGCGTGGGCTGATTGAGTTTTTTCCGCTAAATAAATGAGAGAGAGTGGAGACCACACAGGCCATAGGTAACAGCTCTTATGCCTTGCTAGCAGAAATCAATCCAGAAACTGTCCTCGGGTAACTCTAGCGGTATTATCACACTGAAACATTTATACTATTTTTCCATAGACGGTGAATAAGATGCCTAACAAATTTTTATAATTTTTTAATTGAATGTCAGTTTCAAGAGGAATCTGCTTTGGGAATTAGGTGTATTGCAAACACATCCTGTGCCTTTTTAAATATTTAGTCATGAATACTAAGGTCCCAGACCCTATGCCTTTTTAGACTATTGGGCGATGAAGCAAAAGGTTGGTTCGATACTACTTCTCGGAATCTGGTAACCTTCGGATCTTAAGTAAGTGTGTCTGCAGCCTCAGTTATCTTTTAGTTCTAACAGAAGTTCAAATATAATAACTATTATTATAATAATGGAAGCTCCCAGTTTTCAATTCAAGCATATAATAAATGTAGTTAGAGGATAGGTAAGGTATACAAATCAAACATGAAACATAAAGCGTAATTACACTAAGCAAAAGATGCAATGAACTGAAAGCTATTAGGAAGATAACTTTGACCAAAGTCGTAAAGCATTCACATCGGATCTTTACGAAATAAATATTTACAAAGTGGAGAGCTATGTGTGTCATAGTAGGCCAAACTCTAAAGATTGTGTCATTGTTATTAAAGGCATATATCTATACCATGTATCATCATTCTACATAAAAATGCTCTAATCAGTAAAACATAATAACACTTTTTGTGTTTCAGGGACAGTATTGGTGGGCTGGTCATTCCGTTGACCTTTGTTTACTTTTTTGTTGAATAACATTTACATGCATCTAAAGTAGATAGGGAAAGCGAAGCTAGATGTGTCAAATTATGGGTACCAGTCTATGATAGACTCAAAAAGCTATTAACAAAACTCAACTTCAGTGGATAAAGTTTTACGAAAATTTGAATGAATGCATAAATGACATTAAAAATGTTTTACCAAACCGTAATGGATACATAATTGAAAGAGTAATAAATTGATATTTAGAGAGGTAAGAGTTCGTAAAGGTTTTTGTACAGGGCTTAGGTCACATGTTGGATACTCCGCCCCTCAATTCAAGAAACCAACCACCATCTTAACCCCGTAAATTCAACTTCCTTTATTTATGATTGTTTTGTCATAAAACAGAAAATCATTGTACAGTTGCGTTAAAACTGATTGCTGCAGTTGGAGGTAGCAACTATGTGAACAGTGTTCATAGTACCATTGACAAGTTAATTTTGATTTTTAACTTGTTGTTAGTGATTAGCTTGATGTGTAATTGGACAGATTTTCGGTGTTGGTAAAATTAGAAGCGATTAAGATATGGGAAGATGAGCAGGTTGAAGTGGTCCCATTGGATACTCTAAGCTATTGTATAATATTTCATGTCGTTGATTTTTTTTCTATTAATGTTTAGGTTTGCCTGATGCTTCAAAGGCATTTCCTTTTTAGTTTGGGCCTATCAATCCTCAGTACGATGGCCCTGGATCTTTACCTATTGGCCCTGGTTATGCACCTAATAGCCCTGTATTTGCACCTAATGGCTCTTAATGCCCTTGGATTTACGCCCAATGGCCCTGTATTTGTGCCTAATGGTCCCTCTAACGTGCAACATCCTAATAATGCACATGGTTGAAATATGTTTTAACAATCAAAATAAGTGTTCATCGACTAAATCTGTCACTAGCAGAGGTTAGTTTGAGCATCACTTTGTCCAAATTGTATCTGTGTGAACTCATCATCCTTTAACATGATTCAAGTTAAAAAAATTTCGAAGAGTATAAATTACGCTACATGAAATCAAGTATTGGGTAAAGTAACGGCCAGTAATAAGAAGTTGTTCTTGAGTACTTCTTCTTTTAACTTTAATGCTTATGTATTTGTTTTTTAGCGAGGTTGGTGTTTTTTGATAGACACTTGGCCACTCCCATCAAAGCCATGGTCATAACAGAAGGTATGATGACAAGCTCTGGTATGTTATAAATATTCTTGGTGAATTCTCATTATAGGCACAGGACGATGACACAATTGGGAGCTATGACGCTAATAAGGGGAAGGTTTTACAAGATAATAAATGTCTTTATAGGAAGAAAAAACAACACTTTTAAACGCTGAAACAAAAGAAAGAACTATGAATGTTGGAAACTCACTTTATGTGACGACATTTAAGAATTCCCGTTAGTTATCATAGTCACGCACATTTAGACTAGACTAGGCTCGTTGTAAAGTTTAGGTTGTGTGCGTGACTATATATACCCCTCCTTAGCTTCCAAGGAGGGGTGTTGATTGTTATTTTATTCATTTGGGAATACACACATTTTACTCTCAACCTCTCTCTCTCTCTCTCTAGGCCAACAATGGCTTCCACCACCATCTACCACCACATTAGACCACCGGATCTCATTTAGCTTTTCTACATTTGGCATCAGAGCCACGGTTCCATCCTTGGATCGTGTTAATATACTCGATTTTGGTGGTCTAATCATTTCTTGTGTCTCGGTTTATATTAATTCTGTCCTTTATCACAAAATTTTTTTTGTCACGTCTGATATGTTTTGTCCAATCGTCCATGTTGTCACATGTTTTTGGATATTATCATCTTTATGAGTCTCGGTTTCATATCTGTTTTGTCTGGTCCATTTCTTATATTTTCACTGGTCAAAGTCGGTTTCACTGGTCAAAGTTGGTGGAAATGAGTACTTATCTGTTTTTTTTAACAGCATTTGTCTGGATTTTTTTCTGGTAATTTTTTGAAGATGAAGGTGAAAAACCCAGATTTGCCAGAAAATCTGCCCAGAAATCAGTCCCGGATTTTCAGAAGAAAAAAAAAGGACCACTTTTGGATCTATCTTCTTGGTACGATCGCATGTATTGCGATGGAGTGGTTTTTGAAACATTCCGATGGGTTTGACTTACCCATTGCGATGGGACTCATTCCGATGAGTCACATTGCGATGGGTGGTCGAACCTATCGCAATGGCATAGACAAGTCGTCATGCTGCCCGTTTACTCGTAACATTGCGATGGATTCTTTTTATTGCGATGGGTCACGATTTTGATTGCGATGGAAAATAATTGTTTGACTTTGCGATAGAAAGACATGGTCTGTTTAATTATTGCGATGCATTTTTTATAAAAAGATTCATTGCGACAGCTAGACTTGACAACATGAACCGGGTCCAAATTTGTGACCAAAACCGACCCATCTCAACCGAGTCAACTCGGTCATTACCGAGTTGACTCAGGTAACTCACTGACTCAACATCACCTCCAACCTTTTATCATCACAACTCCAAAACTAAACCTATCCCATCGACACCTAATCCCATCATCTAGACTCAAACAAAACAGAAAACTAATGATCTCAGATTTGTTTAGTTTGCACATGCATGCCTCGATCTATAAAGATCTTGGGCTCGAAACATCAAACATCATCACAGATCTGATGTGAAGGATTCAGTTCTTTCTTATTTAATATATGAAATTATAAAGATTGAATCATAACAAATTTGTTATATTCATATCTTTGTTTCATTTAACTCATACCAATCCACATGCTATTAAATATTAACCTACCCGTGATCAAGCTTACCGTTTGATGGTTATTTGATCTTCGGTGTCAGATGTAAATTAAGATGAGATGGATTATTTGAGATGGATTATTTGTTTGATGAAGCTTGAAGATGAGATTTGATGAGATAAGTTTGATGAGGGACGGATTTTAAGATGGTGGGAGAGAATAAGATGAGTATTTGGGAGGCGGATGTTTCTATGTGTGTTTAGGGATTAATGTATCTGAGTAAAATTAGGGTAAAGTGCATCTTATATCCTAAAATTGGATGGACCGGGTATTTCAATCACAGACGGGCCGGGTTGTGCTAAGACTTTGGGCCAGATATGTTTATTTGGTTGTTTTGGGCTGGACAAAAGTTTGAACCGGTTTTTGAACATGTTTTGGACCGAATATATATTTTGGGCCTTGGTTAATTTGTTAAACATTGGCTATGCTAATAGTTTGAACCGTGTGTTTTAATAACACATACACACAATTTTTTTTTAAAACTTACAAATTTTTAAATAAATTTGTTGTGTATTACGTTTTAATTCATTGTGACATCCGGTCGGGACAAAATGTGTCGAGACATTGTTAAGGAGAACAGATGCTCAAACAAGCAAATTCCTTTTTTGAATTTGTAGTTTTTTTGTCGCATTTGTGGTTCTTTAATTTTTTCTTGACACTGATGGGCTGACGAGAAATGAGACGCGACAAAATCAAGTGACAAATGTGACGAGAATTTATTTTGAACGAGATCAAGAAAGAATGGGCGATTTTTTAGTGGCTACAGATTTTGTTTGATCGGGTATTAATTACATGACGTTGAAGACGGATTTTTCGAAGGTGTGTATTTATTTTATCTTTTACTAGATTACTTGCTCGTGCTTAATCCTAGAATGAAGACTTGGTTATCTGGTTTCCGGGTTCGGGGTGGATGGTTGATGACTCGGATAACTATCACTTAAAGGGGTTACATTGTTGTACTCAGTGTCACGCGCGTAGTCGACGTGGATAATTTCAAGAGGTGTTGTACTTATAGACTTCTTCAATGATGCATTGAGTACTTAGAGATTTCTCCACCGTTCTTCATTCAACAATAGTGCAAGCTTAAGTCACAAGATCGAAGGATTTTTATTCAGCTTCAC
The DNA here is from genome assembly GCA_025667525.1 of Glebionis coronaria. Lineage (NCBI taxonomy): Eukaryota > Viridiplantae > Streptophyta > Magnoliopsida > Asterales > Asteraceae > Glebionis > Glebionis coronaria. Next base: position 61,911,253 of record CM046874.1, on the reverse strand, counting down.
GTTTGCCGTATCTGGTTCATTCTTTCAGTGGTCACTTCAAATTGCTTTCACGTGGTATGGTAAAGGTGGCCATGGAGAGTTTACGAGAAGAGATTTTCGATCAACAGCTGATTCTCACAAAATATATAATTCAGCTTATTTATTATTTTCACGAGATTTCAGGTTCATGTGCGTACAATTTATTGATGGTTCCGAGTTTCGAAACCATCAAGGGGGAAGAAGCAGACACATTGAACGCACAACGAGTACACGTGATGAACTTCATACCTTATTTTGATTTGAAGATATTCCGGGATGACTTTTGTCATAGCCGCAGAGAAAATCAGTGTTTTAACTCGTGTCGTTATCAATCTCTAAACGGTACACTACTGATTCGAGGTTTAATTGTTTGATTGTTGCAATTATTCATCATCATTATCCTATATGCATTCCCGGGACTTAATTGACTCTGGTGCATCTCCGGAAGAAGACGTGTGCATTTCCGGGACTTGATTGACTCTGGTGTTACGATGTCAACTTCATGAATGGGATAAAGTGTCCACTTCAGTATTTGAGCTTCATAATTGGGGTTGATTTACCTTCTTCAACTATGTGGGGGAAGAAGTGTCTTGATTCTTTCTGGTATGCATAACTTGAATTCTCAGGGGGAAGAAAAATTCAGAAGAATTATTCAAGCGTGAGAAGAAAAGTTGTTGATCTACTTGGGGGAAGCTATTTAAAATGCTTCTACATCAAGTTTACGTGGCATGAATTAGGGGGAAGCTAATTCAGAAGCTTCTCCTTAACTAGAAGTGTATGGGTTACTTAGCTCGTGCCGTTACAGTATTTCTTCTACAAGTTACTTTAAAGATGAGTCGTTTTGAAGACGAAGGCCTCAGAAGACTTCATCAGCATTGGATGCTTCAAGAAAGCTCTTATTCTTAATCATTTTGTACTTGTTAGGAAGAATATTGTAAGGATTCTACACGTCGTCCCATGGGGGAAGATTGTTGGAAACTCACTTTATGTGACGACATTTAAGAATTCCCGTTAGTTATCATAGTCACGCACATTTAGACTAGACTAGGCTCGTTGTAATGTTTAGGTTGTGTGCGTGACTATATATACCCCTCCTTAGCTTCCAAGGAGGGGTGTTGATTGTTATTTTATTCATTTGGGAATACACACATTTTACTCTCAACCTCTCTCTCTCTCTCTCTCTAGCCCAACAATGGCTTCCACCACCATCTACCACCACATTAGACCACCGGATCTCATTTAGCTTTTCTACAATGAAAACATTTTTTCCGTCACAAAAGAACATACTCACGCTCTTGATGTTCAAGCAGGAGGCATTGTTTCTGTTTTCTACAATCCTACAAATAGTTTGCTAAACGTCAAAACCTCTGGTAACAAGGGAGAAACTGAAGTACTTCGTATTTGAAATTTATTTTTGCTGCCTCATGATAGTTATTCACTAATGATAGTTATTATTATATCTGACAAACGGACTTAACCCGTAAAAAGGAAGGGAAATTGATACAGAAAGGAAGCATCTTTCCAGGTTTAGAGACAGAATAATTGATAACGATACTAAGTTTGCTGGACAAAAAAGACTCGGATAAAATACATGGTAAAGGTAATATTCTTAAGAGTTTGTACGAGAATAGTTGTTCCATGTATATTACCCATCAAGGCATTCATAATGTTTCAAGAGTGTTTTGGTTGTTCGAATGACTTATAGTTTTATAGCATATTTTAATTCATAAGCTCATGTTAATAAGTTCACAATCTGAAATTAATGACTTATTCATTTTTCTAAAGTCAAATAAGCCGACAACATAAGGTAACATAAGGTAACTCGAGCACACTTTGAACAATCAACAACCATTTATACTAAAAATTCAAATTGCTTAATTAACAAAAAAACTTCACTTTTCTTCTTCTTGATTACAGTTTTACATACTCAGAAGTTTTAGCAGGTAAATAAGTTGAATCGCAAAAAATTTAGTCAAGGTCAAAAGGGAAAGCTCAGACAGAGTTCACTCACGCACATAAAAGTTTAGTCAAAGTCAGAGAAACAATTGAGCGCCATCCAAATACCACCTTATACAACACATAAGTCAACCATACAAGAGATCAACAACCCAAACAGAAACATCATCATCAAAAATCAGTATGTTATCAAACAAAAAGCTTAAAAACTTGATACCTCAATTAGGGCTTCACAATAGGGTAGCAGCGACGCAGATCCTTTCTGTTATTTTACTTCAAACCCAAAAAACAAACAGCCACCGTTGTCATCTCCACCGTCGCCATATCCACCATCTTCACACTACCATCATCGAAGACAAAACAAATTAACAAGACCACTAAACAATTAATCATTTAATCAATCAAACACATATTTTAAAAAAGATTAAAAATAACTTATCTTTTATAAAAATGTCAATCAACAACAACTCCATGTGTGACCTGTGTTCTGACCAGACATGAAGGAGATTTCAAATGTTGCCAAAATGATATATTTCTTCATCTCTCGAAAAAAAATTAAAAAAAGTAGGTGTTTATGGGTCCCACATGAGGAAAGTTGAAATGAAATTAAATGAATACATGTGATCTATAAGACGACAAGTGTAAAAGCTCCCACATGAGAAAAGTTGTAATGTTGTTTAAAATAGAATATAACATATATCAAGAATATATCGTTATTAGTACCTCCTTTCTAATATTACTATAATTGTACCCACGTAATGAGACGACAAATACCTAATAACGAATTTTAAGACTAACAAATATTAACCTCTTACTCATTATAAAGTTATAAAAATTCAAAATAAAAAACCCACTAAAATTGAAAAAGACTAAAAGTTAATAAAAATATATCAAAAAAATATCGAATTAAAAAGCCCAAAATTTTAAAAAATATAGTGAAATTAAATTATAAAAATAATAAAAAAATAAAAAGATATTTCAATTTTAAAACAAAAATGTTATTTTAAAAATTTGTCACAAAATTTTGTTAGAAAAGGTTATAATATATATAATGTTCATAAAGATATCAACAACTTGCTTTATTTAATAGGTAAAAATGTCTGAATTTTCAGCCTTACTATTTTAAGAAGGTCCCAAATATTTTATAAAGTAGTATAGATTATGAATATAAAATATATCAACAATATATCATGAAGAATTAGTAAATCTATGATAAATCCATTAGAGCCGTGACAGCCACACACCTAGAAAAATGATTCTTCATTTTGGTCCAACTATTGTTTGGTCCAATTATTGTTTGGTCCAAATTACATCGTGTGAATAAGCTCTATTCGACTTTGCATAAACTTGTAACTCCATTTTGAAACCATGTAAACACAAATAATCATTTTTCTCCAATTATTATCTTAACACTCATTTTAACTTATCTAAATTTTCAAAATAAATTAACAGATAATCTGGTTGCAAACGCAATCCCAAACACCCAATTACACAATTTTATCAATTTATCGATGACCATATAATTAATTTGATAACACAAAATCAAACCGTACTAAGCGGTTTGTTACTAAAAAAATCAAATACTAGCAGTTCAGGCTACAATCAACTATTTTATAAGTTTAACGAGATTAAATTTATATAAATAATAACAAAGTTTATAATATTGAATATCGTATTCATATAATTAAATGACATTGATAGAAAATTCATATAAACTTATTTCATTACAAAAGTTACATTTAAATATTAATAAAACACATATAAATTAAAAAAAAATTAACTTTTTTATTACTATCACATTAACTAAATTTTACAAATACATGTTTACATATGTCGACTAATAATACACTAAAGTAAAACAATATTTAAAGGTATATTTGAAACAAATATTTACATAAAGAAAAAAATTAAACGACAATCAGAAGTCAAACCCGTCCATCGGACGGGTTTTGCAACTAGTATATATATATATATATATATATATATATATATATATATATATATATATATATATATATATCTATATATATATATATATATATATATATATATATATATATATATATATATATATATATATATATATATATATATATATATATATATATATATATATATATATATATATATATATATATATATATTTATATATATATATATATATATATATATATATATATATATATACATATATATATATATATATATATATATATATATATATATATATATATATATATATATATATATATATATATATATATATATATATATATATATATATATATATATATATATATATATATATATATATATATATATATATATATGTATATCTATAATATATATATGGGGCTAAGTTTGACATAGGAAAATAATATAGCGCCATGTCATATCCTACATGGCGTTTTCTTATTGGCTATAGCTTTATTAATTTTTGGAAAAAAATCTTATACAATCTACGATTCTAAGATTTTCCAAAATTATAGCGAATTTTAAATAATTATACAATCTACGACTCTAAAAATAATTTTTGGTAAAAATCTATACAATCTACGATTCTAAAAAAACATACGCCTCTTAAATTATACAAATCTATTAATAAATATAGGATTACACAAAAACTCACGTAACTATGCCTCTTCTCCTTTCTCATACCCTAATCTCAAACTTTTTTTTTCTTTTTGCAGTTGGTCTCTTCAAACAAAGCTCATTCGAGGCAAGATAATATTCATTATGTTATTTAGGTTCTTCGTTTTCACCCTCTTTCTATGCCATCTCCTCATTATTTTTGAAGTGTTTACTCACTAAACAAGAAAACACAGACATCAACCGGTGCCTTATAAAACCATTCAATCAAAAACTACACTTATTTAGGTTTTTATTTGATGTGTTTTATTGAAGTTATATGGAGTTGGTTACAAAAGATTTTGATAATCAGCTTAGGGAGTTTAATTGTCTGGGTTATGTTTGTATGCGGTTTCACTTTCAGGGTTAATTGAATTGGTTATGCATTCATTCCTTTTCAAAGGGCTGGGTTAGCTTTGTTGTGGGCTTTGGTTGAAACTGTATTTTTCCCATTGTTTCATGTGGATTTCGATTGCGGGGCAACCGGTTAGGTTTGGAGCCATGTTGGGTGTATAAATGTATCCTTGGTTTTGTTCATCCGTTGGTGGGGGAACACCATTAGATTATATTGTATAGGATTAGCTAACTAAAATGTACCTGTATGAAGTGATGAACTGTGAATATTGGGTTCACTTGAAACACCTTATGTTTAGAAACAAGTTATTTGCGGCATTTAATACTCGCTCATGTTTTGCTACAGTGGAAAGTGCGGTTTTGGATCAAGCTGGCCATGCATTAGCAGCCACAATGGGTAATAATTTCAACAAAAAAGGTACTTTTTCTTCTTAGTCCCTATATTTTATATTCTTTAGATATTGTGTATGCATATATTTGTTCTTTTTGCAGGTTGTTTTCTTTACTTGGTTTTGCAAGTGGAAAAATCCGTAAATGAAACAACGTTAGATTTTTTGAATTTATTGATGCTCATAAAAACTTTGTAGATCTCATAACCAATTTGCTTCAACTACTATAGGTCTTTTTATGGTGTAATACCACAACAGGAGGATGATCAGAGCAGCTCAATTTCGTTCAGTCCGTCCAACATTTGATCTTTGGTGCAGGTATATTATTTCCCTTTTGATTTCCGGTCTCATATGTTAATCATGGTGCACGTATGTCAAAATATTAGAGATAACTTTTATCGATCCATTTATGTTAATGACCGATTCACATATAAGTTTAGGAATATGATACATTACATTTAATGGATTTATTCTTGAACTATCTACACCTGCATGTCCCTACTTGAATGCTCCTATACCCGGGTTTGGTGTGCACCCATCTTCTTCGTTGTATGTTGGCCTAAGGATCAACATATTTTCGCTTGCAGTTTCAGCAGGTACGTTTCTTTCTTCCCTTTATTTGTTGCTTCACCTGTATCTTCTTTAAACCATCTTATGTTTATCTGTGTACAAGGAAAACCACATATTACCTAGGGAATTGAATGGTATTTGATCTGGATGTTCACATGTTAGAAGCTGATTCTACCTTACCCATTCTTAGAAATTGTTTTCCGATGTTACTTGAACATAACATAACAGATAGAAACTCATCGACACCAATTACACATGAGACCTAAACGATGAACCTTCGCGCAAGTCCTGATGCCACAACACTATTGGCTGCTTGCTTTACGATGTAAGCACCACTCCTGTTGACATTGGTTGGGTCTTTGCCAGAGAAAGCACCGTGAACTGCCCATCCTCCATAGGTATCAATAACAATCTTCCTTTCGGCAAGACCTGCATCTCCATAAGAACCACCGATCACGAAACGATCTTCAGGTTTAACTGTATCCTTTTTGACATTGTATCATTTTTCCACCTTTGAGTGTATAATTTTTAACGGTTGTTGCAGAGTTGTATTGTATCTTCCTCCAATAACATAGAGAGCGCCCTTGGCTATACGTAAGTACCTAGACCCATCACATATAATATAGAGAGCGCACCCAGTTACAATTGTATTTAATTTTTACCATTCTTTCACATGCACATATAGTGTTCTTTTTGTGTGGATGATTTAATACTGAAACTTAGTATTTATGGTCTTCTGACACTAAGGACACATCGTCTTACCGTCTGACTTTTGCAGGCTGTTGAAGTTTCTAAAAGACAAGCAAGAGTTAGCGAAGGGGATGAAAATCCAAACATGATTGTTAAACTTGAAGTACCAGAATCTAAACGCCAGTACGGATCAGTCATTATGTTTTATGATAAGAGCTAATAAGCATATTGGGTTGCAGAGTAAAATTGCAGGTGTTGGGTGTTTGGCATAACACAGGAAAAAAGGTCATACCAAATCCATTGAATATGAATTTGGAAAATGATAATATGTTTAGCCAAGATGTGTTGATGGAGGTAATAATATATTTTTCCTAAATCGCCAGGACAGTTGGTGGCCTTGATATATATTCTATATAGATATATAGGATCTTTAGTGTATACTCAGATAGATGGATAATCACTAATGTCTCGGGAGGCAAGCTATTCAAGATAGCATATAAGCGTTCTTAAAGAATTCGTCTTGCAAGCAGGTACATACTTGCTTTCTTTATGCATTGTTCAAAGACCAGTAAGTAGAGAATCATACAATATGGAAAATGGTGCGTCTAAAACGATATCTTAATTTTAGCATCGCTAGGCTAATGGATTTTGAATGTTCAGAAGTCGTGGCGCAGGACAAAACGTCTCAAACATATCTATGATGGTTGCTACTGTAGTTGAGAAGCGAACGATATCAGCAGAACGTACTTCACATAATAGAGGTGCAAAACTTTATTCCTATAATTTGTGCACACTTTGGCACCTTTTGGTCTTTTTTAAAAATGGAAACTCTGCTCCTTTTCAGGTAACTAAGAGTGTTGGGATCGGGTTAGCATGACTAAGGCTGCTAATAAATGGGTATAAATATTACACACTTAAGGGAAGGAGAGAACGACCATTAGTATCAAAAATATTTTTAGCAAAGGAATAATACCATTCATCTATTAATTTTTTATGCTTTTTTTTATTTGATGGTTTATATTCGTTTTTTTTTTTGTATTTTATGGTTGATCCATCTTTGGTATTTTATAGTTGATCCATCTTTGGTATTTTCTGAGTGTTCAGCTGACATCTATATGATATGATCAGTTTCTATGTGATATGAACAGGTTATATGATAAGTTTTATTCTATTTTTTGAATAATTGACGACATCGTAGTTTCTTTGATTGTAATTAGTTTAACTGTGATTGTTTTTGTATTCTTTGTGTATATAAGCTGCAAGTTTTACTACAATTTTGACGGTATTTGAATCACTTTTGATTGATTGCTGTAGGTATGTCCCACTAAAAGGCGTCATAATTGGTACGAGTCATTCAGCACTTGCCCATGTTCTTCTGTTAATCATCTTTTCTATGATGTTAAGAAAAGGTAATGTATATGCTTCGAATACAAGTAATTAACTCTTTTCACGATCATTCTACCTTATGGAGGACATGGACTTGACTGGTCGGGTTTGGCCATATAGGGTTGCAGGTTGTCCATATACCTGCTAACACCCAAATACTAACTAAACTGCATTTTGTCTACTTCATTTTTCTTTTTTCCACAGGCATATTCTCTTCAGTTTGGGGCTACCAGTCCTGGTGTAATGAACGGGATACATGTACTTTTTCAAGCTCTGTTCCCTTCAACTTTTATTAGTTTACTTGGTAATAGTCCATCTTTTAGACCTTGCCTCATACAAGTATATAGCCTGCCCAACAATGAAGCTTATCCAAAAGATTTTTCTTTACAATTAAATTAACTTTTGAGATAATTCTTGAAATGCCCCAAGATCACCCAAAAAATTATGGAGTTTTATCATTTTCTATTGGAAATCAAACTATCTAAGGGTGTGGTCGTTAGTGCCACGAGATAGAAGAGAAACTATCCTGAATGTAGTAGTCTTGGAGTTAAAACGAGCCGAAACATATTTTATAAATAGTTTAGAGTAAATAATTTCAATGATTTCTGAATTCGAAATACGTGTGGTTTATGTTAATTGTGTAGGTAAGATTTTGTATGTGATTATAATTCACTGACGGAGGTGTCTTGGCGAGACGAGCTGATCCCAATTATGGTTACAACGGACGCTGGTGTTTGGTTTCAGCTCTACATTTGCAGACTGAGCTTCATGGGAATGTTGTTTCTTGACAAAACCATGCGGGGCCTGTCGCTCTCATTGTTGCAACCCATAATATTCAATCAGGTAAAATTTTCTAACTTTCATTGGGAATGTTTGTATAGAATAGACGAACTACGAGAAGGCGCATTTTAAATATTGTCCGAGACCGTTTGGTGTGAGTGCTGCCATAAGAGTATAAGTTTCTCATGGTGATCTGCAGCATTGTATGGAAGAGGTTGTTGTCTATTTGAATTGACCTGCAAAGGATACTTGGTCAATGTAGGTAGTAAAGGCATTTTGGTGATTTTGCTTATGTATCTTAACTAATAAGTACTTTAGGCTGAAGCTTTGTAGGTAGGTTTTTTCACTTATATAGCAACATTTGTATCACTAACTATGTATCCAGCACAATGTAATTCACTTATGATAATCAATCCCAAACACCCCCTTCTCTTTTTTTCCCATGTTTTGATATGCTTGTTGTTTGTTTGCTGATCTTTGGCCTCTTCCCCATAATCCTAACAGTGGCCACACTAATCTCATGAAAAGAGTGAATTTACATGCTTTGAGTATAATTCTAGGAACCTGAAATTGCGATACTCAATTTAAATGCGGATTTTAATGTACAATTCTTTTGTTTTTAGTTTAAAAAGGCAACATAAATATAAAATTTGTTCAAATTACTGGATATGGATTCTCGCCCTTACCAACCTTGCCAATTCAGAATATAAAATTTGTGCATTATAGTCCTGAGAATTGGTAAAACATTGGCATCATAAAAGAGTTGACAGCCTGTTGAACCGGCCAGTTCGAATCGTATATCAAAACATCCCTATGTGTGTTACTATCTGGTGCTCTTTTAAAACACCAGTTACATTGCGGGCTCTAAGAAGCGGAGACATGGTGATAAATGGTAATGGAAAACCACCCTTTATTCTCACGAAGAGAGATTTTGACATATCTTATAAAAATGTTAAAACGTTAAGGTACGTTACTTGCTATCAATTGGATGGTAATAGATTTGTTTTTTCCTGTAAATTTATTGGGTTCTGAGGTATGGAATTTCACCATCAAATAGGAGTTGCTGATTCTACGAAGGAACATAAATTAAAATTGAAATACCTAATTGTAATTAGTCAAGAAATTAAAGCTTAATGCGTTTAAAACTAAGTTTATGCTACAAGGCGATAAGCCAAATCATATGCTCATACACAACAAAATAATGTAAACAAAGCATATATACACATTTACAAAAACACTACAAGGTATCAGTTAGAATTATTATTGTTCATAACATTATGTAAAGAGCAACAGATAAACCATTCAGAAAGACACTGATGTAGTGTTTTTACACACCTTTAGGAAAAGGAGGTAAAATAGTGGTAAGCGTTAAGCGTCGGTTTAGGAAAACCCAGCACTAATGACCCTTAAGAAGGTGAGTTCGTTCTCGAGGAGGCACGTGTGTTGTGTAATGAATGATTGATTATGTTTTTGATTATTGATGAGAAGAAAAAGAAGAGAAAATGACGAAGACGAAAAAAAATAGAAAAATAAGGCAAAAACACTACTAGAAAGTTACGACGTAAAACGTAAAAAACACAAAATTTAAAATTCTAACCTAAAAATTCCTAAAAATTACTAAAAACTCCCAAATAAAATTCTAAGAGTTTACAAAATCAAAACTTGCCAAAACCTTTTAATTAATTTAATAATGACTTTTTAATGCTAATTAAAGCCCTAAAAATCACTTTTAAATATTAAAAAGCCCTAAACAAGATTTTATAGTTTGTAAACCTCAAAAATGACCTAATTAAACTAAAAACTATTTTTAAAAATTTTAAAACCAAATTAAACTATTTTTAAACTCCTAAAAACTATTAAAATCTATTAAATCTTAAATTAATTCTAAAAATTAATTGAAAAGCCTAAAAATTATTTGGAAAGTGACAAAGGTCCTATTTTAATGTCTAGTATCTAGGAAAAATGAAAAATAAATAAAAATAAAACTTTTTATTTTAATGAATAAAATAATATTAAAATATTCTAAAAAATTAAAAGTTCCTAAATAAATTCTAAAAAATTCTCAAAAATCCTAAATAATCTAACTAAGAAGAAAATGTAAATAAAAGTTCCTAAAACCTTTTAGTTAATTTTATATTAATTTTCAAAGTTTAATAAAAAACCTAAAATCAAATAAAATCAAAAATTAAAGTTTTTGAAAACTTTTTGATATGTAAACCTCAAAAATACTAATAAAAACCTAAAAACTATTTTTTTGTATTTTTATATTACTGTTTACTATTTTTAAATGACTTTCTAAATTAAAAACTAAAAATAATCCTATTAAATAATTAAATAAAAGGAAAAATAAAATTCTTGAACAGAAAAATCCTACAACCTATAAGTGTCCTATGAAAAATGGAAAGAAGCCAAAAAGCTTAATAAATAAGCTGAAACTAAGCAAATAAGCTACGGCTTATTTAGAAAAGCCAAACTCAAACACACCTTATATATTAAACCAAACCAAACCTAGCAGTCAAAGACCCTAGGGCAGGATGGTTAACGCGTATGGTTGTGAGAGGAGTGGCGCAGGTTCGAGTCCTGGCCACGTCCTTTTTGTGTTTATTATTTTTTTTTTTTTAAAGTTTAAAAACATAATCCAGTAACTTTTCTAAGCACAAAAACACAATCCAAATTAAAATCAAACAAAGATTCAACAAGATATAATCAAAAATGTAACCAGTTTGCTTGTTCTTTCTGATGAACAAGTGACTTTGGTCACTTATTAAAAGTCCAACCAAGAGGGCTTGGCTGTGAATGTTTGGTGATGTTTTTGTGGAACACAAGGCACCCCTACACTCTTTCTGAGTGTAGGGAGTCACAATAACACAAATAGCACAAAATCTTAGCACCAAGTCACAATTTCAAGCACACAAAAGGCTCATGCAAGTTTCTGTAACAAAGAGATGAAGTCTGGTGGTTACTTGGCAGATTCAAAGCACACAAATGAGCTTCACACTCTACAAACTTGCACACACACTCACCAACCAGCATACAAGTTAAATCAAACCTTAAATCACCCTAGAACTTAACAGATTTCAAAGACTAAGCACAAAAATCATGAAAAATAAGCACAAATAGGCCTAAGCAGATTCTAAGCTATCAATTCATCCTTTTAAACTCACAACTTGTTTCAAATCTTGTTCTAATCTATCCTAGAACTATCATGCAACCTATCTTAACCTGATTCAAAACTTCTAACACACTTTTAAATCATTAGCAAGGATTCTAAACCTGCTAAAATACTAATCCAAACACCCCTTTAAATCTTGATTTCAACTTTTTGCAAACAGAAACCTTTCAAAACACTCTCAAATTGATTCTAACAACATCTATCATGCATAACAACATATAGAAACACAAAACAACCAGCTTAAACAACCAAGATCAAACAGTCAAACAAGATCATTCATACCACCACTTTTCTGAAATTTTCAACAAATTAAAAGAAAATACCTTAGGACCCTTACATCCAAGGGTCCTAGTGGATGAATATCCACCTCCCTACCAACACGGGTTGGTGCAGATCCTTTAACAAATCAGCAACCTTCAATACCTGCTTAAATCAAAACAAAAGAAGAACAAACACAAGCAATAATATATATTACTGATTTTTTTCTTCTTTCTTAAAACCTTACCAAAACTTTTAAAACCTTCTTAACACATTTAAATAACCCTTAAATCACCAATAACATGAACTTTTAAACACCAAATCCTTAGAACAATTCTTCCAAAAATATTTCAATTTTCAGAAAACCTTAACTAAATTTTGAAACACAAAATCAGTTAACCAAATGACAAATGGAACTCAGAATCTTAGCTTCAACACAATACACAACTTTTTATAAACCTAAAAAGGAATTACACTTGATTTTCTCAAACACCAAACTTTTATTTCATAAAAAAGGAATTACAAGGTTAAAGCTAAAAAACTGGAACAAAAAATATGGGACACAACTCGTCTCATATTTATACTAAAACAAAGAACTATCTAGAATGTAAATAAAATAATACATTGCTGAAACCCTAATGTGGAAAATCTCCAAAAAGCCCTTCTCTCTTTGACGAATTCTTGGTCAAAAACACCACCATGTGATATGCCAGCTGTTGAACTTGATCTTGGACGTAGAAATCAACTTGGGGACCAAGTAGAAGGATCTCAATCGCTAATTTGGTCGGGTGTGGTTTTTGAGTGAAAGTGATGGAGCAGGGGAGTGCATTTGTGAGGACCACAGGCCACGTGGCAGCCTTGTGAGAGGTGGGTTTAGGTTAGGGGAAGATTAATTAAGGATCTGCACCATTTGGGCTTAAAACCCTTTGCTTTAAGGTTGATTAGACCTGGGTAATTTCTAGGGTTCGTGTGGGTTAAGGGAGGGTTTGAATCTGTTTTGGTTTAATTAACATTTTAAATAAATGTTATGGGAGGGAAAATGGGATTAGTGGGGTGTTGACTGGTTGACCCAGTTTAAGTTAATAAACTTAGGTTGGGTACTGGGTAGGGTCGGTTTTGGGTAAGGGTTATGGGTAAATGGGTGGGTAGGGTTGACGTGTCAGTGTTTGGTTGGGTGGTAAGGTTTGTGGTTTTGACAGGTTAAGTCCCCAGGTTATCAACATTTCTTCATTTTGTAAATAAACCCCAACAGCGCCCAAAATGCCTTTGACAACTTTGGATAAGTTGTCAAATTTGGCACAACTTCTTCAAAAACTTTTCCAAGGGTATTAACTTGTATAAACTTGATTCCCAAGGGCTGGACTTGTAATATCTTCAAACATTAAGGATAATACTTGTACATTTGATAATTTGAGGGTCAAATGTGACAAGTTCTTCAAAGATGAGGGGCCATTTTTGCCAATCTTCAATTCTTCAAGGGTATTTTTGCAAAATCCAAACTTGGGCCCGGTTCATTGTGCGACTTCATTTCCCGTGTTCGTTTTTGATTGATTCTTGTGTTCTTTTGCCAATTCCTCAATATCCGTACCTAAAAATACACAAGTAACAAACACGAGCATATATTTGGTCTATTTTATGATATTTTATGCATTTTAAGGCCGTTTTGGACGATGAGACCATGTATAAAAGCAGTCTCATCACTCCCCCATACTAAACCATTGCCGTGCCCTCACGCAATGCTAGAATAAAGTATCAAAGCATCTCCAAAATTTAATTTTATTCACTTTATTTAAAATGATAACTAGCTACACTACTAAAATTACTAATACTTGTGTTATAGACATAATGTATGATTTTCATCGCAAAATGGGACGTTTAGGTTCATAGAATAAGAACACGTGAATGCTTCGTTAGAAATAATTTCATCGTCCTCGATTTTCACCTTAATTCCATGCTAAGCGTGCAACGAGATCATTGTCATTATAAGTTAGTAATGCTAACACTACTCATATGCCCTAATCACGTACTTATTCTCCCATTATTCCTAAGTTGTATCTCTTATATTTTATTATGTCTTAATGATCACGAGGATACATTGTTGACTTATGCGATAATAGAGATTTAGGTCTAAAAATAGAGTCCTAACGGTGTAACTAAGACCATCAAATCAATAACCCCTCCTAATAGACAACGATGTTAAAAAATTAAGTTGACAAGAAGAATCGATAAACACGGTTTTATAACGGTTTTGAACATGAGACTTATTACCAAGACTTTTATACGCCCCCTAACGGAAGGACCTTATTATCTTTGGTTTACCTCCATCTTTTATTCAACTTCGCCATGAAGCTTTTATTATGACTTCGGTCTTGCCTTGCCTTTTATTATCCGCCATCATCGGTGGTTTTATTAGCCAAAGACGTATATCCTCACGCAAAAGCGAATTTTGGATCTTTAAAGCTTCGAAGATTAAGGCTTGATTCACTTTCAATTTTTGCATAGATTTTAGGCCTTGTGGGGCTTCAAATGGTTTGCTAGATTTAGGTGAGCACTTGAAATCTTATTATTGGGTGAAGCTTTCGATTATTAGGGTGCCAATACTTTAAAACCGTGACGCTGGCGATACCTTAATGTCTTCCCAATTTAATTACATGGAAGCTACTAGAAAAGACTAGAAACCCAACAATCAAAACTAAACCGCTAAGTCAATATTTATTAAGCAAAAAATATTTACAAGCGAAGGGAGAATAAGCAAACAACGAGAACACATGAGTTTTTGAAAGAATACGAGTACTCTACGTTTAGCATAGTAACTTATAATTAACTCTATCATTTCTCGTCCTCATTTAAGAGACTTAGCCTAATGTGTAGTTAAGGAATCAAAGCTAAGTGCTCAACACGCACGGTCGAGTCAAAAATTACTCTTATTCTCGCCATCGGAAAATCTACATTCGTGTCTTCAAACACTTATGAAACATGAGAAAATTTTTAAAATTTGGCCATTTTTAGCCTTATTTTGCAAGAAAACGATAACAAAACGATAAACTTTGTAAAGCGTGAAGGTTTGGCAAGGCAAGTATCTATTCACCCCCCCCCCCCATACTAAAGTTAAACATTGTCCTCAATGTTTCGAGTCTAGGGGTGCAAAACACCCCCATACTAGAGACGAAGTCGAATGCCTAATCTAGCATGGAAAGGGTGTAACCATTAAGTTTAAAGCCGTTTATGAAGTGTGCTAATAAACCTAAGGTTAGAACATAAAAGGATATATCATGATGGATATTGGGAATGGCCTCCAAAGCAAACGATCGAGTGCTCCCATGAAACGAACACGAGAGGCTCCAATCGTGAAGATGATGATCTAAAAGACACAATTCACAAACAACCACGGAACAAAGGTTGGAAGGGCACAAATCCCCTCACATTAAACTAATTAGAAAGCAATAATATGTACATGGATAAGCATGGGTCTCCCCCATGAGGCACCTTGTTTTTGATAACCGAGTCAAAAGCTCGACTCGAATCCCCATAAATGTGATCATTTAGGGATAATCATGGTATGTTCAATTTTTGGTGGGGCTTACATGATAAACAAGGCCCAAAAGTACGTGGAGTACTTTAAAAATCCGATAAACGTATACCGGGGTCAAAGATAGCGTCCTCGTTTTCGGATGAAAGACGAGACAACACAACTCCAACACAAATCCCAATGGGATAGAAGAAAATAGGAGAGAAGAAATAGAAGGGTGGGACAATGGGTAAGGCAAAACATTGAGCTACTCGAGGTAGACTCGCACCAATCAAATGAAAAGATTTTCCATTTATTGCATCGGTGGAAGACCGAGATTTCCCTATAAAAGCAATTCCAGGATCAAATATCTCGTCCTCGGTGGAGAAAGGGGAGGGAACATAAGGGGCTTCCCCCACACTAGGTCCACACAAAGCATCGTCAAAAGGAGAAGACGAGCTTGTAGTACTCAATAAACGCGGTGATGACGGAGTTAGAATTGTAGAAAAATCTTTTAAATTAGATTCAAAATCTTTTCCTTTTTCATCTTTTAAACTCTCCTTGTGAAAACCCGATTTAATTATGTCAAAAATATTTGGTGTATCTAAAACAATATTAGTCACACTAAAAATTCTCACATTTTGAAAACGTTTTGGTTTAGGTGGTGGCAAGTTTTCAAATCTTTTGTCTACAAAGAAAACCTCCCCATCGGGATCAACGTATTCATCATCCGAAGATTCACTCGAGATTGGAATTATCGGCTTAACACTCTTAACCTCCATCGGCGGAGGGGACGGAACTTCATTTTTATCAACTCCTAAAACTCTATTTGAAATCTTTTGACAAATGTTTTTGATGGGATTGACATTGTACAAAGATGTGATAGAATAAACATGAGAAAGAGTGGAGTTTTGGGTTGCATTAATGACGAGTTCTTCCTCATTGAAACGAAGAGTGATTTTTCTTGCATGCACATCGATAAGTGCTCTCGAGGTATCTAAAAAAGATCGACCTAAAATTAACGGAACTTTAGGATCGATGGGAATATCAACAACAATGAAGTCCACGGGATAATAGAATTTCCCAACTTTCACAAAGACGTCCTCGGCAACTCCACAAGCTAGAATCGTAGAATGATCGGCCATTTCGATTGACATTCTTGAAGGAGTGAGATTTGGAAGATTGAGCGATTTAAAAATCTCGAGAGGCATCAAATTAATACTAGCACCAAGATCGGCCAAGGCGTAGCATTCTTCCATGTCTTGGATAGCACATGGGATTAAAAACTTTCCAGGATCACCGACTTTTTGAGGTATGCGGCTTAGAAAAACCGAAGAACAACTAGACGATTTTTGCAATTTTTCTTTGTTATTCAACATACTTTTGAAGTTCGCGGCAAATCGAGGCATCATGGCTAAGGCGTCGGCAAAACTTATATTAAAATGTAAGTCACGAAACATTTTCATAAAAAGTTCAAATTGATAATTATTTCGTTCTTGTGCCTTTTCCTTGTTTCGTCTTGATGGGTAGGGTAAAGGTGGTGTGGGTTGGGGCAAATTAGGCATAGGCAACGGCCTTGGAATCTCGGGTTCCATGATGGGTATTGGTTCAACCGTAGGTGTGGTTTGAGCGGTACTTCGTGGGCTTTGAACTTGCTCCTTTTCAACCACGACCTCGGGTTCTTTCTCTTTTTCCTTCTCCATAGAAGTACTTGGACGAGAAATGGGTTCTTTGAAAGTTTTACCACTACGAGTGGTAATAACCTTCAATTCTCCTTTCGGGTTCACGATGGTATCACTAGGAAGACCACCCGAAGAAGAGGGCTTACACATGATAGCTTCAAACATTTTAGCCATACGGTCTTCAAACTTAGATTGCCTAGCATCCGCTTTCAACAATTCTTGCTTAATCTCATGTTGTCCTTGCTCCATTTTTTGTTGATTTTGTTGGAGTCTTGTGACATTTCCTTCCATTTTATTAGCATGAGTTTTAAGTTCATTAGCAAGTTCGTTTTTAAGCTCATTTTTCAACTCGGACCTTAAGCTAATCATCTCACGTTGCATGTTATCAAACTTAGCATCATTAGCCTTAGCATAATCTAAAAATTCTCCTTGCAAATTTTTAGTGTGAGCATTTTGAAAACCTTGAGTAGGAGTTTGAAAATCACGGTTTTGGTTTTGATTAGTAACTTGCCCATTTCCACCTTGGTAATTACCCTTGTTATAATTCCTTTGATTTCCTTGGTAATTTCCACCTTGATTGTTGTTTCGATAGTTATTAGCATTTTGATTTTGTGGAGCTTGATTTGAACGTGAACCTTGACCTATTTGGTTATAAGTTCCCGTGGCTACAAAAGCATTCGAAGTGTTACCATCCGCGGTAATGCACTCGGAAAAATCATGAGCTCCACCACACGAAATACAACTCTTAGCAACCGCTTTAACCGAAGCGGTGCTTGAAGCTTCTTGAGCTTTCCAATGAGACATAAGAGTCGAAAACCTATCGAAAAACCGATTCTCCTCATTTGCTTCATCTTGCAAGGCATTAATGGAACGAGACGATGACGAGCCCAAATTGGCAACACTCGGTGTGTTACGAGGGCTATAGACCTTAGACCTATTTTCTATGATTTTCAAAGCCTCATTGGTCGTTTTGCACAAAAAATTACCACCCGCGGCGGCATTTAAATAATCTCGTTCATGTTCATTAAGCCCATTATAAAAAGTGTCAATTTGATGCAATTCGGAAAAATCATGGTGTGGACATTCATGTAACATTTCTTTAAATCTTTCCCAAGCCATTGAAAAACTTTCATTTGGTCTTTGTGTAAAACGTGAAATCTCGTTTTTCAAATGTGTTGTCTTAGATGGTGGAAAAAATTGATTCACAAATTTAGACACGAGATCGGCCCATGTCAAAATCGAATTCGGCGGTTCTTTCTCAAGCCATATCTTGGCGGGTCCATCTAACGAGTAAGGAAACAACATCATCTTAATGGCATCGTGTGGTACATCTTTAAACTTGCTTGTCGCGGTGAGACGATTAAATTGCCTAATGTGATAATGCGGGTTGTCTTTCTCATGACCGCGAAACTTGTTTGCTTGCAACATAGACATTAAACCCGTTTTGATTTCAAAGTTCTCCGCAAGGATGGCGGGAATCACAATGGCCTCTCCAAAACCCTCGGTGGGTGCTTGAAGCAACTCCATCATAGTACGATTAGCCATGATAGCTTCTTGTTCTACAATAGGTTCCTCAATTGGAGTCTCCTCACTAGAAGGAGTAGTCGATTTGTTTCTTCGTTTACGAGCACGTCTAGCTTTAGAGCGAGTTTGCATAAACGTCACGTACAACGAGAAGGCGAGCAAAGAAGATTCTTTTTGGTATTTTGTGTTTTTTCAATTTTTTTGTGGTTTTTGATTGTATTAACCTTTTTTTGGAATTGGTGAATATATTGAGTAGACAATGAGTCCACAAATCTCCTCACTAATCAAATCTCTTGATTAAAAAGGCCTCAAGGAATGAAAACGATCACGTGGAGTGAACGCCTTCGATGACTTTAGAACGATGGTGGAACACCAAATCGTTCAAGAGGGTTTAATCAAATGAAACCAAGAAAATATATGATATGTAATAATACTTTGGGCGGCAAAACCCTCGATTCACTCTCAAAATCAAATACGCACAAGCAAGCGGAGGAAACGAGGCGGCGCGAAGCACTTAAGAGCCTTTTTCCTTTAGGTTGTGAAATACAACCGCCTTATACCCACCTTATAGTTTGTATTATCAAGATTAAGCTTCACGAAAGTATTTATCTATTTTTGCCTTTTTCTTTGGTTTGAGATTCGAATACAATGATCGAGTGATGAAATCCCGAATCAAGGTTGTGATTGCTCACGTATTTGGAGTACTTGTGTATTTATTGTTCTACGTATACAATATAGTAATAGTATTCACTCAAAAACCGAAAAACGATAATACGTATTAATAGAGTGCTATTAATACAATTATATTTATGGCTAATATATAAAAACAACAATGGTCAATCAAAACACAACACGCCTCCCCGGCAGCGGCGCCATTTTGATGTAGTGTTTTTACACACCTTTAGGAAAAGGAGGTAAAATAGTGGTAAGCGTTAAGCGTCGGTTTAGGAAAACCGAGCACTAATGACCCTTAAGAAGGTGAGTTCGTTCTCGAGGAGGCACGTGTGTTGTGTAATGAATGATTGATTATGTTTTTGATTATTGATGAGAAGAAAAAGAAGAGAAAATGACGAAGACGAAAAAAAAAATAGAAAACTAAGGCAAAAACACTACTAGAAAGTTACGACGTAAAACGTAAAAAACACAAAATTTAAAATTTTAACCTAAAAATTCCTAAAAATTACTAAAAACTCCCAAATAAAATTCTAAGAGTTTACAAAAAATCAAAACTTGCCAAAACCTTTTAATTAATTTAATAATGACTTTTTAATGCTAATTAAAGCCCTAAAAATCACTTTTAAATATTAAAAAGCCCTAAACAAGATTTTATAGTTTGTAAACCTCAAAAATGACCTAATTAAACTAAAAACTATTTTTAAAAATTTTAAAACCAAATTAAACTATTTTTAAACTCCTAAAAACTATTAAAATCTATTAAATCTTAAATTAATTCTAAAAATTAATTGAAAAGCCTAAAAATTATTTGGAAAGTGACAAAGGTCCTATTTTAATGTCTAGTATCTAGGAAAAATGAAAAAGAAATAAAAATAAAACTTTTTATTTTAATGAATAAAATAATATTAAAATATTCTAAAAAATTAAAAGTTCCTAAATAAATTCTAAAAAATTCTCAAAAATCATAAATAATCTAACTAAGAAGAAAATGTAAATAAAAGTTCCTAAAACCTTTTAGTTAATTTTATATTAATTTTCAAAGTTTAATAAAAAACCTAAAATCAAATAAAATCAAAAATTAAAGTTTTTGAAAACTTTTTGATATGTAAACCTCAAAAATACTAATAAAAACCTAAAAACTATTTTTTTGTATTTTTATATTACTGTTTACTATTTTTAAATGACTTTCTAAATTAAAAACTAAAAATAATCCTATTAAATAATTAAATAAAAGGAAAAATAAAATTCTTGAACAGAAAAATCCTACAACCTATAAGTGTCCTATGAAAAATGGAAAGAAGCCAAAAAGCTTAATAAATAAGCTGAAACTAAGCAAATAAGCTACGGCTTATTTAGAAAAGCCAAACTCAAACACACCTTATATATTAAACCAAACCAAACCTAGCAGTCAAAGACCCTAGGGCAGGATGGTTAACGCGTATGGTTGTGAGAGGAGTGGCGCAGGTTCGAGTCCTGGCCACGTCCTTTTTGTGTTTATTATTTTTTTTTTTTTAAAGTTTAAAAACTTAATCCAGTAACTTTTCTAAGCACAAAAACACAATCCAAATTAAAATCAAACAAAGATTCAACAAGATATAATCAAAAATGTAACCAGTTTGCTTGTTCTTTCTGATGAACAAGTGACTTTGGTCACTTGTTAAAAGTCCAACCAAGAGGGCTTGGCTGTGAATGTTTGGTGATGTTTTTGTGGAACACAAGGCACCCCTACACTCTTTCTGAGTGTAGGGAGTCACAATAACACAAATAGCACAAAATCTTAGCACCAAGTCACAATTTCAAGCACACAAAAGGCTCATGCAAGTTTCTGTAACAAAGAGATGAAGTTTGGTGGTTACTTGGCAGATTCAAAGCACACAAATGAGCTTCACACTCTACAAACTTGCACACACACTCACCAACCAGCATACAAGTTAAATCAAACCTTAAATCACCCTAGAACTTAACAGATTTCAAAGACTAAGCACAAAAATCATGAAAAATAAGCACAAATAGGCCTAAGCAGATTCTAAGCTATCAATTCATCCTTTTAAACTCACAACTTGTTTCAAATCTTGTTCTAATCTATCCTAGAACTATCATGCAACCTATCTTAACCTGATTCAAAACTTCTAACACACTTTTAAATCATTAGCAAGGATTCTAAACCTGCTAAAATACTAATCCAAACACCCCTTTAAATCTTGATTTCAACTTTTTGCAAACAGAAACCTTTCAAAACACTCTCAAATTGATTCTAACAACATCTATCATGCATAACAACATATAGAAACACAAAACAACCAGCTTAAACAACCAAGATCAAACAGTCAAACAAGATCATTCATACCACCACTTTTCTGAAATTTTCAACAAATTAAAAGAAAATACCTTAGGACCCTTACATCCAAGGGTCCTAGTGGATGAATATCTACCTCCCTACCAACACGGGTTGGTGCAGATCCTTTAACAAATCAGCAACCTTCAATACCTGCTTAAATCAAAACAAAAGAAGAACAAACACAAGCAATAATATATATTACTGATTTTTTTCTTCTTTCTTAAAACCTTACCAAAACTTTTAAAACCTTCTTAACACATTTAAATAACCCTTAAATCACCAATAACATGAACTTTTAAACACCAAATCCTTAGAACAATTCTTCCAAAAATATTTCAATTTTCAGAAAACCTTAACTAAATTTTGAAACACAAAATCAGTTAACCAAATGACAAATGGAACTCAGAATCTTAGCTTCAACACAATACACAACTTTTTATAAACCTAAAAAGGAATTACACTTGATTTTCTCAAACACCAAACTTTTATTTCATAAAAAAGGAATTACAAGGTTAAAGCTAAAAAACTGGAACAAAAAATATGGGACACAACTCGTCTCATATTTATACTAAAACAAAGAACTATCTAGAATGTAAATAAAATAATACATTGTTGAAACCCTAATGTGGAAAATCTCAAAAAAGCCCTTCTCTCTTTGACGAATTCTTGGTCAAAAACACCACCATGTGATATGCCAGCTGTTGAACTTGATCTTGGACGTAGAAATCAACTTGGGGACCAAGTAGAAGGATCTCAATCGCTAATTTGGTCGGGTGTGGTTTTTGAGTGAAAGTGATGGAGCAGGGGAGTGCATTTGTGAGGACCACAGGCCACGTGGCAGCCTTGTGAGAGGTGGGTTTAGGTTAGGGGAAGCTTAATTAAGGATCTGAACCATTTGGGCTTAAAACCCTTTGCTTTAAGGTTGATTAGACCTGGGTAATTTCTAGGGTTCGTGTGGGTTAAGGGAGGGTTTGAATCTGTTTTGGTTTAATTAACATTTTAAATAAATGTTATGGGAGGGAAAATGGGATTAGTGGGGTGTTGACTGGTTGACCCAGTTTAAGTTAATAAACTTGGGTTGGGTACTGGGTAGGGTCGGTTTTGGGTAAGGGTTATGGGTAAATGGGTGGGTAGGGTTGACGTGTCAGTGTTTGGTTGGGTGGTAAGGTTTGTGGTTTTGACAGGTTAAGTCCCCAGGTTATCAACATTTCTTCATTTTGTAAATAAACCCCAACAGCGCCCAAAATGCCCTTGACAACTTTGGATAAGTTGTCAAATTTGGCACAACTTCTTCAAAAACTTTTCCAAGGGTATTAACTTGTATAAACTTGATTCCCAAGGGCTGGACTTGTAATATCTTCAAACATTAAGGATAATACTTGTACATTTGATAATTTGAGGGTCAAATGTGACAAGTTCTTCAAAGATGAGGGGCCATTTTTGCTAATCTTCAATTCTTCAAGGGTATTTTTGCAAAATCCAAACTTGGGCCCGGTTCATTGTGCGACTTCATTTCCCGTGTTCGTTTTTGATTGATTCTTGTGTTCTTTTGCCAATTCCTCAATATCCGTACCTAAAAATACACAAGTAACAAACATGAGCATATATTTGGTCTATTTTATGATATTTTATGCATTTTAAGGCCGTTTTGGACGATGAGACCATGTATAAAAGCAGTCTCATCAGACACATCCACGAACAAGAAAAGTGCTTCAATTCAGTAACCACCACGAAGACGGAGGACAAGGTGGAGAGTGGACTCCTTCTGGATGTTATAATCAACAAGGGTACGTCCATCCTCGATCTGCTTCCCTGCAAAGATGAGCCTCCGATGTTCTAAAAGCTCGAATGCACAAAAAAGAGACTCATAAATGCATAATAATTAATATAGTATACAAACATGAAGCACCGTGGTCTCGCAATAGAATAGTACCTTGCCATGGTACGGACCAGCGACCGATGCATATTAAAGCTGTTATCACAATTGCACTTATAGTGTTGGTCGGGTCTGCCACATTTATCTGTCCTTTCAGATATAACAAGTGCTTCTGAGCTTTATCTTTTACCAGCTCAAATTATATTTATATAATCCAATAGAGAAGTCCTTCAAAAAGTTAACCATTGCGTTATTGAGTACAAATCATGATATTATTGTTGATGTTCTAGAGCTAAGCAATTTTGGTACATGTTGAATTCTCGGACAATTTAAATGCACATCTGAGTAGTTACATAGCACAGGTAAGACACATTACACACCTCATATTAGGTATAATTTGCTTGCTGGAATATAATTCATAGTTGCATACGATGTTTGGACTAACACTTTCGGAAAGTGAAAGTAATTTTCATATTTATTTATTAAAGCAAGTTATAATGTTGTTAAGTATTGAAAAATTTCTTCTTCAAAATGAAAGATTGGTTTATTTCACTTTTAAAGCTTAGTGCTTTATGTTATAAAATTACTGATTGTTGTTTTTATTTAAGAAATCCCATGCAAACATATGATTTTTTATTAACAGTTGTTATTTGTATGTGGACGGAAGAAATTTTTACATGTATATTTTATTAATTTGTAAAATACTAAATTAGTTAAATAAGTAACTAGCAGGGTACTCGCACGTTGCGCGACGGATACTCTGTAACATAATTTTTGGCGAACTTAATTTTAATTTTACGCTTTTTTACAACGACATCTCGAAAAATGACAATTTGATTTTTGGCTAACTTTATGTAACTGGCTAGCCGAACCCATGGTGACTTCAGTTTTCGGTTGAACCCATTGGCACGGTTCAGTTTTTAAAACTATATACATTATCATTTTAGGTAGACAACATATGTACATTTTTATAGATATATGTTTTAAGTTGTTGTACAATGTGAATATATATACTTATAATTTTAAGTAAATTGGTGTTAATGAGGTGTTAACGTTTGCTATTTTAATTTTTAAGTTTATTTTTGTTGTACACAATGCACTAATAGATATAACTTGATTTTTCAAGTATTCTATTAATAAAAAGTTTAAATGCTTTATATGTTATATAAATATAGATGGATTGTAACTTATATATTTTTTATTTTAAAGTGTTTTAAAAATAGCATTAATTGGTATATTTAATTTTTTTTTTTACATTATCTTTTATAATATGTATTATTTATATTTAAAATTTAAAACACATTTAATGAATGAATGGTTTGTAACATAAGCTTCATAAATTGTATTACTTAAAGTTAAGTTATATGCATTTTTCAAGTATTCTAGGGTCAAACCGGGTTAACCTGATTTTTAAAGCATATATATTTTTTCATATTTTTGATAATTAGCAAAATTTATATATAAAAACCATAAAAACTTCTGTATATTGAAAATATAAATTGTTTACCAACCAATATAATATGTAAAATAAAATTCCATCACAAATACGTAAAATTGATATATATGTTTTTTAAAAACCCGAAAAATCAAAACCCGGCCGGGTCTTGAGAATTGAGTTGACCGGGGTCACCCCAAACCCAACGAGTGTAGTTGGGTTTCGAAATTGTGAATCCCGGCTCAAAATGACCCTTTTCGACCGAAACCAGGTCGAAGCTGGTTTCAAAACATTAATAAAAAGTGTTGTATTTCTATCGACACTGGTTTCCAAATTGGCTCATTTTATCATATCTGCTTATTATTCGCTTGGTCTCAGATGTGAGTTGGTTTGTGAATTTACATCTAACCACTTGATGTGCCATAATAGCAAAGGCGTACAAAATTTAGTGCAAGTTTGTAAAAATTGTTTATCTAAAAACTCTTTAGTTGTTGTGCAAACGGTTTTAAGATTGAATTCTTCTTTTGACTACTTTAAGAACGTTGTGCTGACAAAAAAAAATCACGTGTATAACGAGGAAGAACATATTTTTAAAAAAGCACTTGAGTATCAGAAATTAACTCTAACCTCTATGTTTTTTTGAAACATTATCTTTGATGATCATTTCTGATTTTCGACTTCAAATTCTTGATCGAATATCATATTTATCATGGGAATTAAATGATGGACATCGACCGATATCTCGATAAATTTATTTCCAACAATGTTCTCAAAAGATCCTAAAAAGGGTAATAGAAGCTCCAATTGCATTTTCATTAAGGCATTGTTTCTTTTCAACTACGAGCATACACCATCTTTTTTATTAACGTAGTAATGAGTATGTATCATGGACAATTTTTAGAGCTTCGAAGCAATATAACAAAGTATGTTTTGTTGTTCCATGACATTAACTTTGATTGCGTACTCTTCAATGTCAGGAAGATAATGTCCAATTCAAAGAACAAATTAAATTCATTTATTAAAAGCAACACTCTTTTACGGCTCAACTAATTTTATTTACCAAGAGCAACCTTTGTGTATATGGTTGGTGTGTCGATGCTGTTTTCTTTTTTGTCCAATTCAAAGAACTAATTAAATTTATTTATTAAAAGCAACACTCTTTTGCGGCTCAACTAATTTTATTTACCAAGAGCAACCTTTATGTATATGGTTGGTGTGTCGATGCTGTTTTCTTTTTTATTTGGATACTTTATTAATTTCAACTATCACAATTATTTATTTTTGTTTGTTAAAGTATTAATTATGTAATTTGGTATATTTAAAAGTTATTTACCTATAGTTAATTATTTGTAACCGATACTATCAAACAAACAAATATAACATATTCCAAAACAGTTCAAAAAAAGTATATACTAACAAACACACAACAACTTATTTGTGTACGTCGAAAGATTAAAATGAGATACAAGCCGCTCCTTGGATGGGCCAAGCCCAAAGATAATCAAAAGTTAGTATACTTTAAACAAAAAACAACTAATTCTTACATGTGTAATTGCTAACCAATATAACAAATCGAACAAAGTTTTTACAAAAAAAACTTACGAAACATACCCGCCCGTTGGGCGGGTTACGAAACTAGTATATATATATATATATATATATATATATATATATATATATATATATATATATAGGGTGAGGTTATTTTCAGAACCAAATAAATATACAGAACTGCGAGAACTATTATCAACCAATCAAAATTTATTAAATATTTATGCTTTTTATTAAATTCAAAAGGGCAAATTGGGAAAACTGCTATTATTGTTCATTTTTTATTTAATTAATGAATTTTTTTAGAATCCAACTACATGGGAATTTCTTATATGTATTTTTATTGTCATCGTCATTCGAAACATTTTCATTAATTTTTTTGGTCATATGTATTTTTAGGATGTAACATCATTAACTAACATTTTTAACAACTAAAACATATACTATAAAGAACTTTTAGAGTATTTACAAATATACAAATGGCTGAATGTGTTATAATGAAAATTTATAAGTCAATACATGTGCAAATACGTTGGAACATCTTCAACAACACCAACTTTTACTTTGGTCATGCGTAGATGGTCCTTCAGTTCTCATTACCAATTTGTAATAATGCACATGTATTATGTATATACGTATTCGAGCTCATTTGTGTGCACTTGTAACCCACGTGTGCACTTGTAACTCATGTGTGCACTTGTATTCATTCCATATTTATCATGGCGAACTACTTGCCAGAATGGATGTACTTGTTCAAACACAAGTGCACTCTTTATTTTTCGTCATATCGATATTTCTTCATATCGTGATTGTCCTCACCTTTCGTAATATGTTCATGACGTGAAAGTCCTAAAATGTTCATAATCAAAGTTTATGTTTCTTGTGAAACCTGCAGTTTACACGCAATCTATTAGTAAGTTTTAAAGAGGTGCAAACACATTTACTAATTAACCAACTGTGATACGTGCATTTGTATTTTAGATTATATATTTGAAGAACTTTATTTAAACTAAGATACTTGAAAAAAAAAACTCATTTATTTTATATTTCAAATAACAATCATAATAAAATACATGTGCAGGTATACACCCATGTGGTTCATTATCTTCATCCTTATGACACACACCTAACAAACTTATAATTCTGCAAATTTTCGAGAAGGGAAGTACAAATTTATTAAACTAGCAACCGAGATCTAAACAAAATTAGAAAACGTAAAAACTGCATATGTGTTTTAATGTTTAAACTATATAAAATCAAAATGAAATTAAAAATATCTAACTGAGATGCAGAAGAACAAATGAACCAACATATATAAGAACATAATCTCATAAAAATGATTCGGATCAACGAAGCACAAAAAAAAATGTTTCGCAAGGAAAGATAAATAAGACGACTGATGAAAGTTTTAATGTTCATCGCTATAGAAAAAAAGAACAAATCTTAAATTACTAGATTCAAATTAATAAAGGATGAAAGATATAAAATATTATAAAAATTCAATAAAAAAACATAATAATTAAATTACCTTTGAAAAAAAAAACAATGCGTATGGAGTCATCCGATTCGGATTCAAAGCAAATGACGGCAGATTGATAATCTTAATGATGGATGATTTTTTTTATTGTAAATTGAAAATTATGCATCTAAATCTCAAAGAGAGTGGGACGGTTAAACATTTGGGTTGGCATTAAATCCCATTTTTACCCTTATGAGATAGTTCCTTAATTACATAAATGCCACAAATTATTTTAGCCATAGATCAAATATTTAGCGGTTGAGATTAGTTCTCGCAGTTCTCGACTTTTTTTTGGTTCTGAAAATAACCTTACACTATATATATATATATATATATATATATATATATATATATATATATATATATATATATATATATATATATGTATATATATATATATATATATATATATATATATATATATATATATATATATATATATATATATATATATATATATATATATATATATATATATATATATATATATATATATATATATATATATATATATATATATATATATATATATATATATATATATATATATATACTTTTATCTATCCAGAGTTTACTGATTTTGAACATATGAAAATTTTGTTACGACTAGAGGTTCTTAACCTATTCCAAGTTCTTATCCCCAATGCAGATACTTCATATAATATATAAATCAACTCCCATATTCGTTTGAAGGTCCAACTATAAACCTAAGTACCCCAAACAATTCAAAACATAAAAAGAAAACAGGATGATCCAAACACTGTTTTGACACCCGACTGATATAACCTGTTTTTGACCCACTTCCCTACCACCAATTTAGTTCTCGTTTCTTGCATTCAAAAGCCAACTCAAATACCTTTCCATGGATATTTGGATCGCATCATAAAAGTATCTAGGACTCTAGATATGATCAAAACAATGACCTAATAATTCTGCCCAATTTTTAAAAAACGAATTTAACACAATTAACCTAATTAATTACCATCATCATATATATTTATTAACCATAATTATTATAATCATGTTCATATCATTAGTTTACACATTTCATAATTAACCTAACCTTAGATCCATCATGTATTGATTAAGAACAAGATAAAAATAATAAATATGAAAAGAGAATTGATGGTTTTACCTTTGAATTTTTAAAAGAAAAAAATTAATGAAGAACCCTAATAACCTCCATGGATGTCGACTTAAAACTAATCTCCAGGGATTTTATGAAATCTTTTGGTTAACAAAAAGTATTTATATAATTTCCTAACAAGTCCTTGGCCTATTACAAAAGTTCGGTTCCCCTTTTTTCTTTTTTCCCTTTTCTTTTTCTTTCTTGCTCCCAAAACCGACTTATATATATTTTTTTATTATTTTATTATTTTTATTACTTATTAATATATTATAATTAATACCTTAAGTTACCTTAATTTATTTCAGCTCCTAAAGCCTCTGAACCCTCAAAACCGTAATACTAGTCAATTTTACGCGTATACCGTAAAAGACGTAAAAATATATTGTTTTATAAAAACTATTAGAATATGAAATAAACTATATGAATAAGTCCTAAACGACTTAAAACCATCCCGTAACTTATTACTGTGACTAAATACCTCATCCGAGACCCCTAAATGCAAAACCGAAAATCGTTATAATACATATACGTATACGTAAACCACTAAATAACAACATCTCATTTCGTAGTCACTACATCGTGAGCTCATGAACATGAAATCATCACACATCGTTTCACTCACAAGGTACCCCGTACCTGAAACAATATCCAAACCATAATCTATACACACCAATTATCACATAAACACGTAAAGACACGTAACTTGCACAAAATAAAACTAAGTGACGAACCTCAAAACCGCGATAGTCACACCAGCATAGTCACTATCTGAATAGGCTAATAGCTCAAAGGGTGATTCCTTAGGATACCAAAGTCCTAGAGTAGGGTGACACTTGAGGTGCCTAAAGATCCTCTTCATAGCAAGCAGATGGCACTCCATTGGTGTCACTTGGTGTCTTGCGCACACACACACACAACAAACATGATGTCAGGTCTTGAAGCTGTAAGGTACATGAGAGATCTAATCATGGATCTATATGTTCTGACATCAATAGGCTTTCCTTGGCCTTCTTTTTCCCAAGGATTCTCTTTTTCCATGGGAGTAGAGACTTCCTTTCCTTCACTTAATCCAAACTTCTTCATAATTTCAGCAACATATTTATCTTGAGAAATAAAGATCCCATCTTTCCTCTACTGAACTTGTAACCCTAAGAAAAAATGAGCTCTCCCATTGCACTCAGTTGGAATTTGTCTTGCATCAATTTGGCAAACTATTTGCTAAGCAAGGAGTTTGTAGATCCAAAGATGATGTCATCCATATATACTTGCACTAAAAGAAAGTCACCTTTTTGTTTGTTGATAAGCAGGGTCTGATCAATCTTTCCCCTGTTGAAGCCATTATCCAAGAGATACTTTGATAGAGTCCCATACCAGGCCCTAGGGGCTTGATGTAGCCCATACATTACCTTTTGCACCTTGTAAACCTTGTCTGGATGTTCTAGATCTTCAAAACCTGGAGGTTTCATTACATATACCTCCTCATCAATGGTGCCATATAAAAGGCACTCTTAACATCCATTAAGTACACCACAAAATCCATGAAAGAAGCATATGCCATAAATAATCTAATGGCTTCAATTCTAGCAACTAGAGCAAATACCTCATCATAGCCAATGCCTTCCTCCTGTCTGTACCCCTGTGCTACTTGCCTGGCTTTGTTTCTTATCACTATCCCTCTCTCATCCTTCTTGTTTCTGAGTACCCACTTTGTTCTAATAGGTCTTGCCCATTTTGGACAGTCTACTAAAATCCAAACCTCTTTAATATCAAACTGCAGTAACTCTTCTTGTATGGCTTTGACCCAGCTTTAAATCACTCAAAGCTTGAAATATCTTCTTTGGCTCTTCTTGTGATAAAAAGGCAGCTAAAAGACAACATTGCATATTATCATGATTGAACTTCATTGTTATATTGGCAATGAAACTATGCTCCTTTGCTTGTTTGCTTGGGAGTGGCAAGATCACCTATAATTTGAGACTGTGGATGCTCTTTATTGATACTATAGGTTTATTGCATATTCATAAGGACTTCTGTTTCAGGATTTTTCAAATTAGGTTCTATGGGACTATCTTGATTGGGAAAGAATTCTTCAAAGGAACTTCCAAATGATACTGCATGGCTAAGAGATGGATGTTGGTGAGCAGTGTGCAGTTCTGAATAACTTGGACCTCCATGCCTAATGATTCTGTTTCCACTGTTTGACATAGATTGGAAAATATGTAGAATTGAGTGGGGTTTCTTTTTCTACATCCTCATCATCATCAACCACTGTTTCTTCAATAGCAAGGGAAATGTTTGGACCAGCAGGGGAATCCAAGATTCCACTGCTTTCATACATTCCACTGCTTTCATTATTGTGCTTGGTCGGGGGAGTGATGGGTTGTTCATCCTTTTGAGAGAGGTCCAACAATATCTTTGACAACATCATAAGTAGGGAACAATGAAGGTACCGTCATGTACCTTAAAGGTGGACTCTCCAAAGCAGTTGGTTCTTTTGTACCTGAAATGTAAGTATCCTCCAAAGAAACAGTCACATAATTCATAGATTTAGAAAGTACTTCAATATCAAAGAACCAACTGGGATCTGTTTGTGTGTCTTCAGGTTTATCCTCCAGAAAATACACATGTATGTTCTCTGTCACCTTGCTTGTCTTTTTGTTGAGGACCCTATATCCCTTACTTGTTAGTGAATAACCAACAAAGTATCCATCATCTCCCTTTTCATTGAACTTTCCCAAATGATCAAGTGTGTTGAGTATCACTACATGACACCCAATGTCACAACCCTGGTTTTGAGGTTCGTCACTTAGTTTTATTTTGTGCTAGTTACGTGTCTTTACGTGTTTATGTGCTTATTGGTGTGTATAGATTGTGGTTTGGATATCGTTTTCGGTACGGGGTACTGTAGATTTGTAAATCTATGCTTATGTTTTAGAGAGAGAAAGAGATAGAGAAATGGTGGATTTCACACTTTAGAGAGAGAAACTAAGAAAGAACTATGTGTAAAATATGAAAAACCACACCCTCTCCATCAAAGGAGAGGGTTTATATACCCAAGCCCTTGTCATGGGCTTGGGCTTACATTTGGCCGCCGGCCCATACATTTCATGGGCTCGGTTTTGGGCTTTGTTTAAGTAAATGCAAATGACTAAACTACGAGCTATTACACGAACTAATGTTGGAGTGACCGATCCTTCCTAATACGTAAAACGTATTTCCAACAATCTCCCCCTAAGGTAGGTCACTCCAAACAAGGGCGTCACCCAAGTTACAATAGTAAAATAAACCTAGCATACTATGCTTGTCTTGAGCTCGTAGTCTTCGTCTTTCTTTTTCTTCTTTTTCTTTTCTGGTGAACATGCTGATGTGATCTTTGATATCAATCTTTGAGCATTAATCTCTTGCCTTGATCTCGTGCATCCATCACTTATGATCTTCGCCTCTTCGTGACCTCACGTCCCACATACTTATACCTTTGTAATTCTTGAAAGCTT
Source organism: Glebionis coronaria (assembly GCA_025667525.1). NCBI lineage: Eukaryota > Viridiplantae > Streptophyta > Magnoliopsida > Asterales > Asteraceae > Glebionis > Glebionis coronaria. The sequence goes on along the minus strand of CM046874.1, from coordinate 61,878,321 downwards.
CAGAGTTCGATACAGCGGAAGACTTAACTTTTAGGCTTTCTTGAATTAAATGAGATATTAAGTGCATAAAGTATAAGCATGCGGGGACGACTTCTTCTTGGATCCCGCAACGCTACCGTCTTCAAATGCCGCAACATAAGTAGACACGAACGAAATGGCTTTGAACATTTCATTCTAATTCGGTAGCATTTTACCTCCGGTCGGTGAAGACCGTTGGACGATATTAGATATCGTACCCGTGACGGATAGTTTCAATTAAGTAACTTCCTGACAGGATTTCGCGGGTAAACCCGTTCTCTTTACTCGACCGTCCAAAGCTGACTGCGAACGTAAAAAGTGAATCATTTGGATAATAATATCCGCATGATTTGAAGCCGTCAATTCATGTTCCTGGAACAAGTGAAATTCAATTAAGAACCGCACCATTGTTGCTTTCCAGTTGTCACGAGCTTGATTCGTATAGAATCTTGCAAGTTACCTACCAAGTGCTGTTTGAGGTTAACACTAGAAGGATTTCCACTCATCACTGTGAACACTAAGGTATCACTCTGAGTGTTCTGGCAAGATTACTAAGATATTGCGTAGAGGCCTGGAACGTGTTTAAATTCAGTTAAGAATTAAACAGCTGTTGCTTTCCAGTTATCACAAGTTTGATTCATAAAGAATCGCACAAGTCACCTACCATGAGCTTTTTGATATTCGCTCAAGAAGGATTTCCATCTTCATTGTAAATACTTTCGTATTACTCGGATGTTCAGGCAAGATCATGAAGATTTTGCGTAGGACTCTTAAGATCTTTCTTACTTTTCACAGTGTATGAAGAAGCAAGGAATTATGAAAGTGTGTCCTAATGAGATATTTAATGATCTCAAATGGCTCTAGACTCGATCGTGCATTTTGGATTTTTGTGATCGGAGGCTGGAGAGGAGTGCCACCTTTTCAATACCAATTTATTCGGAGTGAATAAATCAATAGATAACGTGTTGTCTCCGTGTGATTAAAACAAATACCTTTTGAGAGATATCTGAGTTAGCTGGGATGGGTTGTGCATTGCATCACTGGGTCCATGATGTCTGTCTTCAATATCAAGAATCATTGACAATGATCTCAATAGCATATGTATTGACCCGGTTTCTGCCTAGAGTTGTAAGGAGGGCTTCTTTCTTTACACCCTTTATCTTTACAATTCTTTTTCATTCTTCAACCCCTTCAACGCTTACCAATACATCATAACTAGCACCTTGTTGTGATTGTTCCAGTGCTAACTTAAGTACTTGGTCGGCATTCAGCTACGTTCACAATCTTTCTCCATCTTTCCTAAGGACTACTATTTCTAGCTATGGAATGTCCTTGGGAAGATTCCTCCGGTTCTGGAAGAATCATAGGACTTAACCTATCCTACCATCCTTATGTCACCACAATCTTCATCGTCGTGAAATAAATGGGTTTTGGGTAAGTATATGTCACCATGAAAATCCATTTTGATATAGAAAATCCATTTTGCTCCCCCTTAACATATGCCACGATATTCGAAAACATTTCGCATATGTAGAGATGAGCCAGCACATTAAGTCAAACCATTTGTGATAATATCCCATATTAAATCACATTTTCTCCCCCATATTAAAAATATTAACCCAATCGATGTTTTTAATATCAATTGATTTAATGAAGGTTTAACAAAGGTTTTGGGAAGAAAAATGCAAGTCCGTGTTATCTTCATGATATCAAACGCATGAGATATGATACCGATTTGTAGCATGATCACATATTCACCATATTAAAAAAGAATTGACAAGGTTGGACCTGATAGATGAGAACATCATATGATAAGATCAAATGGTTCTTGTCAGCATATGTTGGTCGCCTCGCCACGTCTAAAGTCATCTCTTGACACCACATGTACGATTGGTATTGTTGTCTTGACACCAACTTGTGAACTTGGCACGTTCGGCATCGAATATTCTGAATGCTTGACAATTGCTCCCCCTCAATTGTTGACCCGTGTTCTATCGAAAGAGCTGTAGTCGTTGGTTGAGTAGTCGCATCGTCGAGTATGTAGATACCAATTGTAGATAGCATGGTTGTAGAGATGATAGCTTCATAAAAACAAGACTTCTCTTGTTTTAACAAATAAATGCACTGAAACGTACATATATTTGTGTTAGACCAAGTTATAAAGTAAACTTGATCCCTTACAAGGTTTTAAAGTAAACCTTGCCCGAGAAAATTAATTCCCGTTGAGAGCCAAAGCTTTCATAAGAAATACTTGACTTTAATGAGAAAACCGGGTTGCAGTCTGAAATAACTACAAGCCATTTAGGCATGTTTTATGAAATATTTACAACTTTTGTACGAACTCTATTTATGGCGCCGTGTCGATATTAATCAACATTTCTAAGGCCGTAAATATTATCGTACCAAAAGACATGCCTTTGAAAAATAAAGTAAAAATATTTTTGGATTTTTCTAGATTTTTCAATTTTTATGGTTTTATATTTTTGTATTTTGCTTTTGTGTATAAAAATATAAACAATATATACAAATGATCACCAAGGATACGGAGAATAGTTTTACCACCACTATTCTTTCGCTTCATCTGCTAGTTCCTTTAGAGTCTCAGGCGAGAAAGTTCTCATTCCGAGCTTGTCGGCCAAAAATTCAATTCGAGCGCGATCTAAAGCCTTCGTGAAAATATCCGCCAATTGATACTCAGATCGGACAAAGTAAAGCTCGATTACTCCATTTTCCACTTGCTCCTTGATGAAGTGGTAGCGAATGTCAATATGCTTCGACCGGGATAATTGAACGTTGTTGCAGCATAAGGCAATTGCACTCTTGTTGTCACAGTACATCGGAATCTTGTTGAAACCTAGACCATAGTCGGTTAATTGCGATCTCATCCAAAGAATTTGAGCACAGCAACCGGACATAGCTATGTATTCTGCTTCCGTACTTGAAATTGCAGCGCTTTTCTGCCTTTTCGATGCCCAACTGATTAGTCGATCTCCTAATAGTTGCAAAGTTCCACTCGTGCTACGCCTTGTATCTTGACAACCCGCGTGATCCGCATCTGCATATGCCATTAGTGCAATAGAAGAGTCCTTCGAATACCAAAGTCCCCGATTGATGGTTCCTTTAAGATATCGAAAGATCCTTTTAACAGTAGCTAAGTGTAACTCAGTAGGCCTAGTTTGATACCTGGAACACATACATATAGCAAACTGAAGATCAGGTCGACTGGCTGTGATATACAGAAGAGTACCGATCATTCCACGATAAAGTGTCGGATCAACGGCAACTCCATGTGGATCTGCATCAAGCTTAGTTCGTTCCACCATTGGAGTATCCACGGGGTCGCAAGATTCCAGCTTATACTTCTTAAGCGATTCAAGGGCATACTTGGATTGATTGATAAAGATGCCTCTGGGACTCTGAGATATCTGAAGACCTAAGAAGAATGATACCTTGCCCATCATTGACATCTTAAACTTGGAAGACATGAGTGTCCCAAACTCATCCGATAAGGTTTGGGTCGAGGCTGCAAATATAATATCATCAACATATATTTGTACCATAATCATATCTTTACCTCGTTTCTGAATGAACAGCGTGGGATCACCTTGCCTTTTGCGAAGCCTTGAGTAATGAGGAATTGTGACAATAGATCATACCATGCGCGTGGAGCTTGCTTCAACCCATAGAGAGCCTTCTTAAGCTTGTACACATGATTAGGATAATTAGGATTCACAAAACCATCCGGCTGTTGAACATAGACTTCTTCCTTGATTTCACCATTAAGAAATGCCGTCTTCACATCCATCTGATAGACGATCATATTCATATGGGCTGCATAAGCGAGGAATAGTCGAATAGCTTCCAAACGGGCAACAGGTGCAAAGGATTCCATAAAGTCGACGCCCAATAATTGCTTGTATCCACGAGCTACTAGTCGAGCTTTGTTTTTCAATATTCCGCCTAACTCATCGAGTTTCACCTTGTAAACCCATTTCAAAGTGAGTAACTGCACTTGATCCGGGCATGGGACAAGTTCCCAAACATCAAGACGTATGAATTCGTTAAGTTCTTCTTGCATAGCTTCTATCCAACAGGATTGAGTAAAAGCTTGTTGCCATGTCTTAGGTTCAACTTCAGTGAGAAAAGCATCAAAGTGACAAAACATTGCACTTTCTTGTAACTGACTTCGTGTGGATACCGGACGATTAGGGTCACCAATAATAGAATCTATAGGATGATCCTTTGTCCACTTGCTGTCATGTTCACGAATCCGTGGATTGGAGTAAACTGTAGAAGGAGCTTCCTCTGAGGTGGACGACCCGGCTTGATTAGGGTCGGGAATAGATACACCAAAGAATGGAAGTTCACGCATTTGAGCGAATTCCAAATCATGATCATCGTCATCCTCTTCATCATCAATAGGCATGACATGGGTAGTTGTTACTTGTGTTGGTTGAGAATTACTCGTTGTTGGTATATCTTGACCAATTGTTGGTGCAGATGTGTCTGATTGTGCTTCGGTTGCTGGAGCGACAACTTCGGTTACCGGAGCTATTACCTCAGGTTCTTGAGCAACAATACTTGGAGGAGTAAATAATTCATCAAAGAACGGTTGAAACAACGTATCCCATTCATTCCTGGTAGGTGGTATAAATGATGAAGTAGGGTTGTTTGGGACAAGACCAGAACTAATGTTACTGGGTCCCATTTCATGAAGTGCGGGTTCAGAGCTACTTTGCTCAGAAGCCATTGCTGTCAGCTCATCAAAATCAACATTCATAGTTTCAAGGATTTTGCGAGAGTTACGGTTGTAGATTCGGAATGCCTTCTTTGCGGGTGCGTAACCAATGAAAATACCAATATCAGCCTTTGGTTGAAGTTTTCCCAAATTGTCACCATCATTGTTTGGATAGCAAAGAGAACCAAATACATGAAGATATGATAAATCTGGTACTTTTCCATGGAGAAGCTCATAAGGTGTTTTACCATGGCGTTTACGAATTAGTGACCGGTTTTGGGTGTACACTGCGGTAGATACTGCTTCTGCCCATAAAAACAATGGAGCCTTTGCGTAAATTAACATCGTTCGTGCAGCTTCCATAAGTGTGCGATTTCGCCTTTCAACGACACCGTTTTGTTGTGGAGTGCGTGCAACTGATGTTTCATGAGATATGCCAACTTCTTCATAATAATCTCGCAAGATTTGGTTCACAAATTCTGTTCCATTATCTGTACGAATGCGTCGGACAGTAGTGTTGAGACGCACTTGAATCATCTTGAGAAATCTGATGATGAATTTAGGTGCCTCATTTTTTGCTTTAAGAAATTTCACCCATGTAAACCGAGAGTAATCATCGACAATGACGAGGATGTACTTTTTGCCACTAAGACTTTCAACACGCATTGGCCCACAAAGATCCATATGCAATAGATAAAGTTTCTCTTGGTTTGTGTCTTCAGTCTTGGGTTTGTAAGATTTCTTAGTGCTTTTCCCCATTGTACACGCGGAACACAAATGATCCTTGTGAAATGATAGTTTAGGAAGACCACGAACAAGTTCGTTTTTCGCCAAATGATTAATAGCGTCAAAGTTAAGATGAGATAACCGCCGATGCCATAACCATGACTTAGTCTTTGATGCTTTGGAGAGAAGACATACGGGAGAGGCGGCCATCATGTCGTGTAGAGACAAAGTATACAAATTATTCCCTCGAGTACCTTTCAATAAATCAACCCCTTCCAAATTACGAATGAAGTAGGTATGCTCTCGAAAAGCAACTTCTAGGTTTGCATCACAAAATTGTCCCACAGAAAATAAGTTGTGACCGAGACCTTCCACGTAATACACTCTTGAAATTATAACATTCCCAATATGATATTCACCATAACCCATTATCTTTACAATATGATCATTACCAAATCGAACCGTACCAAGAAACTTGCTGACGAAATTTCTGAGCTGAGAGCGATCTCCGGTCATATGCTTGGAGCAACCAGAGTCCAAATACCAGAGAACAATTTGGACCACCTGTTTTCAATAACAACAGTAGACAATGCATTGGAAACTATTGGTTCCGGAGTGTTAGCAGATACAGAGATAGAATTATCAGAATTCCTAACATTTTTGAGACCCTTAGATTTCCTGCGTTTTCTAATGTGAGTTTTAGCACTAACAGGTTTTACTGTTCCAACTTTCTTAGGTTTTGGATTATTCGCGGGCACTACAGTGGGAGTGGACCTATTTAATGGGCACTTTGTTCCTACAGTAGTGTTGGTGTTCCTAGTTAAAGGACACGCTTGTGTTTTGGTAGCCTTGGTACTCCTAATTAAAGGGCACACTTTCTTCGCTTTAGTGGGAGTGATCCTAGTCAAAGGGCACGTATTTCCTACTATAGTGAAAGTTCTACCAGTGGGACGCCACATCCAACCAACTTGGGTTAACACTTTCCCAGTCGGTTTCCATTCTAATCCATTTTTTCGGGCATGCATCTCATTCACATGGTCAATAAGGCAAGAATCATGACGACTAGAAAACATACATTCATTTCAATTCCAACATTTTAAATTAGAATTCACAGTAGGCTTAGAACGCTGCACAACCGCAGAGCCTTTAGGTTTAGCTACATGATTCTTTTTATTCAAAACAGAAATAACATTCCTAGGATGGGCTTCTACTGTCTTCTTCACTTGACTACTAGATGGGGGCAAGATCCTATCATTCTTCTTGTTTCTTTTAAGCTTAGATCTTTGAGCCTTAGTAGTGGTGCTTACTCCTGTAGAAGGCAACACGGGAATATTAGAAGCTGGTTTGGATTCCGCCTTATCTTTAGTGACCAAAGTTTGAGATGGTTTAGTCCTAGGGCCCTTGTTAAGTGGTGTGACGGCAATAAGGGTTCTTTTGATTGCACTAGAGGACGATGCTGAGATAGTGGCAGCGTTATCCACAACATTCTTACCTTTGAGAGTACGAAGTGTTTCCTTTAACTCAGCCAAGACCAGGTTCTTATCCCAAATTTGTTCCCTAAAATCAGATATTTCCATCGACTTTCGATTCAATTGTTCAATCAATGATTGGTTCTGTGCAGTGGTATCAACACATGCGGGCTGTACTGAATCGAAGAGTCGTGTATTTTTCTGTTTTAAGTTATCAACTTTGGACAAAATCTTGGAAACTCGATTATCTAGATCAAGTTTAAGATTCTCAGCAACCTCAAGTACGTTCACACAGTTAAGCTCCTTAGATTTCTCTATGTCTATCGGCAAAGACTTAGCAACCTTGTCACTTGGCTGACGCTGTTTTGATTGTAAATTCAAGCGAAAATTCTTTTCTAAATTTGCATCATCGATATTAACACCTTCGAATGACGTTTCAAAGATTTCTTGAATAAATTGTTGCTTGCACTCAAGCGAAATACAATGTGTTTGAATTTCATCAAAACGTTTTGAAAGCGATGAATATGAATCTTGAAGCTTTAAAAATTTAGCGTCAGATTCGTGACAAGTACTATCTACCACAGTATCCACAGATTTAACATTATGCACAATAGAATCATTATCAACACTTGTATTCACACAGACAGAAACTATATCATGAGACATCACTTGATTCAGAAGCAGATCATTATGGCGTGAAACCCGTTCTATTTCAAGTAAACTGTTTTCATAAGCATCTTCCATTTCATTGAAAACACGTCTAACTTCTTCTATTTCCAAAAACAAATCTTGATCAATATTACGAAGACAAGCTTTAACATTGTTTACAAACGGAACAATTTCATCTCGAAACGCAGCTCTAGTGTGCTCAAAGTTCCATTCACCTTCCGTTATGGCCGTGGCCGTCGTACGTTCCAAAATGACCTTGTCAAAATTGGCTAAGTGTTGGTGAACCGTATTTAAGTTAACGGACGCCTTACTTACCGGTGGAATTAACTTCGTTAAATCCTTTTTGACGAGTGTAGGAGACGTACTAGGAAAGTTTTCACTTGACAAACTTTGGGGCACAAGAACTGTTAATTCTGCTAATTCCTTTTGTAAGCGAATGCGTGTCTTTTTCGAAAATTGATCTTTGTTATGTTGATCATAATCAATTGTATGGAATTTTGAAAGCATTTTAGAATGAGTTTCATCCCCAAGTGATTGTGTATCCTCAGTACTACGAACAAAAGGTGCTTCTTTTGATTTTCCAATTATGGTCATATCATAAAGTCCGGGAATATATTCCTGAGCTTGTTTTGCATAACCGGGATTAGGTGGTAAATCTTGAAGACGCTTAAGTTCGAATTCTTTAAATGATTTAGTTAAAAGATGAACCTTTTCTGTGGAAGCGTATTGTTTTAAAAGCTGTTGTTCTTTGAATTTAAGAAGTTTGGTAGCATTAATTTCCGATTCAACCTTTTTAGACTCGAGAGTTTCGAAATCCATTTTAAGTTTCTAAAAATCATTGACAACTGACTCCTTTTCTTTTAATTCATTAGAAAGATTATCTTTTAATGACTCTATTTCTTTCAAGTGTTCAATCTTTTCAAAACGAAATTGGTCAAATTCAGAACATGTTATTTTCTCTTCTTGAGGGACCATTTCAAAAGTTTTGACCTTTTCTTTATGCAACGCAAGCTCAGCAGTTAGGGTGGAATTCGTATCTACGGATTGTCGGAGTGCCATGTGCATTTGATCAATAATATGTTTAGGCACCATTACCAAATCATGTTGAGCATAAGATTCCATACCCGTCGTAGCATTTGGTTGAGGTTCACTCAAATGTGTAGAATTGGGTACCACATCATTTGAGTTACTAGTTCCCGAATGCTGTTCGAGGTTGTCATTTTCATGCCCAACTTGATGTTGGTTAGCATCAATATTATTGGATGTGGTTGGTACCTCACTGATGACATCAGAACCGTAGTGAGAGAGATTAGCAACGAGAGCAGCTTGGGCAGAGTGAATGTCATCACAATCCGAATCGTATGCATCAAGATCGTCCGCTTGATAAGCTGCATTAGAAGTAGAAACAACGGCAATGCCTTCAGTATCTGCTGCCCCTGGGTCTGCCAGAAATGCCAACTCCTCTGAATCCAAAATCTTCCCCTTAGACTGAGCATCAACCAAATACATCTTCTCACGAAACCATGCATCATCCCTTCTCCTTTTCGGCTGAGTGCATTCCCTAGCCATATGACCTTGTCCTCGGCAATTGTAGCAAGTCACAACCTTCTTAGGACCAATAGGACTCCCATTTCCACTAGCTTGAGAATTCACAGCTTGATTGTTCCCAGTCCTTGTAGGAGGTCCATATGAATTTTGCCTTCCCTGAATAGGTTGCACCGTCACTTGACCATTTTGAACAGTGGCTTGTTGTCGAGGATTTGATGAGGTGCGGAGCTGATTGTTTGTTGGTGGAAATCCTCTAGTTGCAACAAGTTTTGACAAGTAGGCGGTGAGATGGTTTAAAACATCAGCTGGCGTATCATTTGGAGTAAAGACCGGTGCTTGGATTGGTGGAAGTTCATTAGAGTAGAAAGCTTGTGCTGGTTGTGCTTCAATTGGAAAATATCCTTGCTGAGGAGTATAGCCCAATGGAGAAGTGTTGGTTTGTGATGGTGATGTTTGATATGGTGGTTGCTGTTGAAAAGATTGCTGATGAACACTTTGTTGATATTCTTGTTGTGGCATCATTGGTGGTTGATAAGATGGTTGCTGTGGTTGCTGATAGATGTGTGTTGGTGGCTGCTGCAAGTATGATGGTTGTTGATAAGTATAAGCCATGTTTTGTTGAGAAGCATACATTGCAAGTGGATCATGAACTTGAGGTGTAGACAACCGAGCCTCGATCACATGGCATTCATGTTGTTGAAGAAAAGCTTGAAGTTGATCCACATTGGTGTTATGCAAGTCCTTAGCCAATTTAACATCCGTCACGTATTTTTTCCATTCTGGAGGAAGAGTGTTCAAATACTTGGTGTTCAATTGAAAGGTATGAATTGCCATGCCATAGATGTTAAGCTCATTCAACAATAGGGTAAATCTCAGATAGTAATCATTGAGAGTCTCCCCTGGCACATAGGTAAACTTATCAAAAGTATCATAAAGCTTACACTCTCGTTCTTGTTTAGTTAACGAGGTGCCTTGCATTAGAACACGAATTCTATCCCATAACTCTTTGGCAACTTTATGTTTGCTGACGAGTTTGTAGACATCTGGAGGAAGAGCTTGGAGAATGATGTTTGTAGCATACTTATCACATTTATCTTGAATCTTCATATCTCCCGTCAACTCACCCGTTGTGCGAGGACGAGTGGTCGTACCTTCTGTCACAGTACCATAATATAATGGTCCATTGAGCACCGATACCCAAATTAGATGTCCATTCTCCTTGTTCAACATATAAAGTTCCATTCGGGAAGCCCATTCCTCATACATAGTCTTCACCAACATTGGTGGACGATTATCCGTACCCGAGAGGATGGACTTATCCGTAAGAGATGTATACTCCATTTCAATAAGTTAAGATTTACAAAGTTGATCGAACAATGAAATAAGGTTAAGTATTTTTGTGTTGAAGTCGAGAAACAATGTTAAAATCCCTTAAAATATGTTCTCGATAAACCAAAAATTCCAAGACAAAATTACACACGAATATTTTTTATGGAATAATTTTTGGTTTGTCGGAAAGTCTAGATCGGAATGCCAGATCGGAATGTCAGATCGTAATACCAGATCGTAATGTAACACTGTCGGAATGATGATGGTATCGGAATGCCTAGATCGCAAAGCCCTATCGGAATGTTCAGATCGCAAAGCCTATCGGAATGTTCAGATCGCAAAGCCTATCGGAATGTTCAGATCGCAAAGCCTATCGGAATGATTCAGATCGCAAAGTGGCTGTCAAAATTCGAGCAAAGTAACGACTTAACAAACCTTCCTTATACCCGTCGGAATCTCAGATCGCAATAGCTATCGGAATGATTCAGATCGGAATAAGTGATAAAAATCCAACGATCGCAATGTAGAAACCTAACCCTTTCCGATGGTTAAGTTATTGCGATGGAGGCCCAAGTACAGTTGTACTTTCCGATGGATGTTGCTGCTGAAATTTCGGAATGTAGAACACACCCTTTTTTGCACTTTTGATCCAAGAAAACTGAAGTTTTAATGAAAACCAAGATACCAAGAACACGTTTAAGCACAAATTCCTATGTTACACTACCTATCACTACGATCAAACTAAAAAATTTTGAAGATTTCGGCCAAAAACTAACTTGTACTCTACGAATGTTAAGAATACACTACTCAACACAAAAACAAACCTTTATCTCATCCCAAGCTCTTGATACCATTTGTAGATTTGTAAATCTATGCTTATGTTTTAGAGAGAGAAAGAGATAGAGAAATGGTGGATTTCACACTTTAGAGAGAGAAACTAAGAAAGAACTATGTGTAAAATATGAAAAACCACACCCTCTCCATCAAAGGAGAGGGTTTATATACCCAAGCCCTTGTCATGGGCTTGGGCTTACATTTGGCCGCCGGCCCATACATTTCATGGGCTCGGTTTTGGGCTTTGTTTAAGTAAATGCAAATGACTAAACTACGAGCTATTACACGAACTAATGTTGGAGTGACCGATCCTTCCTAATACGTAAAACGTATTTCCAACAGGTACCTTGTGAGTGAAACGATGTGTGATGATTTCATGTTCTTGAGCTCACATGATAGTGACTATGAAGTGAGATGGTGTTATTTAGTGGTTGTACGTATACGTATATGTATTATAGAAAATCGTATTTTTTACGATTTACGGTTTAGTATTTAGAGGTCTCGGATGAGGTAATTGGTCATATGAATATTTTTCAAGATGGTTTTAAGTCATTTAGGACTTAATTATAAAGTTTATTTCAAAATTTGAGATTTTTTTTAAAAGTGTATATTTTACGACTTTTACTGTAAAACGTGTAAATTTGACTTGTTTTACGGTTTTGAGGTTTTGGAGGCTTTAGGAGCTGAAATAAATTAAGATAATATTAATAACATAATATTAAATAATAAAAAAACGAATTTGAAGGGGTTTAGGTCGGTTTTGGACGCAGAAAAGAAGAAAAAAAGGAAAAAGAGGGAAAAAAAAGGGAAGTGGGCCTATTCTTGGACTAGAATTTTATGTACACCCTATATATTGTTTTAATCACAATCCAAATTCATTATTTTTCTCCTGGAGGTTAAGAAATTTTGTGAGTTATATAAAAATTAGGGTTCTTCATAAAATTTTAGGGTTTTCATAAATCAAAGGTAAATCTTCTTAACCCTTTTTAATTTAATTGTTTTTATGTTTTGTTTAATCATCTTATGATGGAATTAGGTTACGGTTTAATTTAAAAACAGTAAATTAATGTTGTATTAATCATAATATGATGATTACATAAATTAGGGCTTGTAATTAGAGGGATTAGGGTTAATTAATGAGGTTGATTTTGTTAAACCCGTTTTTAAAAACTGGACAGAATTTTGAGTCAATTGTTTTGATCATATTGGGAGTTCTACAAACTCTTATTTTGCGATCCAAGTATCCCTGAAAAGGTAATTGAAGTGGCTTTCCAATGCAAGAAACGAGAACTAAATTGGAGGTCGGAAAGTGGGTCAAAAACAGGTTACAACATTCGGAGGTCAAAACAGTTTTGTAATCAGCCTGTTTTCTTTTTAAGTTTTGGGTTGTTTAGGGTACTTAGGGTTGCATTGGGATCTTCTCACGAATATGAGAGATGGTTTGTATATTTTAGTAAGTATCTGAACTTGGGCTAAGGTTGTGGTTTAGGGTAAGACCCCTTAATTGTAACAAACTTTTAGTATGTTTAAAATCAGGAAATCTGGAATGACAAAAGTATATATATATACATATATATATACATATATATGTATATATATATATATATATATATATATATATATATATATATATATATATATATATATATATATATATATATATATATATATATATATATATATATATATATATATATATATATATATATATATATATATATATATATATATCGGGGCCTTAACAGTAGCTTTAAGGTTAGGGCAAGTGGGAGGTGTTAGCTAACATATGTAAGGGTATGAATATTCCTTTTACAGAAACCATGGGTATGTTTAAGTGGACGTTTGACTTAAAGTTTTGAGACCTAAAATTGGGACTTTTTTGTGTAAAATATGAACGGGATAGTTATTAAACTTAACCAAGTTAAGGACTTGTTAGGGAAGGTTAATGGGGTGTTTAGAGCTCATATATGAGGTATCTATATGAGAGGAGGTTAGATGTCCATCATAGGTTGATGAGCCATCTTAGTGATTGGTTCATGTATTGATTGCGTGTTTTTGGTTTGTTAGCTTGTTGCTAGTGCGAGGACTTGTGAAGAAGCAATCAGGTGAGTTTCATAGTCCCATGTTTACTATTGATTTTGACTTCCATATGGGATGGAAGAGACACTGCGTTATGTTGTTTATAAATTGATGCTGTGAATGTTTTTAAGGTTTGAGATGGACTTGTGTGTACATTATGTGATTAACTGCTATGTGATTCTTGTTCGTGTATGATTTGGATGGGAAAGGTACATAGGTGTATGGGCGCCTATGGTACCATGGTTGTTGGTAAGGCGTGATGCCTTGGAAATTATGGTTGTTGGTAAGGCGTAATGCCTTGGAAATTATGGTTGTTGGTAAGGCGTGATGCCTTGGTAATTGTGGTTGTTGGTAAGGCGTGATGCCTTGGAACTGTGATGATTGATTGAACTTGAATGCTAGTTGTTAATACATAATTGTAGCGCATTGTCCATATGTTATTTCGTTGATGGTTGTTATTCACAGCTTATAATTATTTTGGCGTTGGAGTCTAAACCTATGACTCTCACCAACATTATGTTGACGTGTTTTAGTGTCTCTTTCAGGTGTGAATGTGGTTAAGCGTGAGGATAGAAGTGGCTAGACTTGGATGCCTTAGGATTGCATATAGAAGGAGATCTTCGTTCCTTCTTAGTTTACCTTTATGTTATTTTTTTGATAAGTGATACATGTTGGCACCTATATGTCTGTTTGGTTTATGTTTATTGTTTGTCTTGGGTAAGTGGTAGGACTGTTACCTACTTACCTAGACTTCTGCATTGTTGAGATATTGTCATGACATTTGTGTCGCCATTTATGACATTATATTTGCATTTTAGTTTTCTCTATAGAGACACCATTTGTTGTGATGATATCCATACGTTGCGCCCCATATTCCGCCATGGTGGGGTGTTACAGCATGGTATCAGAGACAATGGTTATAGAGAATTAGGTTGCCTAGTCGTGTAGCCTAGTCTATAGCTTAAGGGTCCCTGCATATAGGCGTCATAGGAGTATGTGTGCATTTTACATAAATTGATGTGTTGGGATGTTATTTATTGCGATATTTTGACTAGTATGAATTGAACCATAGTAAGTTCATACTTAGCCACATGTTATTTTCTTTTCGGATTGTGACTAGTGCGGGTTGAACCATAATCGTCCACGCTAGTCATTATCGTATTTTGCTTAAATTGTACATAATAGTACATAATTTGGTACATGGCAGTTTCTATCTTTTGTCGAGTTATTTTACATACATGTGGTATGTTATTTTTCTTTTGATGTTTAAGTCATGTTCCCTAAGAATCGTGTGGTGGTTCGAGTTACTAGAAGTACATGGGTAGGAAGGATTTTAAGCTGTTTCCACTCTTATGGGCGACATGACTTATATCTGATTATGTTTTCGTTTTGGATTTAGTCTATGTTGTTTTAGCTAGACTATGGATTTTGGTATTCCAAGAGTTTTACTATGTTATTTTAATAGATAGGGTTTTGGACCTATTTGGTTATGTGGTTATGAGCTTATGTGAGTAGATGGATTTATGTGTTATATGTTGTATTGATTCTTATAAGTGTCATCATAGGAGAGAGTGCATTGGGGAAAGGGTAATTGTATAAGTATGGTGGCCAACATAGTTATACAAGTACCACAACTTCAATGGGTTCTCAAGTATGATTGCATGAAAGAGGGTTAGTACATGCTTGTATATGATGAGATGTGGATTATTGGTATATTTATAATATATGGGTCTATGAAACGGTTGCCTACGGTATGGATATTTTTGAGTGTGTTATTGTTTTGGGTTATATTCATGTTGTGTGATTATGGGATCACACGATATGGACTGGTTTTAGTGATGGGTTTTGCGCCTTGTTGTGGCATGGTGAGATGGTGAGATGGGGATTACTCGTATGGAAAAACGAGTGTATGACGCGATTGGTTGATCTGATATGTATAGTAACGAGTATGTTTTGGGTGATTTAATAGGTATATATATGCGGATGTATATATACTACTATGTGTTAAGTTATGGTATATGGTCGTTCACTAGTTATTATAACTTGAACGTACCTTGTGGTTGCTCGTGTTTTATGGTGCTGGAGTTTAATGGAGTTCCAACGACGTTTTGAATCTCTTGAAGTGTGTCTGGTAGCGTATTCTTTAAGTTTTATATTTCACGTGTACATTTTAAAATGGTGTTTTTGGTTTCAAGCCTATTGAAATAACTTGGGATTTCTTTTGAGATAATGAAATCTTTTGTGTTGTGTCTTGCATTTCTTTTGGTCGGTATATATTGAGTTAGATGGTTGGTTGTATTCGGTAAAATAGGGGTAAGGTGTTGGAGTCATGTTTAAACAAGATGTAACATAAGATTTCTTTTTAATCAACACTTATATATTTCAAATTCTAAAAGACTTTCTTTGAAATAAAGCAAAGTAAAAATTTCTTTCTACCTACATAGTTTATATAATTGAGTTCGACCGATTTATGTCATTTATAATTATTTATACAAGGTTAAATTGAGTTTATGAAGATTTCACATACAATTATATCTGTCATTTAAAAGGATTACATTAATCACTAAGTTTATTCTTTAGTTTTTTTAACAACTAGTATAAAACTGTTTTGGTCATAACTTGTTCTTTTTGGAGCTTTTTGAGTGATTCAAAAGCCAAAAATTATGTACTCGGAACGTACTTTTCAAATATTTAGAAAGTATAGTCATGGGAGGTCAGTGGACTGGTCGGAATTGTTGTACAAGTGTCGGGTTCAATGTTGAGTTTTGAATAGTAGTTTATTTTTATTTGGGGTGCACGGGATACCTAGTCTTTGGGTTGAGTTTTGAGATCGCCTAGAAGGTTGTTGGTATATTGTTTGAGTCACATGGATGTGGGAGGTAATAATAAAAAAAGATATATATTTTTTTGGAAAAGTCGATCTTTTGTACGGTTTAAATAATATGTCGCAGGGCGTAATATGTGTGGTTGCCATTGGGTGTTTCTTGGATTATTTTTCGTTGTCATGGGTCATTTTGAATTGATACACGTTTTGGGTTTGAGTTTTCTTTCGAGTCTCATGGTTTTGACTTGTTTTAACTGGTGCACGTGAAATGTCGTTAGTTATCCGTTGGTTTGATTTGTTGATCGTATCTGATGGATTCAGGATGTAGTTTTGGTTTCGTATTGTTCGGGAGCGTTGAGGTAGTCATATGAAAGACTTGGTCGCGCCTACACGCTTAAGTAGGTGACCATGAGAGAACGGTCGGAATACCCTTAGTGGGGAGGAAAGGAGTTCGTAGACGAACTAATGTGGTCATGAGGTCTTTTAGGATTACCAAGGAGATGAATAGAGATTTGTAGGATACTAGCACAAGTAACGCGCCATAGAGAGTGTTGGAAGGGGATACAATACCTCAAAGGTATTTATGATTGTTCGTATGGCATGTAAGTTTTCCGAAAATTTCTTGAAATTTAGTAGGTTTGCCTATTACCGTGAGGTAGAACCATAAATAGAGCAAGTAGGAGAAGTGAGAGGAGTTGTATTTAATGCCTTTCCAAGGCAAATCGTTGATGGAGTGATTTAAAAACAAGAGCTGTTAGAAATTGTAAGGAATGCTGGATAGAAGTTGAGTTGCTTAGTAGTAGATTGGATGAGGAAAGAGGTTGAGTGGTCTGATGAGAGGAAGAATTGGTCTTTTAAAATGCGTCTAGAATTTTGCAAGTAGAACGAGGTAAGAATTTATTCGTATTGCCGCTGAGAGAGGGTGCAAGGAGGACATAGTTGAAACTGCTAAGGATGTTGTATGAACGCTTTGGGTTTATGGTTATGCATTTGGCTTCGCCAAAGCACTAGCGGTTTTCACGGTGTCAATGAGCCAAGTGTGCATGAACGTGTATAAACGAGTGGTCATCGGGAGCATCGACGACATCTTGATCTACTCAAATCTGAGAAGGAGAGTGAGGCGAATTATGTGTTGGTTTTTCGAGTGTGAGTTTTAGTAATAAGTTTACCATGATAAGTAGTTAGAGATGATGACATATCATGGAACCAGCAAGGGGCGAAGTGAAGAAGGATGAGGAAGCATTTTGGAGGCTGAAGAAGTGGATTGGATAATGAGCCGATCTTGGCATTATCGGAAGGACTGGATGAATTCACGAAGTATGACGATACGTGGAACAGGGATTTGGACGTGTTCGAGGACGACAAAGAAAGGCGATCGCTTATACGTTGTAGAAACTGAAGAGTTGGAAGAACTGGATAGACTTAGTTAGTGGAGCTGGACTGTTATATCTGCCTAGAATGCTAGAGGCATTTGGTGTACCAGACGTGGAAAATGATCTATACGGATCATGAACGTCTCCAACACATATTCAATCATCTTGATTGAACATTTGGCAAAGGTGATGGGTGGAGTTAAGTGACGAAAGAAAATTGCAAGGCCAAGTACCATCTGGGAAAGGCAAGCATGGTTGATGAGACATGGAATAAGAAGAATGAAGTGAAGCTGAGAAGAACTTGAACTATATGGATGCCGTATTAGGATGGTTTGGATGAAAGATGTAGGTTGTACGAGTTGAGTTGTCTAAAGCAGAGAACGCGTCAACATGTATGTTGCGTGGCTTGGACAATCATATGGAGAAAGAGACGTAGACTATACTTCCTACATAGATAGGAGTAGCTTAGAAAGGGGCGATGTAAGGACGAAGTTGGTGGAAGGGATACACAATGCGTTGGAGGATTAAGTACGATGAGAGTTGGGTGATAGTTGATAGACTGACTAATTCATCACCTATTTCAAGAGGAATGAGAAGTCACGTAGTTAGGAAGTTGGAAGAACTAATGGATATGTGAAAGACCGTCATAGGTCACTTTGTAAGGAAATTGGAATTTTAAGTAGTTTAGAGTACGGACTAAATGGAGTTGATGAACATGATTGGATATGAGTATGTCCAGCTAACTGGGAAAAGGATAGGCAAGTGAGATATTTATACAATCTTAGGGGTTACACTGAGGGCATGAGTGATTGATTTAGAGGGAGTTAGGAAGCTTGTTAGCAATGGCTGAGCTTTCATATAATGATAGTTATCATAATAGAAGTCGATAAATGCCATTTGGGGCACTATATGAAAGGATAGGGTGCGTTGTCCCTATGGTGGACTAGAATTAGTAAAAGAGGCTACTAATGTGGTAATGATGTTGTGGAAAGGATGTGAGTAACAAGGGATGCTATTTAGAAAGGGAGGAAACCACTAGAGTTAGTGACAAAGTTATGTAGGGAGTTTCACCATAGTAACGGGTGGTATGTTTTGGTAAAATGGAAGAGTTGATGTAGAGTTTTGTAGGTCCATTTATGATCTTTTTAAAGATCGGACCAGTAGCATATGAGCATAGAATTACATGGGGGAAATGAGTTGTATACATGATACATTTCATGTATTGAGATTGGTAAAGGTTGTTTGAGAATGCATTTTGCATGTACGGTTATTCGGGACTTGTGTTAATGAGAGTATTTGTTTTATCAAAGAGTCATCTGTGAGATTTATTGACTGTGAGGTCAAGAGTTTGGCAATGAGTTTAATTATTTTTAGTTTGTATATGTGGTATTTTGAAAACTTGAACTACAGTTCACGTGGAAATGAGAAGAGTTCATTTAGAACAAGTATTCATGTGATTATTGGCTGTGTGTTTGATCCTAAGGAGTAAATCTCGGGATGAGATTTCTATTAGGAGGGAGTGATGTGACAACCCTGGTTTTGAGGTTCGTCACTTAGTTTTATTTTGTGCTAGTTACGTGTCTTTACGTGTTTATGTGCTTATTGGTGTGTATAGATTGTGGTTTGGATATCGTTTTCGGTACGGGGTACCTTGTGAGTGAAACGATGTGTGATGATTTCATGTTCTTGATCTCACATGATAGTGACTATGAAGTGAGATGGTGTTATTTAGTGGTTGTACGTATGCGTATATGTATTATAGAAAATCGTATTTTTTACGATTTACGGTTTAGCATTTAGAGGTCTCGGATGAGGTAATTGGTCATATGAATATTTTTCGGGATGGTTTTAAGTCATTTAGGACTTAATTATAAAGTTTATTTCAAAATTTGAGATTTTTTTTAAAAGTGTATATTTTACGACTTTTACGGTAAATTGCGTAAATTTGACTAGTTTTACGGTTTTGAGGTTTTGGAGGCTTTAGGAGCTGAAATAAATTAAGGTAAATTAAGGTAATATTAATAACATAATATTAATAACATAATATTAAATAATAAAAAAACGAATTTGAAGGGGTTTAGGTCGGTTTTGGGCGCAGAAAAGAAGAAAAAAAGGAAAAAGAGGGAAAAAAAGGAAAGTGGGCTTATTCTTTGACTAGAATTTTATGTACACCCTATATATTGTTTTAATCACAATCCAAATTCATTATTTTTCTCCTGGAGGTTAAGAAATTTTGTGATTTATATAAAAATTAGGGTTCTTCATAAAATTTTGGGGTTTTCATAAATCAAAGGTAAATCTTCTTAACCCTTTTTAATTTAATTGTTTTTATGTTTTGTTTAATCATCTTATGATGGAATTAGGTTACGGTTTAATTTAAAAACAGTAAATTAATGTTGTATTAATCATAATATGATGATTACATAAATTAGGGCTTGTAATTAGAGGGATTAGGGTTAATTAATGAGGTTGATTTTGTTAAACCCGTTTTTAAAAACTAGGCAGAATTTTGAGTCAATTGTTTTGATCATATTGGGAGTTCTACAAACTCTTATTTTGCGATCCAAGTATCCCTGAAAAGGTAATTGAAGTGGCTTTCCAATGCAAGAAACGAGAACTAAATTAAAGGTCAGGAAGTGGGTCAAAAACAGGTTACAACAGTCGGAGGTCAAAACAGTTTTGTAATCAGCCTGTTTTCTTTTTAAGTTTTGGGTTGTTTGGGGTACTTAGGGTTGCATTGGGATCTTCTCACGAACATGAGAGATGGTTTATATATTGTAGTAAGTATCTGCACTTGGGCTAAGGTTGTGGTTTAGGGTAAGACCCCTTAATTGTAACAAACTTTTAGTATGTTTAAAATCAGGAAATCTAGAATGACAAAAGTATATATATATATATATATATATATATATATATATATATATATATATATATATATATATATATATATATATATATATATATATATAGATATATATATATATATATATATATATATATATATATATATATATATATATCTTTACATTATATATAAGAGGAGGGATTTGCCACGTCATCAATCAGGACACTAATCCCAGTCAGCAATCGGGCTTAGGTTTTGGGCTTAATGTTTTGGGCTTAAATGTTTTTTCTCCTACCCCATAAATCGTTAATACTAATATTTTTCTCTTCTGCTAAGAAATATAATACCAATCGGTTCTACTAACAAAGCAATACCAAAAACCCTAATTCTTCATCAATCAACGCTGAAAAATCTAAGGTACAATAGATTTTATTTTTTATTCTTTGCTATTATCGGAAAACCAATAACACTAATTGTAATCATGTTTTTTGCAAGGTCATATTTTTCCATGTCTTCAAGATTTGTGGTTATAACCTGTCGACTTATATCTTATTTGAAACTGATCTGTTGAAGCACATGTTCATTGCAGGTTATTTGTTTGGTTCGTTACAAATTATGCAGCGGGTATATCCCTCTACTAAAAATCATTGATTTGATTTTTTGAATCCTTATTTACACTTGATTTATGATTATTCTCATTGGTATACAGGTTGTTCGTCAATGCACTTTATTTGATTTGATTATATGGTGTTCATTAATCTTGTGTTTTTGTGGTTACAGTGACGATACCTGATAGGCTGATACGGAGTATGATTCTATTAAAGCCATTAAAACCATAAACCCATTCAATCAGTATCTCAATCTAATCTAATCGTTTTCCCCGATCAATTTCTCTCATACCATTCCATTCAATCAAGAACACGACTGTGATTTTCCTAATTTATCATAGGGGTACGTCGGTAAGCTTTTAAAGTTTCTATTTTTTAGTTAATTTAAAAGATTAGAAATCAATTGAATATGTTTATTTGGGTGTATGTGATTTACATTATATAGTCAATTTTTAATCAACTATGTGATTGATCATAAATGGACATATCCTATCTTTTAGTGATTGTTGATTGAGTTTAATCAGATTTCATGATCATATGTTTTCTTGATCATTGTATATATGTGATTTTCATAAAGCTACTCAGCCTTGTCATCGATCGATTTAGTTCAAACGCATTGAATATCTGATCTGTGAATCTAGCATGCTAACTATTTGACAAAATGTCTTTGTAAGAAAGTTATTTTCACATCCTTAAACTGACGTTTTTTGATTGTACGTTCCCCGTTGCCCTTGGTGCAGCATGTGCTAGAAAGTACAGAAGGGAAATTTTCTTATTGTACGTTCTCTGCATTAATTTTCCAAGACATATGTAAGTCGTGAAATTCCTTACTAACAATTATATGTTTCTGCTTTGGTATGACGCAGGAAAAGTGGTTTCATAATAGACTGGAAATTGCCACAGATTGGACCATTAGTCGAAGCATGTTCTTGGGCACCCCTCTTCCTATCTGGATTAGTATGGATGGTGTGGGTGTTGATGTTATCAGGTCTATTGAAGAACTGAGAAGTCATTTGATAGTTGAGGTTTGTTCTTCTTTTCTCTAACCAACCTCTGGCACACGTTTGATATGAAAGTCTAGAAGTATATTGCGGATTCTCATCTTAATTAAAAGCATAAGTTATATGATTTGATGACCACTATCTAAACTCTCACAGGTTACTGATTTACGTCATCACAAAATTGACCAAATCACATGGAAAGTAGACTTTTCCTCTATCTCTGAGCTTCACCGATTGCAGTTGAGTTTCGAACCCGACTCATGGCAAGTAGACTCTTTCTATATCTTTGAAATTATTTTATGCTACATGACAATTTTGTAAGTTTTTGCATATCTTGCTGTTATATTTAAAAGAATTTAATTATTACTATTGTTTTGTGGTTTATCAAATCAACAACGATGGTTCTTGATACGGGCTTTTCTAAGGACAAAGATTTGATAATGAGTTTTTAGAAACTCAACTTTAATGTGATGTGATCAGTAACCGCAACACATAAAATAAATTATGTTTTTCAGTTGCTATTCTTCTTAGTATCAATTTTGCCTTTTTTTAAAACCCATGAAAAAATACTGATTCTATTATAGATGATACGTGCACAAAGAGCTCTCCTACTGTTATGTGCTTCAATGCATTATGCATATTCATTAAAACAAAAAGATGCAGAAAATTGAAAGAATGTTAAACCTAGAACTGATTTATCCTTCTATTTCAAGGGCTTCCTGAATCATCATGAAAAGATAATGAAAAAATAGTGATCGGTCATGTGAGTTTCATATACATTGGCAAATTAATGTGAATATCTTTGTATGTTACAACAAACTCTAATGAATGTATTTACAGTTAGCGCTAATTAATTATGTTTAGTTATACTTTTGGATTTTTCATTTAATAGGTTTGATGGTTAGTCTGAACGGTCACCACAATTAATTCTCAGGGTTGGGCAGTGAGATCTGGGAACCAATCAATCGTGGAACATTTCTATGCGAGTAAGTAGTTAAGGTTATTGACGAGAAAGAAGTAAACAAGAGGCACCACAAGTTTCACATTTTCCCAAATTAACAACAGCTAAAATGTAATGCTTTCTAGAATATCAAAATTCTGAAATTTGAAATTTATGATACTGGTAGAGAGGGTTATGGGTTTATCTTTGAGGATGATGTTCGCGTTAATGATAAGAGTAGACTGATCGAGGGGAGGCTTTGATGCTTAAAGGGTTTATCAGTCTGTAAGGAAGGGTAATTCTCTGATTATTTCTGGCTAAAATAATGTCTTTTGAAATATTGTTACACATTAAAACTTATTCTACACCAAAAATAAACTTACTTATCTTTTTTTATCGCAAATAATCAAATATGTAGATTTTTATAATGCCCTTGAAGTTGTTGTATCAAACTGTAATCAATAAATGATACAAAGGTTTAGGGAGCATAGCCAAACATTCCCTTACAGTTTGACAATTGTTGATCGTTTGTTGTTGTTTTAGGGACAGTGATTGCGGAAAAAGCTGTGAAATCGGGTAATTGGGTAAGCCCACGATGTAGAGATATTGATAAAAGGACTGCAACACCAACGTCGATTCAAAAATAGTCTTCTTACAGTCAAACAATTGTAATTAGAGGTTAGGTTGTTGCTATATTTCATCTAATAGTAGATTTAATAAATATTATATATATCCTATGTTGTTGCTTTTATTAGTATGCTAATGAGAAAATGAATTCACTAATGGGTGGGTTGGTAACACGGGAAGAATGTGACATGCGTTAAAAATCATTGTACGACTGTTTAGGTTGTAAAAGAGAAGGTCCCATACTTTGGCTCACCGTAAAATCATGCAGCGCCTTTTATATTTTTTTTTACAATTTTTAGTTTAAATGGGTAAAGAGGTGTCAATCGGTTACCAGGTCGGATTAGGAGCATTATGGTGCACGTCTATCGGGGTTATAAAAAGTATGAAACCTGAGCCACAACCCGACACTATAAGAAATTATGTTTTCTTACAGCGTCGGGCCATCCCAACGTCACACACAAAAGTAAGTTGCTTAATTTGACCTGATACTCGGAAAGTCTTTCTTTATCGCATGACCTTAAAACTTAGTAGTATTTGACAAATTTATAATTTATGTTTCTTCTTTTATGATGCTTCTACCTTGACAAGCATATTAACGGTAATTTATTCTTATAATCATTTTTATTTTTTTGACGATGTTTTTTGGTTGTTACCCGAGCATATTTATCACAACGAAGGTCATCAACCGATTGTTCAAGGTATGATCTATATTCAGTGTGTGAAAATAGTCATATTAGCCTATGCCAACCTATAGCAGAACCAATATTGGTCAAAGTTCAATATTGGGGTAAAGACAGTTACTAGCTGAGATCGAGACTAAGTTTGTAACAACTAATCATTCTAGAAACAGGGTATAGATTAGTCAGACCTTAATATGCTGGCTATAGATGCTATCATGCCAATGTACCATATGTGAACTTACGCCTATATGTAAGTACATCCTTACTGATATACTTCTAATATAATATCTGGAACTGGATATGCTTTCAGTAACAAACTACGTCCTGCATCAGAACCATCTTCTTGTCTCGAAGTTGTAAGTTTATTTTTCTAGATATGAATCTATATATACATAGCTTTTAGTAAGAGTAACTAAATAGATGAGTCATGTGTACGAGTCAAACGGGTCGGGTCAGGCTGTTCCGACCCGTCAAGAATTTTGTGCTTATTTCTTTGAGCTTTATAAACAGTTCACGTATTCGATATGATTTCAAAATGTCTTACTAAAATTTAATTTCTCTTTTACATAACGTACTTGGACTCTTATGTGATTTAATACTCTTTAGGCAACTTCTATACCCTTTAGACCCGCCTGTTTTCTTTTTAGCTATTCTTTAGAACACCAGTTTGATTCAGGACCTGTGCATGATTTATCAGTGTGCATACAAATGGGTTGATTATCATTAATGTGTCCTAGCCAAGTAAACATCTCCTTTACAACAACTTTCAAATGGTGGTGAAATATTACTAATAGAAACAAGATATCATTCCTATAGGCTAGGAACATGGAATGTCTATCGTCCAAAGTATGCAATTTCCAAGATTTTCATGTGAAGTGAATGTGGCAAAACCAATCTTGGTCCTTGGTATATCCTTTCTTTATATTTGGAGATTTTAGAGATACTTTCATCATTCAAGGCTTTCGGCTCAAAGGTAAGTCAAGCGTGCAAGAAGTAGCCCTCTTAAGACTTTTCTTTTGCATTCTCTTTAAGGTTTTTCTCTCTTTCTGTTGCATCTGAATGAAGTAGCTTCAAGAGTGTAATTATGAATGTTTTTAATATTGTTTGGCTGTGGATTATTGTTCTAAGTTGTTGCTATTTTCGTTTGCAGGGAGCTATGGTTAAGGGTGTTCATGTACCCCAAGCAACATCTAAGGTAATTTGACTTTATCTAATAAATACTTATCTGCTTTTTAATTCGGTAATCCTTAACTGTTTATAACCAACAGTATATAGGAAATTCTCATTAGATAAGCGAATTAGTTGAAAAATTTGCAAGTAGTAAATTAATCTAGATGAATCTATTTTTCTTTCAAGTGAGAACCATAAGATAATTGGTTCTCCTGTCATTTAGCAATACACAACACATCCAGAAACGTGTCTAGAGTCTGATCTTTGGTTGATTCTAATGGAATGATCGTGCCCTTTTCTGAGTATATTTGTTTGCGTCCAGTAATCAATAGATTCTGTGTTAAAAGGGTGTTTTCATAACAATTTTGAATATATTTGTCAACTGTGATGCTATTTTGAACCCTTTTGTTCAAGTGTTTTTAATCTATGTTGGATTTAGCTTTATTTAGCATTAGGCAATGAGAATGAATTTTGAATGTGGTGGCATTAGATTAAACTTTAACTGCTATGAATAAGTAGACAACTCTTAGGTATCGATCTGTAAAGTGCACCATTCACTTGAGCTTACTTTGTGGACCAATCAAAATTCCTGAATGTGCGTATTTCATCATCCTTTTAATACATACGATATAAAGTAACAACTTGCAAAATGTTACTTTGACAACATACAGTCTAACTCTGAATCATCATTAAATACATGTAAGTTATTCAGCATCCTTATAAATTTATAATATCTCCATCCTTAGTTTCCAAAAAGTACCCCGTCTGAATAAACTTGTCTATGTAGTTCCCAAACTTCCATGTAAATCGTGCTATGACTATTGAAAACATATATGCGCCATCATTATCTCACTCCCATGTTTCACAATTTAGACTAATTAGCACATGTTTTGCAGCTCATGTATTGCATCAGCAGCATTCGGCAGGTATGACATGTTTCATGAGAAAGAAGTTCATGATATTGGGTCAATTTGTTTCTTTATGAGATGTTTTTGGCCGGAACAGAAACATCAACAAAAGTCCTACAGTAGTATAACCTGTTTTACATCTGATGAAACAAACTGCAATTCAAAAAAGAGTTGAACATATGAAACAAAACATCGTTATTCTCCAACCTCTACATTGGAAGAAAACCACCTTTAAGCGTATTTCATCTTAGATCAATGAATCTTTTGCTTTGATTCTGAAGGTTCAATCGAAATAACCAACTTTAACCGTATCTGAAGCCGAGTCAAGGTGAGTTCCGCTCCTCCAAGCCCACTGTTGATAGAATGAAAATATATTCCATCATGAAAAAAATAATTTAATACAAATAAGTGATATCACAAAGTGTGTGTTTGAAAGAGTGTTATAAACAATGCAAACTTTCTCCAAGGCTAAGCGTGCACTGTGTGTGAGTGTGATTCAACAAGTCCTATTTTTATTTGTGGGGAATAATGGGATTACTGATCCCTGATGTGTTAATCAAACAGGTTGAGGATGTCCTATTTGCTGCTGGTGAAGCTTTATCATTTCTATGGGGCAGAGTTCCAGTAACAAATGATATCATCCTGAAAACCGACTACAGTTCACTGTCCCGGGCTTCAAATTATTTTATGGTAGACATATTCTCTGCTGTCCAAGCATCTAACCTGATGGGGCTGAAGGGAATGAAGGGAATGAAGAGTACCATGCAACTGCTAGAGATCTGATTACTAAAAAGTTATTTGATGGTTTATTGTCCAGTGACAAAAAATAAGAGCGGTGTTGTTGAACCCGTCTGTTTAGTATCACTTAGTCACTTACAATGTATTGCGGTCATGTGTTATCAGTTCAAAAATTAGTTCCAGACATCCTTAAAATTTGTGATGTTTTTTGTATCCTTATATCCTGTAATCATTGGAAAGTTTAATTGTTGTTTCTCATGAGGCATTGTCATCTGTTTTTAAATACAAGCATCCTTTCAATTGACTCGATTCCTATTGGTACTACTTGATTACGTCCTACCCACATAAGACTCAGATGTGATATGAAAGTAAATAAACACAAGCAGTTTATGGCTGGTTTTCTAAACACCATCGCTTACCAAGAAGAAAAACCAAGTGTCATCATCTACAACTTACACGCAAATGTGGGTATCACACCATCTGACACTTTCATCCTATCCTAAAAACACGGTATATTTTATTAGTGTTATGTTCCACTGATTACCACTAATGTGTTATACCACCGTGCATTTGTAGGAGATATACTAAACATACAATTTGACAACAAGGATACATGTTTACACTTTATCAAATACTCATACAGTCATACGTATGGATATTAGAAATTAATGGATTTTGTCTTAGATATTTTACATAGTAAATATACTTTAGATATTTGAATGACAAAAAAAATAGTTTATTCTTAACAAATAAACTCTTCACTCGCAAATTCTACTCATTTTTAATACAAATTCAACCGAGAATCAAACCGAACCGACCATTCTTGGTTCAGTGATTTTACATATTTATGTCGAATTTGCTCGGTTCGGTTCAGTTTGATTTCAGGATAAAAACAAAAAATACGGCTAAACTATATATTCGGTTTGGTTGAGTTTTGGTTTTGCTCGATCTAATTGGTTTTTATCTGTATTAGTTTGATTTTTCTCTGTTTGGTTCAGGTTTGGTTTTGCTCAATCTAATTCGATTCGATTTCTGGTTCTTGTTTTTTTCAAAATCAGTTTTCATCAGGTTCGGTTTCTCTCGGTTTGGTTTTGGTTTTGCTCGATCTAATTTGATTCGATTTTTGGTTCGTGTTTGTTTCAAAATTGATTTTCAGTTCGGTTCGTGTTTTTTTCAAAATTGGTTTCGATTTGGTTCGCTTTTGAACTTATGCTCAACCATATACTATATATAATGCATAAACCCCAGTGGCCTACTCAGTCTTTTTTCATTATCAGTAGTCTACACTCTACAGTATCATCTTTTCCGCTAGCTCCCTTTATGTCGATGTGTTCATCAAAAAAGTTTGTCAAAAGTGAAAACCGGAAGGTTCAAATGGATGCGGTTCGACCCGGGTCAAATGAACTGCTAAATCGGAGACGAAACAAAATCAAACAAACGACGTTTTAACGAAACAAAATCAAACAAACGACGTTTTAACGAAACAAAATCAAACAAACCACGTTTTATTGATTACAAAAAAAAACAAATTGTTTTCCTGCAACACCTTAATTTTCACTTCTATATTTATAAGAATATTTGACTTTTATTTTGCAGTTACCATTTATTAAACTTAAATATTTATGTTTTGTTATTTATTTAACAATTTTATATTAATTTTAATTGAAAGATTAATTAGTATATTTCGTATTAAAACTAAAAAAAAAATATTTCGATGTAACATAAAGTCATTTTGCTTTTATTTAATCCATTAAGCATTGATCTATGTGATTTTAATCAAGTGTAAAAAACCTTCAATTACTTTTTTAATATACATCTAACTTCTAATTCCATTTATTATTAAAAAAATCTTATACAATTTTTTGGTACATATATTTAGCAAAAAGAAACCTAAAAAGACAAATTACAAGTCATGCCCGTTAATCGGACATTATAAACAAATAGTTTACCAGATAAAAACAAGTTAAACAACAATTAGAAGTCATACCCGTCCATCGGACGGGTTTTGCCACTAGTATATATATATATATATATATATATATATATATATATATATATATATATATATATATATATATATATATATATATATATATATATATATATATATATATATATATATATATATATATATATATATATATATATATCTATATATATATATATATATATATATATATATATATATATATATATATATATATATATATATATATATATATATATATATATATATATATATATATATATCGGGGCCTTAACAGTAGCTTTAAGGTTAGGGCAAGTGGGAGGTGTTAGCTAACATATGTAAGGGTATGAATATTCCTTTTACAGAAACCATGGGTATGTTTAAGTGGACGTTTGACTTAAAGTTTTGAGACCTAAATTGGGACTGTTTTGTGTAAAATATGAACGAGATAGTTATTAAACTTAACCAAGTTAAGGACTTGTTAAGGAAGGGTAATGGGGTGTTTAGAGCTCATATATGAGGTATCTATATGAGAGGAGGTTAGATGTCCATCATAGGTTGATGAGCCATCTTAGTGATTGGTTCATGTATTGATTGTATGTTTTTGGTTTGTTAGCTTGTTGCTAGTGCGAGGACTTGTGAAGAAGCAATCAGGTGAGTTTCATAGTCCCATGTTTACTATTGATTTTGACTTCCAGATGGGATAGAAGAGACACTGTGTTATGTTGTTTATAAATTGATGCTGTGAATGTTTTTAAGGTTTGAGATGGACTTGTGTGTACATTATGTGATTAACTGCTATGTGATTCTTGTTCGTGTATGATTTGGATGGGAAAGGTACATAGGTGTATGGGCGCCTATGGTACCATGGTTGTTTGTAAGGCGTGATGCCTTAGAAATTATGGTTGTTGGTAAGGCGTGATGCCTTGGAAATTATGGTTGTTGGTAAGGCGTGATGCCTTGGTAATTGTGGTTGTTGGTAAGGCGTGATGCCTTGGAATTGTGATGATTGATTGAACTTGAATGCTAGTTGTTAATACATAATTGTAGCGCATTGTCCCTATGTTATTTCGTTGATGGTTGTTATTCACAGCTTATAACTATTTTGGCATTGGAGTCTAAACCTATGACTCTCACCAACATTATGTTGACGTGTTTTAGTGTCTCTTTCAGGTGTGAATGTGGTTAAGCGTGAGGATAGAAGTGGCTAGACTTGGATGCCTTAGGATTGCATATAGAAGGAGATCTCCGTTCCTTCTTAGTTTACCTTTATGTTATTTTTTTTATAAGTGATACATGTTGGCACCTATATGTCTGTTTGGTTTATGTTTATTGTTTGTCTTGGGTAAGTGGTAGGACTGTTACCTACTTACCTAGACTCCTGCATTGTTGAGATATTGTCATGACATTTGTGTCGCCATTTATGACATTATATTTTCATTTTAGTTTTCTCTATAGAGACACCATTTGTTGTGATGATATCCATACGTCGCGCCCCATATTCCGCCATGGTGGGGTGTTACACCCAAATGGTCTTAAAAAGTCAATTAAATGAGGTCTTCCATTGAATGGCTGATAAGGAGTCTTGTTGTGAGCCTTTACCACTAGGGCCCTATTTTGAACATAGCAAGCACTACCAACAGCTTCAGCCCAAAATATTACTGGAAGTTTGGAATCAGATAGCATGGTCTTTGCGACCTCTATAAGTGTTATGTTTCTCCTCTCTGCAACTCCATTTTGTTGTGGTGTTCTGGCTATGTTGTATTCCCTTTTTATCCCTTTGCTGGTATAGACAGTGTCCAACTCTTTGTTCCTAAACTCTCCAGCATTATCAGACCTAATAGTCACAACCTTCATACTCTTTTGAAGTTCAATCTGAGTAATGAAGTCTTTGAGTACTCCTGTTGTGTCACTCTTTTCAAACAGAAAGAAGGTCCATGTGAACCTTGAGAAGTCATCACTAACCACTAAGCAGTACCATTTGTTTCTCATACTTGCCATAGATTGAGGACCAAAAAGATCCATGTGCAGCAACTCCAATGGTTTGGTGGTGAACTAAGCAATTTTTGATTTGGAAGAGGCTGTATGTTGCTTTCCCTTCAAACAAGCAACACATGTGAGATCATTACTAAAAGTATTTGAAGGTAGACCATGAACAAGATTGAATTTAACCAATTTGTTCATATTTTTGAAGTTTAGATAACCTAGTCTTCTTTTCCATTTCTTGCATTCATCAACCGAGGCTTTGGCAATAAAACAGTTCTCATTGTCTTGAAGAGAAATATCTTTCAAATCAATAGTGTACATATTCTTCTGCCTTGGTGTTCTCAGCACAATAGGAGTGTTGGGTGGTAAAACAAACTCCTTGCCTAATACCAAGCACTTAGTATCAGTAAAAAGAACTAAGTTTTTGTTATTTGTCATTTGAGACACACTAAAAGGTTGGACTTCAATTCTTTCACCAGATAAACATTATCAAATGCCATTCCATTAGTGACTATGGTTCATTTCCTAGTGATTGTACCATGCCCATCTCCAAATGATACACCATCATTATCATGCACGGGAACAAAGTTTGACAGATATGCTTTGTGACCAGTCATACTTCTTGAGGAACCATTATCCCAGTATGATTTGTCATTCTTTGTGTGCTTTGTTACCTGCAAAAGAGATCATAATTTTAGTTCCTTTTGGGGAACTAAGCCATGACTGACTTAGGTCTACCTCGTGTGTCAATGTAAGAGTATTTGTCAAATGCTAGAGATACACCATTTGGTTGAGTACCCTTTTTAGGGGTCCAAACCCAACGAGCTGAGGCTTTCACATCTTTTCCCAATCTTCCCATGTTACTAGAGGCAAAAACTTTGCCAGCAGGGGAAACCCTAGGCTTAGCAGGGGAAACCCATTGCTTGTTTTGTCCTCTATAGGTTCGTTGGTAAAGTCTATGGCTAAATGCATATGTCTTATGAGATGTTGGTCTGGTCATATTTGAGCTAGATTTGGGTTATGCTTCATTTATCTTTCTTAAAGCAGGTGCAACATACTTGTCAGTTGTCTTATTTCTCAAATCAGGGGGAATATATTTAGCAAGGAAAAAGGTTTTTCCCCTGCATTCAACAAAATAGCTTGTGGTTACATTTCCTTTAAGGTATTTGCAGCAGCCATCCCCATCGTAGCTTTATAGTCTTGGTATGTGTGATCAAAACTACCACAGGTGAAACAAGTTTAATGTTTTTCACAATGTCCTTGCCTAGTTGAAGAGACTTTTGATTATTCCAATTTCTTTGATTTCCCCTAACCACATTTCTTTTATAAACATGTCTATACATCTCAGCATATTTAGTAGTGGTCTTGAAAGGTTTTGGGCTACTAGTTTCACTACCAAACAAACCTTCTCTAGAGAAAAGAATAGGGTTGTCTATTTTCCATTGTTTCAAAGCAGCATGTTCCTTATTAAAATCTCTTATTTTACTGGTTTTGACCAATGGTTCTTCTTGTTTCTGATTACTTAACCCATACTTAATAGGATCAAACACCATATCCTCCTATTTTGCAAAACAAGGAATTCCAGTCCATGAAAGGTCTTTCATTGGGCTAGCACCATGTATGTTAACAGGGGGTGGTGGAATTTCAGCATCTTTGTTCTTGGCACCTAAACCAATTTTATCTTTAGGAGATTGTCCTATTTCTGCATCCTTAGTTAAATCTACAACAGCTTTTCCAAACTTTTCAATAGGTAACTTATCTTTTTTCTTGATTTGCTCTCAATATTTCAAGTTATTAGTTAACTCCTGAACAGTGTCATCTTTCTCCCTAGCATCTCTTTCTAGGATTGCAATGTGATCTCTATATTGATTTTCTCTTTGTTGATATTCTCTAATTCTAGACTCTAGTTGTTCTAAAGCACGTTTATAGTTGTCTAGATATTTTTAGAATTTATATAATCAACATTTAGATTTCTGATTTGGTCATCTAATGACTCGGTATTTTTCCTACATCATTTGGTATAAGAGTCATAATATACCTCATTGTCTGAGCTAGAAGTAGACATAGCCATAAGAGAAAATTCTTTTTCTGTCTCTTCAGCAACTAGAGCTTGATTCTTTTCAACACTTTCTATCATAGAGCTCCAGTCCTATCCAAATCCATCTATTCCTTGCATGGCTACTTAAGCCTTGGCCTCATAATCCTCATTCCTGCTCTCCTTCCTATAGCTGCTACCATTCTTTGGAGATTTGCATTCCCTAGCAAAATGACATTTCTTCCCATAGTTGTGGCACTCCACCTTTGATTTATCAAATCCAGCTACCTCAGAAGGATTAGTGGAAATCTTTTTCCCATATATTTTATAGAATATGTTGGCCCCCATACTAAGCAAAGCCATATTCCATTTGATGTTCATTTCCTCTAAGCTTTGTTTACTGATTTGAGTTAAATCATCATGCAACACAGTGGAACCATGAGGTCCTTGTGATGCAATGAATGCACAAGCAGTGTCAAGACTGAATGTTGCAGATATTTCTTCTCTATTTGGATGTCATGAGCTTGAAACAGTTGGATGTGTACCAGGGGAAATTTCAATCCCACTGCTTTTGGAGTTTCCACTGTTTTGTGAAATGAAAGCCATATTAGCAGGTGGATCAGCAAGTCCACTTGAATTTGTGGGAATGGTTCCTGAAGCTTCCATTTCATTGACAACTAGCTCAAACACCTTTAAGTTGTTGTAGCTATCATCAATGTTTTTTGTCATCAATGTCATCCCTGTTTTGCTAAATGGATTTGTAAACAAACCATTCTTTCTAAAGGCTATTGAGGAATATATCATTGATCTGCTATCTTGAAACTTCTGTGTCAAAGAACTCCAGTTGTGCCACAAGATCTTAAAGCCTATTATAGATAGAGCCAATTGTTTCATCACCTTTTGCTTTAAATGAAGCAAATTGGTCTATCATTTTATTTTTCTTTTTCTTCTTGGTAGCTTCATTTCCTCCAAATGTTTTCCCAATGTCTACCCAAAGCTCCTTAGCAGTCTTATGCTTCCTAAATCATAACTAATGTCTATCAGGTAGGTATAACAACAAAGAACTGTGATCTCTGACATCATGCCTTCTTGCTTGAATCTCTTTGTCTGAGACAGCAGCAAACTTGATTTTCTTAGCACCACCTTTGGAGCTTTCACCATCTTCCTTATCTTTACCATCATCTGCCACTTCTACTATTTTGGTGAATTGATCACCAAGCTCTATGACCTCCCATCGGGCATAGTGTTCCATTTTGAGATATTGTTGAATCCTGAATTCCCATATTTCAAAGTTTTTAGGATCCAAAATTGGAAGTTTGAGTGCATTGTTGTTTGAGGATGAAAGAGAGTCAGTAGACATGATTGGTTATGAGTGTCAGATTTGTGTTGTTCTTGGTTTAATCAAAGTTTCTCAACAAGCTCTGACACCACTTGTTGATCCCAAACTCAGATCTTAAACCTTAGCTTGTTTAAGGGTTGTAGTAGAAAAAAAGAATTCAAACTACTAATAGAGAAATTTTGCAATACACAAAGTAACTAAACAAGATGCGGAAAGTAATGTTTAGCACAAGAACAACTAGTGAATCAAACGCTAAGCTTTAATATATCAATAATATACAAATACCCAAAGATGGTATTATGATTATACAACCTTAAAGCATGAAATGAAATGGTAGGAAAGTTATATCAAACACAAAACCTAATGAGTCCTTTTATAGCATAAGGACCCTTGTACAAGATAACTACTAAACAAAATAGAAAGATATTCTGGAGTAATAACAGAAACACGTCAATATCTCTTCCAAGTTTATCCATGCAGCAGGGTCTTTGACTTCTAGCAGGGGGAACAGATTCCCCTGTCTTCATTAAACCAGCAGGGGGAAAACCACTAGAAGGGGGAACTTTACTTGTCATAAAAGGGGGAACTCCTCTTGTGTATTTGTTCCCAACAGGCCACACCGAAATGTGTTTTGGTAATCTTATTAAAATGGTTAATGAAAGGAATGACTGAGATCCATATCCTTATTGACGTTGTATTAGAAATAAAAGGATAATAATAATGATGAATCGTTAAAAAGTTTTATCCAGGAGACCTTACTCGAGTTGTACTAGAGGCATTGGTAGTGTAACTAGACGCTAGTCAATGTGATCACACTATATAAATTTGTCCAAGTGGGAGCTGAAAGTTTATGGACATAAATTTAGTGATCGTGTGTTTGGATCGAACTCGAGATTACCGGATTGCACACAATACATAAAGAGTTAAATATTTACTAAATGTGTTTATTATATTTATTAAATTAAATCTAACTATAACTTAACGATCGTTTAATAATTAAGAGTAAAGTATTAACTAGCGTTGTGGAATAAATAGGAAGAAGAAAAGAAGGTACAGGAACACCCCTAAGGGGTGTTTCGTCGATCGATTATAAGAACAAGGGGGAAAGATTTTCTTTCCTAGTTGTATTATGACTTGGGCTCTCTTTCCGAATTGGTTTATGACTTGGGCTCCAAGAATGTTTAGGCCTATATAAACATACCGGGGTTCTCATAAATTTCTACACCACTTTTCTTTCTCTTCTTTCTTTGGCGGATCGACTCACACATCCCACACAAGGGATTCATTTGGTTTTGGTTAGCTAAATATAATCTAGTCCTAGCCCCTCTCTAGGGTTGTTGGGTAGATTTTTCCACAAGGCGTAGTAGCTCGATTTACACGTACTAGACTTACGGTTAGCTCGTTAAATTACGTGTGTACAAGAACGTAATATAGTCTTATTATAGACTATATCTTGGTGATCATACGTAAAACCTAATTTGGAGAATTAGGTTTTGTTCGAGGGAATCTCACTAGCTAAAAGGTAATAACCCTAACTCGATTAATTATAATTGTGTTAATAATGATCTTGTTAAATAACTTTCGTTATATGTGCTTTGATCTCGTTTAGGGTTTTAATAATTGTTATGAATAATAAACCATCAGAATAACTAACCATTCTTTAAGAAATGGTTCTTTAGATACATTCAAGTAATAAAATCTCATAAATAAACACTCTCATGTCCGTATTATAATTTTCCTAGTTTTGCATTAATGACCACTACGCAACTGCAGCCTAATCATGATACCAGTTCCTTAAAAAAGGAAAGTTAACAAAGCAAAGGCTTAGATAATGCAAAGCAACAATGGTAATGTAGGTGTATTATGAATGCCAGTTTGGAATAAGAACGCTAAAATTTTTATTTGAATAGCTTATATCAATCATAAAAAGGGTTTTAGATAAGTAAATCTTAAAGCTTTTAAAGTCGTGTTATACTGTATAATAAAAACACCAGAAAGGAGTTTTAGATTGGTTACTAAGACTGGTGGGAGTGGGGTGAAACCCACTCACCGTCACCTCAGCGTCACGTCAGTTTTTTTACCAAACTCACCTAAACTCACCCAAACTCACCACAAGAGATAATGGCACTCACCCAAACTCACTCCACATCACCCCCATTTTTTCATTAAATATTTTTTATTCATACATTTTATTAAAACACGGGTACATAGAAAATTAAAACACAGTACAAAATTAAAAGACGATACATAGGAAATTTAAAAACAACATTTAAAAAATACATAAATATAAAAAAAAACTTAATAAATTAAGTATTGGCATACAAATGCTCGACCAAATCTGCTCGAAGATTGTGATGTTCTTGCGCGGAGCTGATATGCCACATAACTCGTAGCATGTGTTCTTGGGTTTGAAACACATCGTCCGGTTGAATTTCTTCTTCTGGGAACCATTTAGGAGATATTGTTTTTTTTTAAATTTCGAACCATATTATGTTATATGATGCATGTGTACATCATATTCATGATTCTTTCTTTCCGTAAAGGTCGTGCAGGATTGGCTAATATCGCCCATTTCTTCTTCAAAACACCAAAAGCTCTTTCAATATCTTTTCTTATGGATTCTTGTTTCTGCTTATATAAAATCCTCTTATGGTCATTGGATGATGGTTCAATAATTGTTTTAACAAGTGTTTCCAATTTCGGATATATTCCATCGGTAAGATAGTATCCACATGGATAGTGTACACCGTTAGCCACAAAGTCCACCTCAGGTGCTTGTCCGGTTTTCAAATCATTAAATAAAGGGGACTGATATAAAACGTTGATGTCGTTGTTCGACCCAGAAACACCAAAAAATGCATGCCATATCCACAAGTCCTGCGACGCAACAGCTTCAAGTAAAATGAATGGATTCGGTCCATGATCTCGTCTAACATATTGCCCTTTATGAGCAACTGGACAACCGAACCACTCCCAGTCTGTACAATCAAGACTTCCTATCATCCCTGGAAACCCGTGCTTTGCTTCATGATGCGCATAAAGTTTCTGAACATCAGTATACGTGGGTTTTCTCATATACTCAGCCCCAAATATTTCCATAGCAGCACTACAGAAATGATCAAGTGATTCTCGAGAAGTTCTTACGCTCATTTGCAGATACTCATCTAGAAAACCAGGAACGACGTCGTATGCCAATTGCCAATGTGCACTTTAACAACGGCGAAATACCTACTTTTTCGGTACAATCAACATTATTACGAAAGTATGCAGAATGGTGAGTCACTTCACTAACTATCCAGTTGAAAAGGGGGCGGCCCATTCGAAAAACCTTTCTGAACTCTTTCGCATCGTATCTTGGGTTCGCCGAAAAAAAAGACGCAACTAACCGATCATGAGCACCTATTCGGTCTCGAGTTATGATGTTTCTTGGTACTCGATTAGCAATACGACGTCTCTTAATAAAATACAATGCTTTTTTTAATAAAAGCCCACTTGCGTTTCGTTGCGACTTCCGAATTTTCAGTGGCAAAAAATAACTCGTATTTGTCGATGTTTTCCATTTTTCAGTGATTTGGGGAGAATGTGTGAAATGTGTATGGAATTTGAATGTGTGTTTGAAAAATAAGAGTTTTTGTTAGGTATTTAAAAGTAAAAAAGGGTATTGGAAAAAGTTTTTTTTTATTTTGAAAGAAACGGTTATATAAAAAAGTGGGGACCATTTCAATAAAACTCGCTTGGGGTGAGTTTGCCCTCTTTTTTTGTTTCCAGCTAAGAACTCGCGCACGAGTTATATGGGGGATGGGGGTCGCGCGGCTTTGGCCAAACCACTCGTGGGATACCTCCCACTCCCACCAGCCTAAGTGTTTCTTTCTTATTGTATTTTCTAAAGGGGTGTTTGAGATTGTCAATTAAGATATAAATCTCATTTTTAACATCAAACATGTACCAAGTTTGGGCCGTCATGCAAAATTGATCACCCAATGGGGACGTTAAGTTATAGCCCATTTGCATCATCACTGGCGGACATGCCAGTTGCACCCTACCCTGTTGGATCTTCTATTGCCACATTAGCCCCGTCATCCTCTTCATCTGAGTTGAGGCCAGAGCTTATTTCTGCATCCAACAAGGATGGTCTCTCCGCCAGTATGCCTAGTGGTTCAGGTGGATCAAGTTTGTCCCAAAGCATGCCACTTTCTGAATCAACTGGCGGAAGTAGTACCACTCATGGCGGAGATGTCCCCCATTCTGCATAGTCAGCGGTACCTAATCCGTAAATCATATTTTGTGAACCTAACATGCCATGTAACACCCCATTTTGGAAATGGAATATTACGCATATCATGGCGTGTCATCAAAGCATACAAGGATAAATGTCTAAGCATTATTCAACCATAAAAGGGAAATACCGGAAACAAACATCGGTATCCCAAAGTAAAGCTCATCACACACAAACATAAATACTGAAAAGGAAAGGACGAAACAATGTCCATAGCAACTGTATCAAAGTAAAGGAAATGCATAAAGTAAAGAAAGACAGTAAAGCTTCCAGTCCATATGCAGCGTCCCTGAGTACCTGCCGTTTTGGGAACATGAAAAGGAAAACGGCTGAGCAAGACGCTCAGTGCACGGATGTACAATAAAGCATGATATAGGATAAGCATGTAACATATAACAGCGGAAGACTAAGTACTGAGTAAACTGGTTAAGTAACATGAAAACTGGTTTTATAGTTTGAAAAGCCTTATGTTTAACCTGCGAAAACTGTTTTAACATATAAATACCATAGCCCATATAGGTCATGAAAAGGTCACGTGCATGAATACTTGGAGGGGTGACCTCATCATGCTGATTAGAGGGGATGCCTCTAATCAATATACTGGTTTGGGTAGGAGGGATCAACTCCTTGTGAAGGGTGCAAAGCACACACCACATTCACCATGATAAACTGAATAAAACATGTAACTAGGATGCACCCATACGCCCCACCTGATATAATAATATGGCCAAACTGAAAAGGGACGCCACGAGCAATCACTCCGCCGTGGGGAAGTCATAACATCGGTGCCTCCAATGCTATGGTTATGGTACCTCCATAACTAGGTGAAACTGGTCATGCTTGTATATGGCTATAGTTTATGCTAAATTAACATAAGCAGTTCAAAACAATAAAACAAATGCTGGGGAAAACAGTTGGCTGCATACGGGGAAATCCTAATAAGGAAGGAATGTCCATACTGAAAGGACGGGAATCCGTACCTCAAGTCCAGTGAAATGAACGAAAGAAAGACTCCTACTTCTGGATCACTAACGCTACATGAATACACACGTGTATAAGTATCGATTCACTGATTACGTACTGGGTTCTGTGTCTCATTATAGCTGATTTGGTATGTTTTAGGTCATGGTTCACTGTTTAAAGCCTTAAACTGTGTTTATCTTGTATTCTGGTTAATCTGATTAAGTATTACTGGTGTTTCATGTATTATTATACTTACTGTGTAATAATAAGTAACTTTCCAAAAATAGCAGGTTTCCAAAAATAGAAAGTTTCCAAAAATAGAAAGTTTCCAAAAATAGAAAGTTTCCAAAAATAGAAAGTTACCAAAAATAGAAAGTTTCCAAAAATAGAAAGTTTCCAAAAATAGAAAGTTTCCAAAAATAGAAAGTTTCCAAAAATAGAAAGTTTCCAAAAATAGAATTTACTGCCTAAAATAGATTAGTTTCTAAAAATAGAAAGTTTCCAAAAATAGATCAGCTGCCTTAATTAAATAAGTTTCCATATATAGAGAGTTTCCATGATTAGATTAGCTGCCTGAAATAGATTGATTTCCATATATAGAAGGTTTCCATAATTAGATTAGTTGCCTTATTTAATTAAGTTTCTATAAATAGAAGTTTCCATTATTAGAATTAAGCTGATTTCATAAGCTAACATATAAGTCTAAGTGTTATAAGCTTATTACTTAAGTCATATGATATAGTGTATAGTTTAATTATTATTTCATGTATTTTAATTAAACTATAGGTTAAGCATTTTAATTAAAGTGTAACATGTATTAATTAAAATGAAATGAAAATACTTAGGTTAAAATGTGTATTATTATTAATAATAATATAACCTAAGTCATGTCTAAATTAATTAATTATAGGCATGTTTTAATAATTAATTAATTATAACTTATAACATAAAATACTTAGGTTAAATTAATGTCATGTTAAACTAATAATTAAAATAACCTAAGCCATGATTTAATTAATATTTCATGATATTAATTAATTATATCCTAAGTTCATGATTCATAAAAATTACATGTAACATAGATCATGATTTTAACCAACGAACCATGAATCGGGCATGAATTTGACACCGTACCCCGGGCCAAACCCGGGGCACACGTGTCCCCTTGCTGCCGTGGGTCCCACATGAGCCAACCAAGACCAATTGTGGTCTTGGTGGTGGCGGCAATAGCAAACCAAACCCCCCCTCGGGTTTGTTTGCTAGGCGGCCAAAAACAAACACCCTTATAAACCATTCTTTGATTTTAAATTAATACCAAAACATGTTAGATCAATGATTAATTACCTTGTTTTAATAAGAAAAATAATAACATGTTCATGAAAATAATCAAAGATTAAAAGAATTAAAAAGAATTAAAAAGAAGGGTTAGAAAGGTATACCACTATGTAGCTTGGAAAAAGGATGAACAAACACGGTTACTACACTTGTTTTTAAGATCAAAATCAAACAAATCACCCTCCTATGGTGGTGTATAGGTGGCGGCACCAAGAGAGCAAAAGGAGAGGAGAAAAACTCTTTTAGGGTTTTTGGTTTATTTCTTGTAAAATGAAAAGTGAAAACATGTTTTACTCTTTACCCCCCTTAACTTGTAAAGTCCATGGGCTAAGCCCATTTCTTGTGTATGAGCCGTGGGTATGGGGGCCCCACATGGGGTACCCGTACCTTTCTCGTGTCCCGATGTTTCGTGTTCGTTCGTGGTTAAACGTGCTCGTGTTTAAAGTGTTTTTGTTTAATCTAACGTGTCGTTTATCGTAAACTTAACGCTCGTAAATATATTATAAGTATTTACGTAATTATTTTAGTTAGTATTTTAAATGGTAATCATGATTTAATTATGTTCACGTGATATATTATTAACTGTTTATCATGAGTTCGTACGTAATCGATACTTGTCATGTCATACACGTATGCACTTGCTTGATTATTAGCACATGAATGTGATCAATACTATATGAGGTAAGTTTTAATCTAGAACGTACGATCTTAAGGGCACTATTCATGGTAAAAGCATGCGGGTTTTACAATTCTTCCCCCCTAAAAAGAATAATTCGTCCTCGAATTATAGATAAAGTAAGCTGAAAAGAAGTGAGATACCCGAACTCAAAATATGAAGTGAGGGTAAGAAGCCCGGATAGACTCCTCTGTTTCCCAAGTGGCTTCCCGCTCGGTATGGTCCCTCCAAAGGATTTTGACGAATGGAATCGTCTTCCTTCTCATGACTCGTTCTTGCCTGTCGAGTACTCGTTCGGGTTCTTCTATAAACGTGAGATCTTCACGTATCTGTTCCAGTGGATACTGAACCATGTGAAGGGGATGATAATTGTACCCTCTGAGTAAGGACACATGAAACACGTTATGCACGTGCGAAAGCTGAGGAGGTAACGCCAATCGGTAAGATACTTCACCGATTCGTTCAACGATATCAAATGGTCCGATGAACCGAGGACTGAGTTTTCCTTTGATCCCGAAGCGTTTAACACCACGTGCCGGTGAAACCTTGAGGAAGACGTGATCTCCCACATTAAAATGTATGTCCCTACGATGCTTATCGGCGTAACTCTTTTGACGTGATCGTGCTTCTTGCAGTTTCTGTTTAGCTACCTCAATCTTCTCATTGGTCATTTCTATAATTTCTGGTCCTTCGAGTGTTCGCTCTCCCACTTGATCCCAGCAAGTTGGAGCGCGACACTTTCTGCCATACAACATTTCGAAAGGAGCACATTTAATACTTGCGTGCCAGCTGTTGTTGTATGCAAACTCAACTAAACAGATGTAATCGTCCCAATCACCTGTCCATTCCAACGCACACGACCTTAACATATCTTCCAATGTCTGAATTGTTCGCTCCGATTGTCCGTCCGTTTGAGGATGAAAGGCTGTGCTCAGCTTAAGTTGTGTACCCCAAGCTTTTTGCAGGCCTTTCCAGAATCGCGACGTGAAACGAGGATCTCTGTCTGAGACGATGCTGGAGGGAGTGCCATGGAGTCTCATGATCTCCCTTCTGTACGTATCTGCGAGTTTACTTACCGGATCTTCCTTGCGTATCGGTAAGAAATGAGCTGATTTGGTGAGTCGATCAACGATGACCCAAATAGCATCGTGTTTCTTCTTGGTAGGCGGAAGACCGGTAACAAAATCCATGGTGATTTTGTCCCACTTCCACTCTGGAATATCCAACGGTTGAAGGAGACCGCCAGATCGCTGATGTTCAATCTTAACCTGCTGACAGGTAAGACATTTGGAGACATACGTGGCTACATCCTGTTTCATACCACTCCACCAAAAGTGCTGTCTGATGTCATGGTACATTTTTGTCGACCCAGGATGTATAGAAAATGGGGAGCTGTGAGCTTCAGCTAACAATGCTTCCCGGAGTTCTGGATTGTCAGGAACACAAAGTCTCGTGCCCTGCCAAACGATACCGTCTGCGTCCATTCTGAATTCTGTCTGCTTCTCCAAATTCTGAATTATTGCCCAAATCTCTCCATCATCCTTCTGCGCTTCCTTAATCCTAGTCAGTAACTCAGGTTCTACTCTAAGATTCGCCCAGTATCCATGCTGCCCACGTACCATGATTTCGATGTCAAGCCGCTCCAAGTCTCTTATGTTTTGTTCCTTGATCTCAATGTCGTTTATCATTCCGGACTTTCTGCTGAGTGCATCTGCTACTACATTAGCTTTCCCGGGATGATACTGTAGGTTAATATGATAATCCTTCAATAGTTCCAACCATCTCCTTTGTCTCATGTTCAACTCTCGCTGTGTGAAGATATACTTCAAGCTCTTGTGATCTGTGAAAATGTCGCATGATTCTCCGTATAAGTAATGCCTCCATATCTTCAACGCGAACACCACTGCAGCAAGTTCCAGGTCATGCGTAGGGTAGTTTTCTTCATAGGGCTTAAGCTGCCGTGAAGCATACGCGATCACTTTCCCATGTTGCATGAGAACACAGCCCAGTCCCTTCCCTGATGCATCGCTATAGATCTGAAATCCACCTGTACCAGATGGGAGAGTAAGAATAGGTGCAGATACTAACTTCTGCTTTAGGTCTTCGAAGCTCTTCTCTCGATCTTCCGTCCAGACGAATTTCTCTCCTTTTCGCATCAGTTTGGTGAGAGGCAATGCCAGCCGGGAAAAGTTCTCCACGAATCTTCGATAATATCCAGCTAAGCCTAAGAAACTGCGGACTTCTGTCGCTGATGTTGGTCTTGGCCATTTAGTGATAGCCTCAACCTTCGCTGGGTCCATAGTGATTCCTTCTGCTGATACAATGTGACCTAAGAATGCCACCTTGTTTAACCAGAACTCACACTTGGAGAATTTCGCATATAGCTGCTTCTGACGAAGAATCTGTAGTACAGTACGGAGATGATCTTCGTGTTCCTCCGTGGACTTTGAGAATATCAAGATGTCATCGATGAATACAATGACGAATTTATCAAGGAATTCATGAAAGATTCTGTTCATCAGATCCATGAATACTGCTGGAGCGTTAGTCAGGCCGAATGGCATGACTACAAACTCATAATGGCCATAGCGGGTACGAAAAGCAGTCTTGGCAATATCCTGCTCTTTAACCCTTAGCTGATGGTAGCCTGACCTTAGATCGATCTTTGAGAAGTGTTTGGCTCCTTGAAGTTGGTCAAACAGATCGTCTATACGTGGCAGTGGATATCTGTTGCGGATGGTAATCTTATTAAGTTCACGGTAGTCAATGCAAAGTCGCATGCTGCCGTCCTTCTTCTTAACGAACAAGACCGGTGCGCCCCATGGAGATGCGCTCGGTCTAATGAACCCTCGTTCAAGAAGTTACTGCAGTTGGTCCTTTAGTTCTTTTAGCT
This sequence comes from Glebionis coronaria, assembly GCA_025667525.1. NCBI lineage: Eukaryota > Viridiplantae > Streptophyta > Magnoliopsida > Asterales > Asteraceae > Glebionis > Glebionis coronaria. The sequence continues at coordinate 61,833,725 of CM046874.1, read as the reverse complement.
CTATGGGAGCCATACGATACGGAGCCTTAGAGATTGGCTCCGCTCCTGGAACAAGGTCGATGTTGAACTCCACTTCTCTTGCAGGTGGTATGCCTGGAAGTTCATCTGGGAAGACGTCTTGAAATTCCGAAACTACTGGTTGATCCTGAATCGATGGGGATTCAGCATCCATGTCATGAACCGTAGCGAGATAACCTTCGCAGCCATGTGACAGTAATGCACGGGCTTGCAAGGTAGATATGACTTGAACAGACCGTCCGGGTATGAACCCGTTATGGATGTACTCTGGTGCATTAATGTCGCCGAAGATCACTCGATGTGAGTGGCAGTCTATGGTAGCATGGTGCTTGGATAGCCAATCCATGCCGAGAATCATATCGAACTCAATCATGTATAGAGGAAGTGCATCTACTGTACGAACTTTATCGTCAAAATCTAGAGGAAGACTCTTGTATACATGAGTTATTAATACAGAATCCCTCAGAGGCGTGGAAATGGTAAGCTTATTTTCTAATGGCAAGGGAAGTGTCCTGATGTTCTTAGCATAAGTAGTGGAAACAACTGAATGAGTGGCACCCGTGTCGAAAAGAACACATGCAGCCTGGCCGTACATATACAAAATTCCAGTAATGGTACCTGTAGATTTTTTTGCCTGATCGCGCGATGTCGTGTAGACACGCCCAGTGGTAGGAGGCGGTTTAGTATCAGCATGACCCGAAGTACCCTCCATTTCACCTTTACGGCAATCTCTCATACGATGGCCAGGGAGGCCGCACTTATAGCACGCGTCGGAGTCACGACGACATGGGCCAGGGTGTCTGCGATGGCAGGTGCTGCAAAGAGGATGAGTGAATCCTCCAGCAGGGGTCCTTGCTTGCTGAGGGCCTGCTGATGACAATACGTGTTAAGAATAAGGTATATGCACGAGTATAGGACGTAAGCGTCATAAGATGTTTACCAGTGTTAGCTGAACGGTTAGGCTGAGAACCCCTGTGGTTCTGATCCCTTCCGTTACCGTGGTTCCTGGTAGAGATTAATATAGTGTCAGCATGAGAGACATAACATGAAATCATAAGAAGATGCATAAATAGTAGGACCTGCTGTTGTTGGAGTGTCCCGCATTGTTACGGTAATTATCATTACCGTTGCGCCTTTCCACAACAGAACGGTCGTTAGAGTGACCGTTTCCTTTGGGCTGATTGGGCTGCTGCTGGGTAGCCGGCTGAGACCGGTCCCCAGTTTTCTGCCTGGAAGATACAGTTTAAGAGATGATTATAGAACATATAACGATAGGATGCGGTTGGTTAACGCTGGAACATGAAATGTTTTACCTCTTGTCGGGTCTTTCAGCTTCCCCGAACTCATCGCGTTCCTGCAACATCTCAAGCTTTCTTGCTGCGTCAGCCACTTGTGCTACTGTATTGAACGTAGCACATACCAGATTGTTCGCGACCGAGGTGCGAAGTGCCCACCTAAAATGGTGTGCCTGCTCCTCAGGAGTACCAGCCGCTGCTCCTAGAAAACCAGCAAGGCGAAGAAAGCGCTGCATGAATTCGTTGCTATTCTCGCCCTGTCTCTGACGTATCCCGTGGTATTCACGCTTGAGTTTGTCCTGCTCTGCTTTAGGAAAGAACTGTTCCATCACTCTCTCCTTGAATTGGGCCCATGTCAAACCAGCGACCCATTCATCACCTCCTTCTGACTGCGTCAAAGCTAGCCACCAGTTGAGTACATCGCCTTCAAACCTGTAGCATGCCAATCTTGCCTTGAAGGCGGGGTCACATCCCATAGCATTGAAGATTTTCTCAATGTGAATCAGCCAGCTCTCAGCATCGCTGGGGCTATCAGTCTTTTCGAAAGCTCTAGGACGGAGCTTGTTAAATCTTTCCAACCATACCGCTAGAGTCACTGGGGGAGGAGGAGGAGGAGGTGCCTGATTCTGTGGCTGCTGATTATTCGCAGCTTGGACTTCAGCACGAATGTCATTCCTCAGTTGAGGAAGTAAGGCTTGCATGGCAGCCTGAATAGCAGCATTGAGCTGCTCTTGCTCGCGTGTGAGAACCATCTGACAGTATAACATAAAACATATGATTAACAGTTCAAACATAAATATATAAAAGAAAAATTTTATGCCAAAATTTCACGAGAAAAATTTTATGCAAGAAAATCTTTGTATGAATGCATGATGCAGTTTTATGAAAACTTTTGATGCTCGAGAGTGAACGCCTCCGGTCAGTTCACTCAAAATAAAAGACATATCGAGGGGACGCCTATGGGTCGGTCCCAAATCTAAAAGTTTCGATAAAACACATGCGACTAAATAGGGCCAGTCCTGTACCAACCATTACTTAGTCAAAAACCCTGTAACAATGACATGTATATGTATGCTTAAAAATGATGAATGCATGAAAACAACTGTCAGTTCTAGGAAGACCGTAGTGACTACCCACTAATCACAGGTCATATTTGAGAGCCTACAGGTCGAAACCTTGTCTCTGATACCATAATTGTAACACCCCATTTTGGAAATGGAATATTACGCATATCATGGCGTGTCATCAAAGCATACAAGGATAAATGTCTAAGCCTTATTCAACCATAAAAGGGAAATACCGGAAACAAACATCGGTATCCCAAAGTAAAGCTCATCACACACAAACATAAATACTGAAAAGGAAAGGACGAAACAATGTCCATAGCAACTGTATCAAAGTAAAGGAAATGCATAAAGTAAAGAAAGACAGTAAAGCTTCCAGTCCATATGCACCTACGTTTGAGATCTACGAGCGTCCCTGAGTACCTGCCGTTTTGGGAACATGAAAAGGAAAACGGCTGAGCAAGACGCTCAGTGCACGGATGTACAATAAAGCATGATATAGGATAAGCATGTAACATATAACAGCGGAAGACTAAGTACTGAGTAAACTGGTTAAGTAACATGAAAACTGGTTTTATAGTTTGAAAAGCCTTATGTTTAACCTGCGAAAACTGTTTTAACATATAAATACCATAGCCCATATAGGTCATGAAAAGGTCACGTGCATGAATACTTGGAGGGGTGACCTCATCATGCTGATTAGAGGGGATGCCTCTAATCAATATACTGGTTTGGGTAGGAGGGATCAACTCCTTGTGAAGGGTGCAAAGCACACACCACATTCACCATGATAAACTGAATAAAACATGTAACTAGGATGCACCCATACGCCCCACCTGATATAATAATATGGCCAAACTGAAAAGGGACGCCACGAGCAATCACTCCGCCGTGGGGAAGTCATAACATCGGTGCCTCCAATGCTATGGTTATGGTACCTCCATAACTAGGTGAAACTGGTCATGCTTGTATATGGCTATAGTTTATGCTAAATTAACATAAGCAGTTCAAAACAATAAAACAAATGCTGGGGAAAACAGTTGGCTGCATACGGGGAAATCCTAATAAGGAAGGAATGTCCATACTGAAAGGACGGGAATCCGTACCTCAAGTCCAGTGAAATGAACGGAAGAAAGACTCCTACTTCTGGATCACTAACGCTACATGAATACACACGTGTATAAGTATCGATTCACTGATTACGTACTGGGTTCTGTGTCTCATTATAGCTGATTTGGTATGTTTTAGGTCATGGTTCACTGTTTAAAGCCTTAAACTGTGTTTATCTTGTATTCTGGTTAATCTGATTAAGTATTACTGGTGTTTCATGTATTATTATACTTACTGTGTAATAATAAGTAACTTTCCAAAAATAGCAGGTTTCCAAAAATAGAAAGTTTCCAAAAATAGAAAGTTTCCAAAAATAGAAAGTTTCCAAAAATAGAAAGTTACCAAAAATAGAAAGTTTCCAAAAATAGAAAGTTTCCAAAAATAGAAAGTTTCCAAAAATAGAAAGTTTCCAAAAATAGAAAGTTTCCAAAAATAGAATTTACTGCCTAAAATAGATTAGTTTCTAAAAATAGAAAGTTTCCAAAAATAGATCAGCTGCCTTAATTAAATAAGTTTCCATATATAGAGAGTTTCCATGATTAGATTAGCTGCCTGAAATAGATTGATTTCCATATATAGAAGGTTTCCATAATTAGATTAGTTGCCTTATTTAATTAAGTTTCTATAAATAGAAGTTTCCATAATTAGAATTAAGCTGATTTCATAAGCTAACATATAAGTCTAAGTGTTATAAGCTTATTACTTAAGTCATATGATATAGTGTATAGTTTAATTATTATTTCATGTATTTTAATTAAACTATAGGTTAAGCATTTTAATTAAAGTGTAACATGTATTAATTAAAATGAAATGAAAATACTTAGGTTAAAATGTGTATTATTATTAATAATAATATAACCTAAGTCATGTCTAAATTAATTAATTATAGGCATGTTTTAATAATTAATTAATTATAACTTATAACATAAAATACTTAGGTTAAATTAATGTCATGTTAAACTAATAATTAAAATAACCTAAGCCATGATTTAATTAATATTTCATGATATTAATTAATTATATCCTAAGTTCATGATTCATAAAAATTACATGTAACATAGATCATGATTTTAACCAACGAACCATGAATCGGGCATGAATTCGACACCGTACCCCGGGCCAAACCCGGGGCACACGTGTCCCCTTGCTGCCGTGGGTCCCACATGAGCCAACCAAGACCAATTGTGGTCTTGGTGGTGGCGGCAATAGCAAACCAAACCCCCCCTCGGGTTTGTTTGCTAGGCGGCCAAAAACAAACACCCTTATAAACCATTCTTTGATTTTAAATTAATACCAAAACATGTTAGATCAATGATTAATTACCTTGTTTTAATAAGAAAAATAATAACATGTTCATGAAAATAATCAAAGATTAAAAGAATTAAAAAGAATTAAAAAGAAGGGTTAGAAAGGTATACCACTATGTAGCTTGGAAAAAGGATGAACAAACACGGTTACTACACTTGTTTTTAAGATCAAAATCAAACAAATCACTCTCCTATGGTGGTGTATAGGTGGCGGCACCAAGAGAGCAAAAGGAGAGGAGAAAAACTCTTTTAGGGTTTTTGGTTTATTTCTTGTAAAATGAAAAGTGAAAACATGTTTTACTCTTTACCCCCCTTAACTTGTAAAGTCCATGGGCTAAGCCCATTTCTTGTGTATGAGCCGTGGGTATGGGGGCCCCACATGGGGTACCCGTACCTTTCTCGTGTCCCGATGTTTCGTGTTCGTTCGTGGTTAAACGTGCTCGTGTTTAAAGTGTTTCTGTTTAATCTAACGTGTCGTTTATCGTAAACTTAACGCTCGTAAATATATTATAAGTATTTACGTAATTATTTTAGTTAGTATTTTAAATGGTGATCATGATTTAATTATGTTCACGTGATATATTATTAACTGTTTATCATGAGTTCGTACGTAAGCGATACTTGTCATGTCATACACGTATGCACTTGCTTGATTATTAGCACATGAATGTGATCAATACTATATGAGGTAAGTTTTAATCTAGAACGTACGATCTTAAGGGCACTATTCATGGTAAAAGCATGCGGGTTTTACATGCCATCTTTTCTTTGTTTTTTTTTTGTTATGTGGCGAGTCCTATATCAGGACTCAAGTCTTCTTTTTAGCCTTGTCCATCTCTCCTTTCACATGTTTACATAGCCTCCATGTTCGCTTTTCAGTAAGCCAAAAACACCTAGGAAAATCCACGTATAGTACCCCTACCCCACCCACCCAACCCGCCCTCCCCTCCGGCATTCTCCAAATTAAGCTTCTAAATAATCAGAGGGGAAATGAGACCATTATCTGATGGAAAATGACGTGTACACGTCTCTTTTTGTGTGTCTATTTGTGCTTGTATAGGAGCAAAGGGGATCAAAGCTCGTTTTCCTTCTCGATGATGTGTTGTGGTTTCTACTTTTATCAATCTGAACAAAGACTGAAAGTATTCATCTTCTCTCCTCTTTTTTATTTGGGGAGCCTGTAACGGGGAAATGGATATAGTTTAGTGAATCATATAGTGGTGTCGGCTTCCTTACAGTAAAAAAGATATAGCGTCTGTCTGATATGATGAGATGTAAGGATTATTCGAATAATTTTATCTGTCATATACATCAAAACAATGAATATTTGAACCTGAGAATTTGTACAATTTTTTCTACATCGCCTTTTGTTATGTCGTTAGTGTGTCTTTTCTCACTTTTACAAGGTCATGACATGGTTTGTGATATTACATAGATGAAAAGATGTTACTATGGTTGCCTTAACCAATAGAACAATGGATGTGAGGCTCTTTTAGAACTGTTTTGACCAGACATCCACATCACAAGATTCCTGGTAGGCGAAGCCGCACTAGACACAGCCAGTGTTGACATGAGAACGAAAATCAGATTGTTTAATGAAAAATTAGATGACTGGGATTCAATTATTTGTTGGGCTAATAACTTAAAAATGCATCTAACTCGACACTTTTTACCGTTCTATGTAGCATCTTTTTCTATTATCATTAAACTTTGTGATTTCGTACATTGTGTGTATCGGTGACTTGTTTGACTTGCTCTAACAGGTTAACTTAACGGCAGTTTAAATTTTATTACAATGTTACTCCTTATATTAACGGTTGTTCATATAAACACTTAAATTTTGATTTTTGAAAAAAATTATATTTTAAAAAAATGTATAACTTCAAAAAAAGAAGTTTATAGTAAATTTTTGTAATAGTTTTTTTACAAATTTTTTTACAAAAACGTATAGCTTAAAAAAATGTTTGTACGGTTTTTTTGCACACAAATATTTTGGAAATTTTTACAAAAATAGTACTTTTTTACATAAATTTACATTTTCCAACGTTTTTATCAGTATTCGTTTGATTTTATATTTTTACCCTTTTTTTTACGTTTTCATCGGTACTTTTACATTTTCATTAGGACTTTTACGTTTTCATCAATAATTTTACGTTTTCATCAATAATTTTACGTTTTCATCAATAATTTTACGTTTTCATCAGTATTTTTACATTTTCGTCAGTAACTTTACGCTCGCATCAGTATTTTTACGTTCGCATAAGTATTTTTACGTTTTCCTCAGTTTTTTTACGTTTTTATCAGAATTTTTACGTTTTCATCAGCAATTTTACGTTTTCGTCAGTATTTTTACGCTTTCAACAGTATTTTTAAGTTTTCGTCTTCGTTTGTAAATTTACGTTTTCGTCAAAATTTTTACGTTTTCCTCAGTAAATTTACGTCTTTGTCAATATTTTAATGTTTTTGTCAATATTTTTACGTTTTCGTCAGTAAATTTATGTTTTCGTCGGTAAATTTACGTTCTAGTCAGTAAATTTACGTTTTCGTCAGTTTCTTTACGTTTTCGTCAGCAAATTTACGTTTTCGTCAGTAAATTTACCTTTTCGTCAATACTTTTACGTTTTCGTGAGTATTTTTACGTTTTCGCCAATAACTTTACGTTTTTGTCTGTAAATTTACGTTTTCGTCAGTACATTTACGTATTCGTTTCCGTCAGTAAATTTACGTTTTCGTCAGCAAAGTTACTTTCGAAAACGTAAAAATACTGACAAAAACATAATAATACTAACAAAAACATGAATTTACAAACAAAAATTTACAGACGAAAACGTAATTGTTTGGCCGAAAACATAATTTTTTTAGACGAAAACGAAAAACTAATCACGAGAACGTAAAATATCTTACGAGAACGTAAATTTACAGACGAAAACGTAAATTTACTGACGAAAAGGTAATTTTAATGACGAAAAGGTAAATTTATAGACGAAAACGTAAATTTACTAACGAAAACATAAATTTACTGACGAAAACGTAAATTTAGAGACGAAAACGTAAAAATATTGATTTAAAGACGAAAACGTAAATTTACAGACGAAAACATAAAAATTCATATGAAAACGTAAATTTACAGACGGAAACATAAATTTACAGACAAAAAATAAAATTTTCTGACGAGAAACGTAAAAATACTGACGAAAACGTAAATTTACAGACAAGAACCTAGATTTACTGACAAAAATATAGATTTACTGACGAAAAGGTAAATTTATAGACGAAAACGTAAATTTACTGACGAAAACATAAATTTACTGACGAAAATGTGATGTTCTTGACGAAAACATAAATTTAGAGACGAAAACGTAAAAAAACTGACGAAAACGTAAAAATACTGACGAAAACGTAAAAATGCATACGAAAACATAAATTTACAGACAAAAACATAAATTTACAGACGGAAACGTAAATTTACAGACGAAAACATAAATTTACAGACGAAAACGTAATTTTTCTAACGAAAACGTAAAAATACTGACGAAAACGTAAATTTACAGACAAAAACGTAAATTTACTGACGAAAACATAAATTTACAGGCAAAAACGTAAAATATCTGACGAAATCATAAATATTTGGAGTTACATACTTTTTTTTAAAGTTATACATTTTATTTTTTTAAAAAATCAAATTTTAGCTGATTGATTAATAACCGTTAATATAAAGGACTAACGTTGTAATAAAAAAATAAAGTGTCGTTAAGGTAACTTGTTAACCACTTAAGCAGATCACTGGATACACACAATGTACGAAATCACAAAGTTTAATGATAATATAGGAAAAGAAAAAGATGGCTACACAGAACGGTAAAAAATGACAAGTTAAATACATTTTTAAGTCATAAGCCCTTATTTGTTCTTTAAAGATTATGTATTCTATATGGATCTTACCTCTATTTGCTAAAAAACATAGTACTAAAAACAAGTAATAAGATAAATAAAAACGATCAAAATATTCCTATCGGAATGTACGAGTTCCATCCATCGCATAACTATTGTGCCATCTTTGGAACCGCTGAAGTCCTAGAAGATCTCCTTGGATGCTAAGTCGTAACTTGTAGTTGTTTCTCTGCACTCAAGATTTGACTTGCTACGTTATCATCTTTTTGAACCTTTGAATTTTTCACCATGGGTAGACCCACTTAAGGAGGGACATAAAGTTGGATCTCCTTTCAATGTTATCTTACCAGTATCACTACCAAAAGTCATTGTAAGAAGCTTCCAGTTCACCATAACGTCACCTAATGTTTTCAGCCATTGTATTCCAAGAATCACATCTTGATAACATGCATTACCCATCTTAAAGTGCATGAAATCTTCCACCACCTGCAACTCAGGAAAGGAAATTACGACCCCCTTGCAAATGCCTTGATTGATCTCGATTTCTCCATTTGCTATAATCGTACGAAAAGCAGCAGTGTCCGTAACCATAATTCCCAATTTTTCCACTAAGTTAGCTGAGATTAAATTGTGTGATGTCCCACTATCTATAACCACCACGATCTCTTCCCCACCAAGTATTCCCCACAATCTCATTATATGATTTTTATTATTTAAACCTGCCATTGAGTTACGAGATACCTTGGCCATGTCAGTGATGCCATCATCCTTATTCTTTTTGTCTACCAACCGAACTTGGAAAGTAGAACTCGCACACCTATGCCCAAGTGTAAACTTTTGGTCGCATGTGAAACATAGGCCATTGGACCTTTTGTATGCCAATGTCGCTTTCGGTAGCTTCAGCGCATATCCTGCCTTCCCAACCCGATTGATAATCTGATAAGATCCATAAAACTCGCGAGTCAACTTTTTGATTATCTGACCAGGTCCATAAAACTTGCGAGTCAACTTTTTGATTATTTGACCAAGTCCATAAAACTCGGGAGCCAGCTTTTTATTTCGCCCTTGAGCCATTGTCTGTTGCCTGTCAGGAACTGAATCGTCTACCTTCAAGTCAATATCAGATGGAGATTGGTCCTCTTGCTGCTTCATTCCTTCTTGTGGTAATCTGGAATGTTGTTTAAGCTCTATCCGATCTTTTTCAGTCTTTGAAGTTTTTGCCATGGGTCTAGCAGAGGGACATAAAACTGGGTCTCCTTTCAATGTTATCTTACCAGTATCGCTACCAAAAGTCATTGTAAGAAGCTGCCAGTTCACCATAACGTCACCTAATGTTTTCAGCCATTTTATTCCAAGCTTTACATCTTTATTACCTGCTGTATTACGCATCTTAATTTGCTTGAAATCTTCCACCACCTGCAACTCTGGAAACGAAATTATGACCCCCTTACAAATGCCTTGATCGCTGACCATTTCTCCATTTGCTATAATCGAAGGAAAACCAGCAGTGTCCTTAACCATAATTCCCAATTTTTCTACTAAGTCAGCTGAGATCCAATTGCTTGATGACCCACTATCTATAAGCACCACGATCTCTTCCCCCCCAAGTATTCCCCTCAATCTCATTGTACCACTTTTCTTATTAAAACCTGCCATTGAGTTACGAGATACCTTGGCCATGTGAGGGATGCCATCATCCTTATTCTCTTTGTCTACCAACAGAACTTGCAAAGTAGGACTCGCGCACCGATGCCCATGCGTAAACTTTTGGTCACATATAAAACATAGGCCATTAAACCTTTTGTATGCTAAGTCCGATATTGCAGGTTTCACAGGATGGTTTCGGCTTTCCTGTTGTTCTGCAGTCTTCTTCATTGTCTACAAAAATCTTCAATTGTGTTCTGTAATTGTCTATAAATAATGGCAAAAGTTTTCCTAGAAACAAAGATACAAATCTAGGCCCTCCATTTGTCTTTAATCCAATGGCCTAAATTAATCTAAGATCTAATTTAATTAAACATAATTTTCTCCAACTATATTAAGCTACAATATTTTTTATGAAAAAAAAATATGGTGTATAAATCACTTCCTTTTTTTATTGAGTAAATTACACCCATTTGTCCTTGTGGGTTGTCTTGACCGACGAGTTTAGTCCTTTGACCGAAAAATGCGCCATAATCTTCGACAATCACGTGGATTAAAAAACTTTGCAAAAAATTCGAAAAATCTTATCAGTGAGTACCTTAATTCAAATCGATCAAATTTTTTTTTCATAATTCCTATATAATCATGTGAATTCATTACAAATAATCATGTGGATTAATCACCACCTACACACTTTTGATTACAGACTGCTAAATATCTTGGAAAAACGTTCTTGGATCCTCAATACTGTTTTATGCCGGGATTGTGTTTTCATACTTCGTTCTCACTCCAACTGCCTTGAACTTCTTTGTTACTTATGCAGAAGGGGTTGTGGAATCGCCATGGTCAATTGATCAATACTTTGAATTTGTGCTCGTGCTTATGTTCAGTACAGCATTGTCTTTCCAGGTACTCATTATTTTATTACTCGTCAAAGTTTTTAGTATTGAGTTTTTAAAGCCAAACCAGTTTTGATATCCATATCCATTTACAGGTTCCGGTGATACAACTGCTACTAGGACAAGTTGGTTTGGTGTCGGGAGATCAGATGTTTTCGATATGGAGATATGTGGTTGTTGGTGCTGTTATTGCGACTGATCGACTTACTCAGTTGCTTCTAGCAGGGTCTTTACTTTGGCGGTGCATATACCAATAAGTTCATAGGCAAGTAACCATTCTTTATTAGATGTGCTTATCGGCTAATTGAGATTTGGAAAAACTGATACGTTCACTTTTTTAAGCTTACGGGCCTAAAAATCAATAACTTGAAATTGATAAATGCTGAACCGAAAAACTGAGCTTATCGGCTTTTCCAAACTTCAATAAGCAGATAAATACATAATATAAGCTAATCCAAACACCCCCAATATATGTGTGTTTCATCATAGAGTAAGAGAATTTTTCTCGCGTTTGTTTGCTGGTTGTTATTGATAGTTGACTATGGTAATACCTTTTTGTTACTCAAAAGTTGAAATTAAATGTTTGATGTCACATTATACTATGCCTCATTCACAATGCTAAACTTTATTCTTGTCGTTTTTGGTTAACTGTAATGGTAAGATGAATACACATTGTGTGTACGATCATATTGTACGAGTTTGTCTAAATACGAAATTAAATACTTACAATATGACTTTTGATGGTATTTCTTATTGCACATTTTTGCAGCAAGTGAATGACCATATAATTACTCTTCTTATTGCGAAAATGTGTGGCTTCTACAGCTCTGTATAACTTAACTTATAAAACATCTTTTCTGTCAGGGTATGACTTGTGAGGGTGTTATGCAAGTGTAAAAAGGATTTTGTAGAGTCTAGCAGGTACATCTATATGTTCCTTTGGTTAGAAGTCAAGTTGTTTGTTGTGTATTTGAGTTTAATTACTAAAGATATTTCATATATCTACACCCACTGGTATCTTCCGCTAGTGTGAATCTTACAACAGATACACCAATTGTATGGCCTGTATCTGAAGCCTAGGTTAAACCTAACTAGCAAAAAGTATTAGGAGAAGAACTTGCAAAGCATTTGACAAATTGCGGATTTAGTTCTAACTTAGAGGTCAGTATATTTCACTTTAATCAATTGGAAGTGCGATTAGTTTCGTAATGGTTTAGTGAAATAATGTATTATGACAAAATGAAAAGAGTTTTTTGGTGATTTCTTATTCCAAGCAAATAGGCAGTTGGAAGTAATCTATGATATCTTAGTTTGCGTCCATAGTAACATGAGTGTTACATACTTACATGTTTCATAGATCAAACATTTACGTGTTTCTGTAAGTTGAAAGGCACAAAGACATGTGAATGATGAAAGGCACACACAATATAAAAAAAACTGGATATATATCACCATTAAAAAAAGCGGCAATTTAGAAATTATGACTCATGTTATATATGGATATATATCCCAATTTTAAAAAAAACTGAGTTACTTTATATCTAAATATAAATTAGCAAATTCTCAAAAAGACTATATTAAAACTGTGAGTTGCTTTAATCTATATATAAATCACAATTTATGGTTGAATTACTTTATATCTAAATATAAAGGGCAATTTAAAAATTATGACTTACTTTATATCTGAATATACATCAAAGTTTAAAAAAATAGGTTATTTTATATCTAGATATAAATTAACAAATTCTCAAAACCTCAATATAATAACCGTAAGTTACTTTATATCTAGTTATAAATCAAAATTTATGGCTGAGTTACTTTATATCTAGATATAAAGGGAAATTTAGAAATTATAAATTATTTTATATTTGGATATATTTCACAATTTCAAAAAACTGAGTTACTTTATATCTAGATAAAAATCAACAAATTCTCAAGACCTCAATATAAAAATTATGAGTTGCTTTATATCTAGATATAAATCAGAGTTTACGATTGAGTTACTTTATATCTAAATCTAAAAGCCAATTTATAAATTATGACTTACTTTATATCTAGATCTAAATGGCAATTTAAAAATTATAACTTATTTATATCTAGATATACATCACAATCTAAAGAAACTAGGTTACTTTATATCTAGATATAAATTAACAAATACTCGAAACCTTGATATAAAAACTGTGAGTTGCTTTATATCTTGATATAACTCATAATTTATGGTTGAGTTACTTTATATCTCGATATAAAGGGCAATTTAGAAATTATGAGTTACTTTATATCTGAATATATATCACAATTTTAAAAAGAACTGGGTTACTTTATATCAACAAATTCTCAGAACCTTGATCTAAAAACTATGAGTTCACAATTTATGACTTAGTTACTTTATATCTAGATATAAAGGATAATTTAGAAATTATGACTTACTTTATATCTAGATATATATCACGATTTAAATAAACTGGGTTACTTTATGTCTTGATATAAATTAACAACTTCTCTAAACCTTGATATAAAAACTATGAGATGCTTTATATCTATATATAAATCACAATTTATAGTTGAGTTACTTTATATTTAGATATAAAGGGAAATTTAAAAATTATGATTTACTTTATATCTAGATATGAACACAATTTATCAATGAGTTACTTTATATCTAGATATAAATGGCAATTTAGAAATTATGACTTATTTTATATCTGAATATATATCATAATTTAAAAAAATGTTACTTTATATCTAGATATATATTAACAAATTATCATAACTTTGATATAAAAACTGTGAGTTTCTTTATATCTAGATATAAATTATAATTTATGGCCGAGTTACTTTGTGTCTAGATATAAAAGGGCAATTTAGAAATTATGACTGACTTTATATTTGGATATATATCACAGTTTTAAAAAACCGGGTTACTTTATATATGGATATAAATTAACAAATTCTCATAACCTTGATATAAAAACTGTGAGTTGCTTTATATCTAGATATACATCACAATTTATAGTTGAGTTGCTTTATATCCATATATAAAGGGTAATTTAGAAATTACGACTTACATTGTATCTCGATATATATCACAATTTAGCAAAACTGGGTTAGTTTATATCTAGATATATATTAATAAATTCTCATAGTCTTGATATAAAAACCGTGAGTTGCTTTATGTAGATACAAAATCATAATTTATAATTGTGTTACTTTATATCTAGATATAAAGAGCAATTTAGAAATTATGACTTACTTAATATCTAGATATATATTATAGTTTAAAATAGACTAGGTTACTTTATATCTTGATATAAATTAATAACTTCTCAAAACCTTGATATAAAAACTGTGAGTTGCTTTATATCTAGATATAAATCACAATTTATAGTTGAGTTACTTTATATCTAGACTAGACTATAGACCCGCGGATTTCGCGGGTGACAATAAAATATTTGTACTAAGTAAAATAAAGTTTATAACGGAAAAAAATAGTAGCATGTTTTTTAGATATTCTACATATGTTAAATCATCAAACAACATGAATAACAGTATAGTTGTCATATTATTCTTGGTGTTTTGCAAATTTTATGTTGTGGATACCTATTAAAGTAACATGGCATCGACTTGCTCTTCATAAGTACCTCACAAGATGATTAAGAACTTAAGGAATGACATTAGGAGCTGATAAACAGCTTAAGGAGACATAATAAACAAAAGGCCATTGGTTTTACATTTGGGTCTTTTACATGGATACATATGCTCATTGAATCGGAGAAGTTAAACATATAACAATGGAATGGAATAACACACACTTGAATCTCAACAACATGCACTATAAATATAATATGACTGCACTCTCAGTAGTCTTGATTAAACATATGAAAATGGAATAGCATTAAGAGCTGATAAACTACACTAAAGTACATGTAATGAGTTCTTGGAACATGTACATCTACGAAGCTAATAAGGTAAGTAAAGATATTAGTCATGACGAGTGAAAACTCTTCATTATGAAGAATATAATGGCCAAAAAGGTAACCTTTTGAGATGGGTAAAAATGGTTTCAAGTTTCTACTGACCCGCCAATTTTGGGCTTTCCCCTCTACCATCGATAGGCATTATCAAACTGTAATCAAACTTTGTGCTTATGGGTGAGACTCGACCAACTCACTCACTGCAGACACCCCCAAGAATCCAACCACCATTCTTAAACTTGTTTCCAGAACACATACGTATACCTACACATATCAACAACCTTTTGTGAGAAGTTTACAACAATGCTTATAACCTCATTAGGTGGTCTAAAGTAAGATGAAACTAAAATAAGAAAAAAGATATTGAACGCTCATAGGCAGTACAAGGGGTCCACTCTGTTAAGGTTTGAGAATGCTATTAGTGCCTTCACGATGTTTAGTGTAACCTCAATTGCCCTCCTTGATTTCCTGAATTATGATAGTGTAACATCGATCATCATGCATGTAATGACAAAAATATCCCTTTAGGTTGTCATGCGATTATGTGAGTGGTTCATCGTCAAACGAATAACAATGAAGAGAGGCCATCACAAAATGAATATCAGTCCAATGGTTAGTGCTACTCCAGCAGTTAAATAACCAGGCATGGAATAGTAATGAACAATGTTTTTATGTCTGATTGAACTAAATGCCCCTATTTCAGACGTAAAAGCCCCCTAAGTCCAAGCTATTTTATGCCAAAATACAATACGGTGCAAGTGTTAAAAAAGTGTTAAATTATACCCATTTCGACAATCTCTTGTTTCCAAAAATTTAATAGTTTGTATGTGATTAGAAATTTGCCTATCATATTTTGTATTTAAATGTATCTTAAACCCCGCAAGCATGAGAAAAATGTTACATTTACATATTTAGACCATATATGAAACGAACAACAACCGTGTACCATTGAAAAAAGAAAATTAGTTATAAGAAAACTATATCAGATAACATATCATTTAAATGAGTATGGAGTACAAATAGACATTGATAATATATACCTTTGCTGGCACTTCAAATGATTTTTTAGATAGTTCATTCCCTGGATCCTACAGAAAACATAAATGTATACGGAAAAATATTATTAGCAAGTAATAAGATAAGGATAAGCCTCAAAATTGAAGTTAGGAGTAATTAGCTTCCCTCTTTAATTTCCCTATGAAAGTACATATAAACAAAATCAAAATCACCTTTTGTCTTTAGTAGAGGTCAAAAGGCGAGAGAAGTTTGAGCGCTACCCATACACCACAATGTGTCATGTTTCTTCAGGTGAATGGTCGATACTCATCCAGATTCAATAAAGTTAATAAAATCAAGCCGAAAGAGTTTATAACTGGCTAATAAAAAACACAATAAACTCCAAAGTTAAGGAAAACTACTTTATTTTCTAAATGCGTGCAGATAAACAGTTTTAAGTGTATGGATAGAAGCATTATTTTTGGTATAAACAAACCGCCTTGAACCCACAGGCTAGAAGACACTTATTAAAATATTGTATGTTATTTTGATTACTTTTAACCGAACAAAACTGCATATCACTTAAACATAGGCTTGTAAAACGCAAATTCACATTCTATGTTTCACATTGCGTTTGTTTAAATTAATATGTTTTTTCTTATTTCAAAATGCACAACAGGGAATTCATGTTTCAAACCATCTTCAATGTTTGCAAAACGTCAGCTTGCCATTCAAAAAGTGTGTTATGTCCCACAAAAAGTCCGGATCTTAGCTTTGTCAAATGGTTTGTTTTCTGACTCGTAATGGTAGTCATTGCAGGCTATTTTGTTTTAGAAAAGGAAAAGCTAGAAAGTATCGAAGATTAAAATTATCACATTTATTGTGTAATTCTATCGAATAGTTTGTGTGCCCTAATCATGTAAGAAGATTCCTATTCACCTGCTACATTCCAATGGAACACAAAAGAGAAACATCTTGTAAAACCCGTATTTAAAAATCAGAATATTTAAATACGCAATTTAATTTTAATAAACTATATAAGTAGTCCACGAACATTAATTACGTACAAGCACAGATTTAATTTAAACGTTACGTAATTATTTATTCAGTTAGTAAATGAAAATGTTAATTCAAGTATTACGAAAGTATTAGTCATTCAGGAAATAAATAATTCACGACATAATATTTACGAGGATAAGTTTACAAACACGTACGCAATGTTTAAAGTCCACGAATATTCAATTCACACAGTCTCGGTTTTAATTAAGATCATATCATAATTTATTTATTCAGGAGATAATTATTCAATATTTCGTACTTATTTAGTTTCAGTAATGCATGACGGGGTTTTAAAACACGAACACGCTATTTATATGATTTTAAACAAAGCTAAACGAAAACGAAATCTTGTGGATTATTTGGGCTACGTTTAAAAAAAATAACAAGAAGGAGAAGGTGGGCTTTTGAGCCCGATCCAATAGGATGAAAAGAAATATACGGGAGTTTCCCCACCCCTTTTGGTCAGACGAAAAAAAAAAAGACAAGCTAGGGTATGGTTATGCCGCAAGTCTGAAATCAAAAAAAAAAAAAAAAAAAAAAAACGTTTGGAACTGATGATTGGATTAGGGCTCAGGTATGCTATCTTTTTAAATCAAGGTTCGGTAATCATTGTTTTCTTTTTCTTATTATATCATCACGACTGTATGTTAAAACAAGGCGAATCATAGGTGTCAGGTTTCGTTTGATTCATGGAACCCGAGACCATAAGGTCTCGGTGGTGTTACTGTTGCCCAGCCGTGAACTGAAAACCCAAACAGGGTACGTTTGGGGCTGCAGTCCCAGAAAGGGGGTGTTTGGGATTAGCAGAAAATAAGGGTGCGTTTGGGTTTATGAATAACACTAGAAAATTATAAAATAAGCAGTGGGAATAAATTAAACCAACAGTGGGAACGTGGGTTCCAGCAGTGGAAAAAATAGACCGAAAAATGGAGGTTTTGTTTTAAGATTAGCGACAGTTTTCTGTGACACTTTTTCTGTCACAGAATTGCTTTTCAGACAGTTTTTAAACAGCAATTTTAGCGACACTTTTTAGTGACTCATATTTCTGTCACTAATTTCATGTAGGCAGATTTTGTTTTATATAGTTGTCGAATTGTTAAGTGCGACCGAGAAGGGTTATCTCGGTAGGCTCGGGACATTATTATAATAAATAAAATGTATATTTTTATATTATACCTTTTTAATCAAATTGTTTTATAAATGTTTAAAATATATTTTAAATGTATTAAATTAAAATAGTTCTTTAATATTTTTAAAAAAAAGGTATAATTGTATTAAATAATTTAAATTATTTTGGGGAACTTCTAAATTAAGAAATTTCTATTTTTAGCAGGTTACCTAATATAGTATTAATATAGCGTCAGAATACGTTTGTACCGTAATTAATAGTAGAACGATAATACGTTAAAAGATTATAAGGAAGATCAGAGTTATCAGTTAATATGCGTACAGCATTCCAGGAATAAAATAAATAAAGGAAAAGCCAATAAGATCAGCAAATTAAATAAACGAATATCATTTAACTTATTCGCGTCCTTTATTAATGTAGCTCGCATGAAATCAGAGTAGACTTTCTATCAGTTGTTCTCGGTCGGTTACTGGACACCAGGTACGGATTTTCCGTCCTTTCAGTAAGAACTTCCTTTCTATGCATGATTAGGATTCCCCATCTTCAGCCAAATGTTTTTCCCCAGTATATGCTTAAGCTTATCAGTAATTGTGTTAATAATTAAATAAATTGCCTGAGCATTATATACAAGCATGATCAGTTTATGTACTAGTTACGGAGGTACCGTAACCACGGCGCTAGAGGTACCGGTGTCGTGACTCACATGCAGGAGAGTGATATCCTGCATCGTCCCACTCAGCTTAGCTTGGCCATTTTATCAGTATTATTAGTGGGGCGTATGGATGCATCCTAGGCTACAGTTTACAGTTTAGCAGGTGAATGTGGTGTGTGCTCTACATCCTTCACATTGGAGCTGATCCCTCCACCCAGCACAGTTATTTAGAGGTCACCCCTCTACAGCATGACGAGGTCACCTCTCCAGTTATTCATGCAACGTTGTTACAGCACATGACCTATATAAGCTCTGGCAATTAAAATACAGTAAATGCATGTTTTCAGATTTAACAGATAATAGTTCAGCTTTATTATTTATGAATTAGACTTTACAGATTTTACACAGATTTCCGCTGCAAATTTAATTATCAGTCTTACAGCTCCAGTATTTCATCATCTGTTTCATTTCAGAAATTTTTCTTATCATGCTTTATATCCGTTCACTGAGCGTTATGCTCAGCCGTAGTTCCCTTTCCTGTTCTAACGGCAGGTACACCAGGACGCTCTTAGGATTCTGAGAGCATGTGCATTTGGATGGAAGCTATCCAGACTTCTTACTTTATGTACTTACATTATTCTGCTTATTTGGACATTGTTTAGTCCTTTCTTTCAGTATTTTACTTTTCATGTTTTGGGCTTATGTTTGGATTGCCGATGTTTGATTCCGGTATTTCCTTTATGGTCAGTTAATGTTTTAGGACATTTACCTTATGCTTTGATGACACGCCATAAATACACGTAACGGTCCAGTTATCCAAGTGGGGTGTTACAATTATGGTATCAGAGCGCAAGGTTCGACCTGTAGGCTCTAAAACTTGACCTGTGACTAGTGGGTAGTCACCAGGAACTTTCCAGATTTTGGCGTTGTTATCTTTCATGTTTCACATGCATTTATCAGCCAGTTTTCTCTATTTATCAGTCAGTTTTCCTAAAGTTTTGACTAAGTAAAAGGTTGGTACAGGACTGACCATATTTAGTCGCATGTGCTTTTCTGCGAATTTTGTTTTGGTGAACCGACCCATAGGCGTTCACCCTTTCCCGTTCAGATGTTGTTTTGGTAAACCGACCCATAGGCGTTTACCCTTACTCATGTCAGATTCGTGTTTTCAGTCAAATATTACTGGGTGAACCAGCCAACAACGTTCACCATTTTTCAGGTCAAAATTCATGATTTTCAGTCGAAGGTCATTTTGTAAACCGAGCCATAGTTGTTCACCTTTGCCATGTCATGACATTTTATAAGTTTTGAATGGTATGGGTTGGACTACAGCCAACCATATTTATTCCCAGATGGTAAATTTCTATACATGCCAGTTCTCATGAGATTTTTACAAGTATGGATCGAACCAGAATCGCCCATACTTAGTCACATGTTCTCTTCTTTAAATTATGTTGATTGAACTATTGCCATCCACACCAATTGTTGCTAAACCTCAGTTATCATACTCTTATGTTCCTTGTAACCATCCAGTTCTCACAATCCCAAGTTGATGTCATTTTCAGGCTGACTAAGTTCATGTCTCCTTATGAGGATTATGTTTTTAGCAAAGTGATGTTGTTTTCATGCTAAGATACAGAAGGGGTTACAGTTAAATCTTGTTTTCATAATAATCAGGTTTTATCTTCATCAGTCATGTCTTCATGCTGACCATTGTTGAAATTCTGTTTAATCATATTCTTGAACCTCTATACAACCAGCATTAAGTCTACGCAGAAATTCTCAGCCTATCATGTTAACTGTTTCGGTTCAGTTGCTAACCAGTTAAATCCAATTATTTTTCGATTGACCGTGTCAGACGTTTTACACCAGTATCGATTATATCAGCAAACCTTCAGCGGTACCACATGAATAGTATTCATTGTGTACTTCACGTACAGTATTTTAGGTGTACCCCATGCACCTTACACCATGTGTACCGTTAATCGATCCCAAATCACCTCAGGCATTTCCGCTTGTCGATATTCTACCAAATGTTGATGTTGCGCGTGAGTTGAAGATTTTACCAGATGCTGATGATGCGAACACTTTGAAGACCTCATAATTGCTGATGCTGCTGATACTTTGGAGATTTCTCAAGATGCTGATGTTGATGCTGTTATACTATAAAGACACTGCAGAGCAAGGACGAAAACTATAAATTTGAAATTTCTGACAAGAGTAAATTTCAACCATCAGACACTACCATTCTATTCCATGCCTTACTTCCTCAGTTAGCTGTCGCACGTTACTCAGCTAAACGTTCATTCAGAAGAGTGGGAACCGGAACTCAGCCGGCCACTCAGCAGAATAGTTACATGAATCACGATCATGATAATGACTGTCAGGAAACTAACAGACAATGCGGTAATGACAAACACCGTGCTTATATTAATCAAGTCAGTAGCCATCGGAACTCCGGAAAGAACGTGACCAAAAATACAGAGGTCAGCAGTCTAATCGGTCCGCCGATCCTAACAGTTACCAGAAACTCTCAACCTTATTCAGATTCACCTACTAAAAACATATGTCAAGACATCAGTCAAGACATCAGTCAAGACACAAGTCCCAAGTATCATTTCGGTAGACACATGTAAGGATACCAATGATGATACATGTCATACGAAGATCTTCTCAAAATACGAGTCAGAACTCATAACTCCAGTATGTTTCTAAACCAGGCCCTTAGAAATTTAGGGTACCCTTCAGAAAGGGGTATACCCGTTCTATTATGCCACGCATGGATCAGATCATTAAAATTCAGTCACCACCACTAGAGTATTATTCAGATTAAACACACGGTAATCATTCTGTGAGGTTACAGAAGAACACATTCAGTGAAAGTCACCACAGTACCACCCATGTTTATTAAAGTTCTCCTTTCAGTTAACGACGAGATCCGTCTTACTAAATCCCCAATATATTCATTATATTTTGCCAGAAAAATCAGTACAAATTGTTTCTGCCTTACAAGCGTGTGACTTATCAGTCCATAGCTACGAAGACTTTCTAGCCACTAGTTATAATCCACTTCTGAAGTTCCTTAAATTTCTGATCAGCAGATCTTATTTTGCATTTCCAAAAATTTCCTTCCTAACCACGGGATAGGGTTTAAAATAAATCTTATCTCAAGAACAGAACCTCTTTTCAAAACACTTTATTTCAAGGTGTCAGCTAAGTTAAAAGAGTTGCAACAATTGCCGCCAGAGTTACCGGAACGAGGCTAAATCGGCCTAGCACATACCAGAAGGTGGATCGTTTATGTCCATCAGGAAGAAGGCCAGTAACATGAGATCATGTATCGACCACAGAAAAATTTATCAGATCACCATTATAAATTGATATTCATTCCACGTATAGAAGGTTTATCTGACCTGCTATGATGCCTTGAACATTTTTCCCAGAAAAATTTCCGATCATACTACCATCGGTGGCGAGAGAAATAACGTGATGTTTCGTAGAATGTTGTTGCACATACTATGGTCTCTCAAAAATTTTGAATCATACTTCTGAGCTCCCTAATGCTCCAGCTATATTATGAAATTTATGAATAAAATTTTTCACATGAATTCTTAGACAAATCGTCAGTGTATTCATTGATCACATTCTGATCTACTAAATCCTAAAGAAGAGCGCGAGATCATCTTCTCGCGGACATGTAGATTTTTCGATAGGAGGAAAAGTTATGAGCAGTTTTCCATATGTATATCCCAGATGAACAAGTGACAATTCTGAACCACCCTATTTCGGCAAAAAGAAATTTCAGACAATCCTGCGAAGGTAAAGGTCGTCACCTGATGGTCCGGACCGACGCCTGTGAATGAAGTACAAAATTTTTCTAGAACTCAAATGACTGCTACCGCAGAAATTGCTGACAGTCCTCACGAAAAATTCTTCCATGACTATTCAACCAGATTTCCACCAGAATGTACCATAATCCCAGGCAGAATTTTTATAGAAACAGTATAAAACGTTGAGGCAGCTATGTTCATATCTAATACCTGACATGTAAGCAGGTTTAAGATATAACGCCGTCATGCTATCGAGTTATTAATACCAGTAGAAATTTTGGACAAGAAGGAGACAAGATTCCATATAGATTGTCATCAATTTACCACAGACTCAGAAAAGTATGATACTATATAAGCCATTATCGACCATGTGATCAGCCTACACGTTTCCGTTCATCCGAAAGGATTACGCAGTAGCGGACCTACAGAAAATTCAACAGTAAATTATATGAATTCAAAGTATTCCATCGACCATCATATCAGACAGAATTCATGTTCACCATCACGTGTATGTTTACGTTCACTTACGTTCACGTTTATTATCAATTTCACGTTTACATCTCATTCACAGTAAGATGTTGTTTCAGTTCATGTTTTGTGTTATCTCATGATTTAAGCTCACATTAGCGTTCATAACATTGTTCACGTTCAAGATCGTGTGCCATTTCGCGATATACGTTTCACAGTTTATTACCGAATACGGTTACAGAAATCTTGAGAAACCAGACATAAGTTTAGCACAACTATCCCATAACCAGGCAGACGTTTCACGTCTCAGGCGGTAACGTTTGGCATTCCTTCCTAATTCCGCATACATTCATGATGTGTTCTAGTATCAAGTTGCCATATGTTTCACGTATCACATTCACGACATATTCCATGTACAACATTTCTTTTATGATCGCGAACCACGTTCACAATTGCTCACGTAGCACATTCACAATTGTTCACGTAGTTCATCCCTATATATTTCATCAGCCTGCCCAGAGATATAAATGTTATCTTTTCAGGATAATTGTACATACCGTTTCATGTATACTACATGCTATAACTTACTCATTCAGGTTCAGAAAATCCATCTTAAGTATGGAACCTGGAAATATTCAGCATCATCAGGACAGGGGTCATCAGGACCAAGAAATTTTTTTTTATTATGTTTAGACCTTTGAAGGAATCGTTTCGAGCGGGAGGCCACTCGAAACGGAGGAGTCCATCCGGACCTCTCATCTCCTTTCCTTCAATAAATCCAGTTAAGTTCTTTCAGTCATGTCTTGTTCCATGTTCTCTTCAGCCATGTCACGTTACATGATCATATCAGTCATGTCAGGTTTAAACCTATCAACAACATTATGTCTATTAGAAGACAAATTATCCTTCAGCTTATTGTTCTTTTCAGTTTACGTGCTCTTTCAGTTCTTATAACTTCATCAGCTTATATCCTTAATTCGAGGACGAATTTCTTCTTTTTAGAGGGGAAGAATTGTAAAACCCAGTACAGTCGTATCCTTAATTCGAGGACGAATTACTATTTTTAGAGGGGAAGAATTGTAAAACCCGTATTTAAAAATCAGAATATTTAAATACGCAGTTTAATTTTAATAAACTATATAAGTAGTCCACGAACATTAATTACGTACAAGCACAGATTTAATTTAAACGTTACGTAATTATTTATTCAGTTAGTAAATGAAAATGTTAATTCAAGTATTACGAAAGTATTAGTCATTCAGGAAATAAATAATTCACGACATAATATTTACGAGGATAAGTTTACGAACACGTACGCAAGGTTTAAAGTCCACGAATATTCAATTCACACAGTCTCGGTTTTAATTAAGATCATATCATAATTTATTTATTCAGGAGATAATTATTCAATATTTCGTACTTATTTAGTTTCAGTAATACATGACGGGGTTTTAAAACACGAACACGCTATTTATATGATTTTAAACAAAGCTAAACGAAAACGAAATCTTTTGGATTATTTGGGCTACGTTTAAAAAAAATAACAAGAAGGAGAAGGTGGGCTTTTGAGCCCGATCCAATAGGATGAAAAGAAATATACGGGAGTTTCCCCACCCCTTTTGGTCAGACGAAAAAAAAAAAGACAAGCTAGGGTATGGTTATGCCGCAAGTCTGAAATCAAAAAAAAAAAAAAAAATTTGGAACTGATGATTGGATTAGGGCTCATGTATGCTATCTTTTTAAATCAAGGTTCGGTAATCATTGTTTTCTTTTTCTTATTATATCATCACGACTGTATGTTAAAACAAGGCGAATCATAGGTGTCAGGTTTCGTTTGATTCATGGAACCCGAGACCATAAGGTCTCGGTGGTGTTACTGTTGCCCAGCCGTGAACTGAAAACCCAAACAGGGTGCGTTTGGGGCTGCAGTCCCAGAAAGGGGGTGTTTGGGATTAGCAGAAAATAAGGGTGCGTTTGGGTTTATGAATAACACTAGAAAATTATAAAATAAGCAGTGGGAATAAATTAAACCAACAGTGGGAACGTGGGTTCCAGCAGTGGGAAAAATAGACCGAAAAATGGAGGTTTTGTTTTAAGATTAGCGACAGTTTTCTGTGACACTTTTTCTGTCACAGAATTGCTTTTCAGACAGTTTTTAAACAGCAATTTTAGCGACACTTTTTAGTGACTCAGATTTCTGTCACTAATTTCATGTAGGCAGATTTTGTTTTATATAGTTGTCGAATTGTTAAGTGCGACCGAGAAGGGGTATCTCGGTAGGCTCGGGACATTATTATAATAAATAAAATGAATATTTTTATATTATACCTTTTTAATCAAATTGTTTTATAAATGTTTAAAATATATTTTAAATGTATTAAATTAAAATAGTTCTTTAATATTTAAAAAAAAGGTATAATTGTATTAAATAATTTAAATTATTTTGGGGAACTTCTAAATTAAGAAATTTCTATTTTTAGCAGGTTACCTAATATAGTATTAATATATCGTCAGAATACGTTTGTACCGTAATTAATAGTAGAACGATAATACGTTAAAAGATTATAAGGAAGATCAGAGTTATCAGTTAATATGCGTACAGCATTCCAGGAATAAAATAAATAAAGGAAAAGCCAATAAGATCAGCAAATTAAATAAACGAATATCATTTAACTTATTCGCGTCCTTTATTAATGTAGCTCGCATGAAATCAGAGTAGACTTTCTATCAGTTGTTCTCGGTCGGTTACTGGACAACAGGTACGGATTTTCCGTCCTTTCAGTAAGAACTTCCTTTCTATGCATGATTAGGATTCCCCATCTTCAGCCAAATGTTTTTCCCCAGTATATGCTTAAGCTTATCAGTAATTGTGTTAATAATTAAATAAATTGCCTGAGCATTATATACAAGCATGATCAGTTTATGTACTAGTTACGGAGGTACCGTAACCACGGCGCTAGAGGCACCGGTGTCGTGACTCACATGCAGGAGAGTGATATCCTGCATCGTCCCACTCAGCTTAGCTTGGCCATTTTATCAGTATTATTAGTGGGGCGTATGGATGCATCCTAGGCTACAGTTTACAGTTTAGCAGGTGAATGTGGTGTGTGCTCTACATCCTTCACATTGGAGCTGATCCCTCCACCCAGCACAGTTATTTAGAGGTCACCCCTCTACAGCATGACGAGGTCACCCCTCCAGTTATTCATGCAACGTTGTTACAGCACATGACCTATATAAGCTCTGGCAATTAAAATACAGTAAATGCATGTTTTCAGATTTAACAGATAATAGTTCAGCTTTATTATTTATGAATCAGACTTTACAGATTTTACACAGATTTCCGCTGCAAATTTAATTATCAGTCTTACAGCTCCAGTATTTCATCATCTGTTTCATTTCAGAAATTTTTCTTATCATGCTTTATATCCGTTCACTGAGCGTTATGCTCAGCCGTAGTTCCCTTTCCTGTTCTAACGGCAGGTACACCAGGACACTCTTAGGATTCTGAGAGCATGTGCATTTGGATGGAAGCTATCCAGACTTCTTACTTTATGTACTTACATTATTCTGCTTATTTGGACATTGTTTAGTCCTTTCTTTCAGTATTTTACTTTTCATGTTTTGGGCTTATGTTTGGATTGCCGATGTTTGATTCCGGTATTTCCTTTATGGTCAGTTAATGTTTTAGGACATTTACCTTATGCTTTGATGACACGCCATAAATACACGTAACGGTCCACTTATCCAAGTGGGGTGTTACACATCTTCTTACTCCATACCACGAATCTGATTTACAAAATGTTACCAACCATATGGTATGGCCTAACAATTTAAACAAAAATCACACACCTCAATACAAGATAGTGTTACGTACTTAAAAACTTTGTTTAAACATATTAAAAAAGACTTTTTCTCTCTCGTTACTCAGATTTTGATATCCGATTACCTATCAACTATTTCACATTTTTTATTCATGATTAATGTTTGCTTGATTAGTTACCGAAAAGTAGCCCCAATCTCCACAAGCAACATGAAGGTTCTCTAGTTCATCAAAATATTCAGGTTGTTGTACGACAACAAGTTTCCTTTCTTCGATAAAAAATAGTGGAATCTGAAGTGATTAAAAAAATTCAACCCTTAGCATTACAACTACCATTTTCAGCACCCATAATGATTAAAAGCCGCGAACTACATTCCATATCGTCTAATTCAGCATTACAACTACCATTACAAAATATACAATAGTGAAAGCCACCTAACAAATAGCTTGACACCAATCTTGTAACACCCTATTTTCATAATGGAATGTCACGCGTAATTATGGCGTGTCATCAAAGCATAGAAGGATAAATGTCTAAAACATTACATGACCATAGGGATAACCGGAATCAAACATCGGCTCCCAAACATAAGCCCAAAACATAATAGAGCAAAAGAAATGAATGAAAGACTAAACAAGCATAAGTATATGAAGGCAAAAAGGAAAAGAAGTCTCTAGCAGCTTCCATCCTATGCACGTCCTCCAAATGCTCGAGTCTTCCCTAGGGTACCTGCCGTTTTGGGACATGGAAAGGAAAGTAACGGCTGAGCAAAACGCTCAGTGCACGGATATAGACATAGTATAAATGACTAAAACATAATAAAGATTTAATAGCAGCGGAAATGTATAAGTCCTGGAAAACCTGGAACATGTTCATAAAACTGGTTTTATAGTTTGAAAAACCTTATGTTTATCTTACGAAAATTGTTTAACATATTTTACCATTAGCCAATATAGGTCATGAAAATCCACCGTGCATGAATACTTGGAGGGGTGACCTCATCATGCAAATTAGAGGGGATGCCTCTAATTTAATATACTGGTTTTCGGTAGGAGGGATCAGCTCCTTGTGAAGGATGCAAGGCACACACCACATTCACACTGAGTAATCTGCTGAAAAACATGTAACTAGGATGCACCCATACACCCCACATGATAAATATAATAATATGGCCAAAAGCTGAAGGGACGCCACGAGCAATCACTCTGCCGTGGGGAAGTCATAACACCAGTGCCTCTAGTGTTATGGTTATGGTACCTCCATAACTAGGTGAAACTGGTCATGCATGTATATGGCTATAGGTATTCTAAATTAAACATAAGCAAATCAAATATATAAACTTATACTACGGGAAAACAGTTGGCTGCATACGAGGAATCCTAATAAGGAAAGAATGTCCATACTGAAAGGACGAGAATCCGTACCTTATGTCCAGTGAACGAAGAAAACGAATGGAAGAGAGTCCTACTTCGGTATCACTAATGCTACATAAATACATACGTGTATAAGTATCTGATTACTAAATACGTAACTGATTTTATGTCATGTCTTAGCTTATTTTATACGTTCATGTCATGTTTTACTGTTTTAAGCTTTATACTGTGTTTATCTTATATTTTATCTATTCTGATTAAGTATTTCTTGTATTTCATGTATTATAATGCTTGTTGTGTAATAATAAGTAACTTTCTAAAATAGCAGGTTTCCAAAAATAGAAAGTTTCCGAATAGAAAGTTACCAAAAATAGAAAGTTTCCCAAAATAGAAAGTTTCCAAAAATAGAAAGTTTCCAAAAATAGAAAGTTTCCAAAAATAGAATTACTGCTTAAAATAGATAAGTTTCTAAAAATAGAAAGTTTCCATAAATAGATTAGCTGTCTTAATTAAATAAGTTTCTAAAAATATAAAGTTTCCATAATTAGATATAAGCTGGTTAAATAAGCTAATTATATAAGCTTAAGTGTTTTCTGATTATTTTTCTAAGACATATTGATATAAGGTATAGTTTATAAATTATTACATGCAATTTAAATAAACTATAGGTTAAAAGTATTTAATTAAACATGTCATGTTTTTAATTAAATAAGTTAAAATACTTAGGTTAAAACATGTATTATTGATTACTAATAATATAACCTAAGTCATGATGATTAATTAATTATAGTCATGGTTTTTAATAATTAATTAATTATAAAGTCTAATTAAAAATAAATACTTAGGTTAAAACATGATCTAATAATTAAATTTATAACGTAAGTCATGTTAATTAAATTAATTATGTCATGTTTTATTAATTTAATTTTTAACATATAACTATTAAAATCATAAACCTTAACATAATCAATGAACCGGATCGTGACTAGAAACCATGAACCGGACCTGTAATCAACACCATACCCCGAACCAAGTCAGGGTTCCCCTTGTTTGCTGCTGTCGTGGGACCCACACCATCGTACCGAGACCATGAGGTCTCGATGGTGGGTAATAAACCAAACCGAGACCCCTTAGGGGTTCGGTTAGGCGTCGGCTAGAACAAACACCCCTAAAAACCCTTGTTTTGATTTACCCCATAATCATAGACATGTTTTAATAAATGTTTTAAATTAGTTTATAAAAAATCATGATCTTATGTAATTTATTAAATCAAAACATAAAAGAAAAAGGTTAAAAATTATACCGAATGCGTGGATCAATCGAGGATGAACACACACGAATGCTTGCACAAATTCCAAGATCAAAATCAACCGAACACCCCTTTTTGATGATTATAGGTGGCGGCCAAAAGAACAAAGGAGAAAGAGTTAGGGTTCTGTTATTTTTCTTGTTTTGTGATAAATGACATAAGATTTCCTAATTCTATGTTTTAGTAAAAATTGATGGGCTAGGCCCTTTTCCTTCTAAATTTCGTGGGTAGGGCCCACATAAGGGTAACCCGTACATTTCTCGAGTCTAAATATTATAGTGTGTGTTCGTGTTTTATCGTGTTCGTGTTTTATGTGTTCTAATTAATTATTGATCGTGACTTAATATATTTATTCGTGTTCGTAATAAATATATATACATAAATAATATTATCTCGTGATTAAATTACGTTCATGATTTCATGATCGCATGTTCGTGTTTATAATTATTATTGGAATAATTATCGTGTGTTTATATGTAATAAATACTTATCGTGTTCTAACATGTACGTAATACTCGAAATTCTTATACGTGAAACGTAAACATGTTATAAAAGGAACGTTCTAATCATATACGTACGATCCTAAGGGTACTATTCATGGTAAAAGTATGCGGGTTTTACAACTCTTCCCCCCTAAAAAGAATAATTCGTCCCCGAATTATAGATAACGTAACTGAAAGAGAAACATACCCGAATCAAACTGAGAGGGTATGTAAGATAAATAAACGTGCAGGTTTCCTGGCAGAAGGAACGCGGAACGTGACATGTCTTGAAAGGACATGGAACGTGACGTGACTGAAAGGACATATCTAATTGATAAGAGAAAACGGATAAAAGTCCGGATGAACTTGTTCGTTTCCAAGTGGCTTCCCTCTTGGAACGGTTCCTTCACAAATCTTGACACAAATGATAAATCTTGGTCCTCCTGACCTTGACTTGAAATACGAAGAAGTTCTTGGTTATCAACTTACGGTAGATCCCCTAAATTTGATCGAGAGAATAAGAATTAACGTGTAAGGGAAACTAAAACGTTATCATGCAAAACACTTCTAACTTAACTGAAAATCAGCAACGATGCGCGAGACATAAGGAAAACGTAGTACGTGAAAAATTTTGAACGTAATACGTGAAAAATTTTGAACGTGATACGTGGAGTTATGATGAGTGTAATATGAGTAAACATATCATGACCCCTGATACGTGTAACATATCTTGATCATGATATGAGGAATGTGGAATGTACATGACATGTGAAACATATCGTGAACATAGAATATAATGGCGGTAACGCCAAACGCTACAAGGTGAGACATAGCATATGACGAGAAACGTCTATCTGAGGATAGGGAGTATATTAAACTTGGGTCTGGTCTCTCAAGTTCTTGCAAAACTTCCCAGAATGAGAAAAATGAACGTAAAATCGTAAGCCGAGATGCCATCATGAACGTGAATAGTGTCATGAACGCGAGTGTGAAAGCAAGTCGTGAAATTAGAACAAGGACGTGAAGTAAATAAGGGGCATAATTATGAATATTTGTCTGACTCGATAACTGAGGAATTGCCAAGTGATCGGATGAGACTTGTCTGGAACATGTCCGATCAATCTGTTGGTTCTGAAATCCTTGCGGATGTAAGGATTTTGCAGACTTGATCAAACTGTTTGCAATAAACCAGATAGTATCATGCTTCTTCTGAGTTTGCGTTTAACTGGTAACCAAAATCCGTGGAGATCT
Organism: Glebionis coronaria; assembly: GCA_025667525.1. NCBI lineage: Eukaryota > Viridiplantae > Streptophyta > Magnoliopsida > Asterales > Asteraceae > Glebionis > Glebionis coronaria. The sequence continues at coordinate 61,802,150 of CM046874.1, read as the reverse complement.
TGTCCCATTTCAATTCACAATTTCAGATGATGAAAACATCCCAGTTTGTTGGTGTCCTATCTTAACCTGTTGGTATGTCAGGTACCTAGATATGAACGTAACTGTATCTTGCTTCGTAGAACTTGATACATTGGAGTTTGCGAAACTCTGAGTCTCTGAATCTAGACTTCTCCTAGCGTAGGATTTTCTAGTACACCTAATGTAGTGTAGGGTTCTCTCCTTTACGCATAAGCTGAGTCATGGTAAGATTAACCGTAGAAACCCATGTGATTCAGCGTGTTACTGTAATCAAACAGAATTGATATTGGAAAATTTTCCAGGGTAAATTTTCTCTTGTCATATAATTTGCAACATAGTGCAAATATGGTCTTCCTGTTCTTCTCTAGGCTTAGAGGAAATTAGGTTATCCTCAATGAAAACACTGATGAATTTGCTTATGAGTTCATGGAAACTCATTCTTATAATGCTGTTTGAGCATTGATGAGACTAATTTAAAATCATAAATCTAGCATGACCGAGTCGTGCACGAATAGCAGTCATGGACATGTCCTGCTCTTTCACTCGTCACTGTTGGCAGAATGATTATGAGTTCGATCTTGGAAACGTGATTAACACTATAAGGTCGATTGGACATGTTGTCAATACGTGGAGGAGAATAACGGTCATGAATGGTGATTTGTTTAAATCGACGGTAGTCGACACATAATCTCATGGTACTGTCCTTCTCCTTGAAGGTTCTTCTGGAATGTATGGGAAGATTTTGGAATAATCAACTGGCTATGCGTAAAAGGACTTAAGTAGTCGTGTCTTACTGACAGCTAGAAATTTTAGCGACCATGGCTAACAACGCACATGCTTGTAAGCATAGATAATTTGTACAGATTTTCCTGATGGAAAATCAAGCTGAATGTATTCAGGAGCCTGAACATTACTGTACATAATTATAAATCATAGCATGGTGTGCTGTTCATAGTCCATAATTAGGATAAAATTCATCTCGTGTCTGTCCGAGGAAATGCGTTAGCAGCTTCGATCTCATCATTAAGCTGAAGGAAAACCTTCGTATACGTGGGAATACGAAAGGCGTCCTTCATGGTCATGAATATATGAACTATGGTGAAAGAAATGAAAGTGACATCGGCAACGTGACAGTTCTTACTGATGCGCCGATAATGGTATTGAAATTCTTGTGGCCTGATTAATACATGGCACAACAAAATGGATATACCCTTGGAGGGTACCCTGCATTTCATAGAAATGTTCCATAGTTGAACGTGAGTCATGTGTCTTGACTCGTTTCTTAGAACTATAAGCATGACATATGTCTTGACTGGTGTCTTGACATGTGTCTTCAGAAAGTATACGTGAGACATGTGTCTTTACTGATGTCTTGACATGTGTCTCGAGAAAGTATACATGAGACATGTGTCTTGACTGATGTCTTGACATGTGTCTCGAGACGTAAAACAATTGAACTAGAATATTAGGTTATTATGCCAGACTTGGCGGATCGGTTGCACTACTGATCCTTTGTATGTCTGATCCCGTCCGTGGCCGGAGCCTCGGTTGCGATTTCTAGGATAGTTCTGTCATAGTAGTGGTTACTATCGTCTTGTCTGTCAGTTCCATGACGGTCATTCTCATGAGCGTGATTCATGTAGCTATTCAGCTGAGTGGCCGGCTGGTACAGGTTTGCACTCATATGGCTGAAATGACAGCTGAATGACGTGTGACATGTAACTAAGAATTAGGGACAATGATTGATGGAAATCTTCTAATGGTGAAGCATCTTCTCGTCTAATTGCTTTGCTCTGACGCCTTTGTCTTCGTCTTGTAGGATCTCCAGGTAGTGAACAGCATCCGCCTCTCGTAGCGTCTCCGAACGTCAGTAGCATCAACCTTTAGTAACATCTCCAAGTTATGAGCGGCATCAGCAATCTTGTAGAATATCAGCAATTGAAAATACGCCTGAGATGATTCAGAATCGACTAGCGAATACTCGTGAAGTATTGCAAGTGGAATACACATGGATTAAGGTACGTGTAATACACATGAAATACGGTACGTGGAGTACACGTGGAATGCACATGAAATGATCAGTATGGGGTCGATCATTTATCATGATTTAAGGAAAGTATATCGGTTAAACGGTTAGGAAAACCATCATGATAACCTGGAAGTATTAGCATAGACATCATTTTGGTTATATCGAGAAACGTTAAAGTGTGGTTACACAAAATTCAACGATGATTTGCCTGACAGCATGATCAATGAAAACCAACCATGACTGTCATGAAAGCAGAATTCAATGAAATCCAACAATGTCTTGCATGAAGGCATAATAACAAAAGAGGCATAAGACGTAATCCACATGAAGACGGAATTATCATGAAGAAACATGAAACGATTTAACATGAAGGAGTGTATAACATAATCAACATGAAACTGAGTTTAACCATGACAGTATGAAAACATACTTGACATAAAACATAGTAACTTATGAGGGGACATAAAAAAAATTTATGCCAATAAATCATGAGAAAAATTTTATGCATGAAAAACAGTGCATGAATGCGTGATGTAGTTTATAAAAACCTTTATATGTGCGAGGGGACGCCTATGGGTCGGTCCCAAAACAAAATACATGGCGAGGGGACGCCTATGGGTCGGTCCTAAAGTTAAAAGTTTCGATAAAAGCACATGCGACTAAATAGGGCGAGTCCTATACCAACCATTACTTAGTCATAATCCCTGCAACAATGATACATGAAACATAAATAATTGAAAATCATCTGTCAAAACTTATCAGAAAAAAATTTATGTGACTAATTATGAACTACTGGGGTTCAGTCCACATAGCCACAGTTCTCGAGGAACATTATGCATGAAACAATGACACATAACTAAATATGAATGACGGTTGTCCATCCATATTAGTAAAACAATATCGATGAAAACATCAAGGTTAAAACCTCAAGGTGCTGAAAACATCATGTTTAAAACAACAATGCGCTGAAAACATCAATACATGGTATAACAAACGTTGGCTTAGGAAGCTCCTGGTGACTACCCACTAGTCACATGTCAAGTTTTAGAGCCTACAGGTCGAAGCCTTGGCTCTGATACCATAATTGTAACACCCCATTTTGATAATGGAATGTCACGCGTAATTATGGCGTGTCATCAAAGCATACAAGGATAAATATCTAAAACATTACATGACCATAGGGATAACCGGAATCAAACATCGGTTCCCAAACATAAGCCCAAAACATAATAGAGCAAAAGAAATGAATGAAAGACTAAACAAGCATAAGTATATGAAGGCAAAAAGGAAAAGAAGTCTCTAGCAGCTTCCATCCTATGCACGTCCTCCAAATGCTCGAGTCTTTCCTAGGGTACCTACCGTTTTGGGACATGGAAAGGAAAGTAACGGTTGAGCAAAACGCTCAATGCACGGATATAGACATAGTATAAATGACTAAAACATAAAGACTTAATAGCAGCGGAAATGTATAAGTCCTGGAAAACCTAGAACATGTTCATAAAACTGGTTTTATAGTTTGAAAAGCCTTATGTTTATCTTACGAAAATTGTTTAACATATTTTACCATTAGCCAATATAGGTTATGAAAATCCACCGTGCATGAATACTTGGAGGGGTGACCTCATCATGCTAATTAGAGGGGCTGCCTCTAATTTAATATACTGGTTTTGGGTAGGAGGGATCAGCTCCTGGTGAAGGATGCAAGGCACACACCACATTCATACTGAGTAATCTGCTGAAAAACATGTAACTAGGATGCACCCATACGCCCCACATGATAAATATAATAATATGTCCAAAAGCTGAAGGGACGCCACGAGCAATCACTCCGCCGTGGGGAAGTCATAACACCAGTGCCTCTAGTGTTATGGTTATGGTACCTCCATAACTAGGTGAACTAGTCATGCATGTATATGGCTATAGGTATTCTAAATTAAACATAATCAAATCAAACATATAAACTTATACTACGGGAAAACAGTTGGCTGCATACGGGGAATCCTAATAAGGAAAGAATGTCCATACTGAAAGGACGGGAATCCGTACCTTATGTCCAGTGAATGAAGAAGACGAACGAAAGAGAGTCCTACTTCGGTATCACTAATGCTACATAAATACATACGTGTATAAGTATCTGATTACTAAATACGTAACTGATTTTATGTCATGTCTTAGCTTATTTTATACGTTCATGTCATGTTTTACTGTTTTAAGCTTTATACTGTGTTTATCTTATATTCTGTCTATTCTGATTAAGTATTTCTTGTATTTCATGTATTATAATGCTTGTTATGTAATAATAAGTAACTTTCTAAAAATAGCAGGTTTCCTAAAATAGAAAGTTTCCAAAAATAGAAAGTTACCAAAAATAGAAAGTTTCCAAAAATAAAAAGTTTCCAAAAATAGAAATTTTCCAAAAATAGAAAGTTTCCAAAAATAGAATTATTGCTTAAAATAGATAAGTTTCTAAAAATAGAAAGTTTTCTTAAATAGATTAGCTGTCTTAATTAAATAAGTTTCTAAAAATAGAAAGTTTCCATAATTAGATATAAGCTGGTTAAATAAGCTAATTATATAAGCTTAAGTGTTTTCTGATTATTTTTCTAAGTCATATTGATATAAGGTATAGTTTATTAATTATTACATACAATTTAAATAAACTATAGGTTAAAAGTATTTAATTAAATATATCATGTTTTTAATTAAATAATTTAAAATACTTAGGTTAAAACATGTATTATTGATTACTAATAATATAACCTAAGTCATGTTGATTAATTAATTATAGTCATGGTTTTTAATAATTAATTAATTATAAAGTCTAATTAAAATAAATACTTGGGTTAAAATTCATGATCTAATAATTAAATTTATAACCTAAGTCATGTTGATTAAATTAATTATGTCATGTTTTATTAATTTAATTTTTAATATATAACTATTAAAATCATAAACCTTAACATAATCAATTAACCGGATCATGACTAGAAACCATGAACCGGACCCGTAATCAACACCATACCCCGAACCAAGTCGGGGTTCCCCCTTGTTTGCTGCTGCCGTGGGACCCACACCACCATACCGAGACCATGAGGTATCGGTGGTGGGTAATAAACCAAACCGAGACCCCTTGGGGGTTCGGTTAGGCGTCGGCTAGAACAAATACCCCTAAAAACCCTTGTTTTGATTTACCCCATAATCATAGACATGTTTTAATAAATATTTTTAATTAGTTTATAAAAACATCATGATCTTATGTAATTTATTAAATTAAAACATAAAAGAAAAAGGTTAAAAAGTATACCGAATGCGTGGATCAATCGAGGATGAACACACACGAATGCTTGCACAAATTCCAAGATCAAAAATCAACCGAACACCCCTTTTTGATGATTATAGGTGGCGACCAAAAGAACAAAGGAGAAAGAATTAGGGTTATGTTATTTTTCTTGTTTTGTGATAAATGACACAAGATTTCATAATTCTATGTTTTAGTAAAAATTGATGGGCTATGCCCTTTTCCTTTTAAATTTCATGGCCCTGCCCACATAAGGGTAACCCGTACATTTCTCGAGTCTAAATATTATAGTGTGTGTTCGTGTTTTATCGTGTACGTGTTTTATGTGTTCTAATTAATTATTGATCGTGACTTAATATATTTATTCGTGTTCGTAATAAATATATATATACGTAAATAATATTATCTCGTGATTAAATTACGTTCATGATTTCATGATCGCATGTTCGTGTTTATAATTATTATTGGAATAATTATCGTGTGTTTATATGTAATAAATACTTATCGTGTTCTAACACGTACGTAATACTCGAAATTATTATACATGAAACGTAAACATGTTATAAAAAGAACGTTCTAATCATATACGTACGATCTTAAGGGTACTATTCATGGTAAAAGTATGCGGGTTTTACAAATCTAGTTTAATCACTATAAATAGGTCGTGTTATGTTGGAGCTAAGTGAGAACAATAAATACATCAACTGTGTCCTTGTCTTATACAACTACCATTAACTGTGTTGTGCAGCAATGAGCTGCTCCTTTCCAACGATAACAAATTAAGAACTTTAACAAAAGAGGCCCCTTGGTTGCAGACCCTATCGAGAGAGTCCGCTATGCTATTTGAGTAAAATAATTGTATCAAAATAAGATAATAAAGGAAAAAACATTCCGCAAAAGATATTGCTATCTAAAACAAAATGTGGTACACAATTACTTATCTGTATGTTTACTAAACCATACTAAACCAGGAAAACTTTTGGTACATATTATTCCTTCATAAGTGCTTATTGAGCATATAACTAAACTAACAAATGCAATAAAACAATTCAAACTCTCAAAAACGCTTATTGAGAATCCAACCTCTAACATATCAATTTGGTATATCATAAAGATTATTGCCTTCTAAACACAATAAGACAATAAGTTATGCAATCCCAAACAACCCAACATCCCATATATGTAAGAGTTATACACAATAAAAACAACGCTTTTTATTATATATGACAATCAACCATACTTTGAGTAACACAAATTGTGTATGATAGAGTTACAGATTAGCAACAACAAAAAATAGTAATTCAAATTGAAATCAGTTAAAGGCTCAAAGCATAACTAAACCAAATTAAGCATCAATAAAATCTAAAACCTAATGAATTAAAGATTAAAGATTGAATTCATACCACAAAGGTAAAAAAAACTGGAATCATAGCTTCCATTATTGAATACAAACACTTGGTGCGCACCAAAATAAATCAAATATTCCAAAACCCTAATATCAGAAAGTCTGATTAAAATGAGAGAATAATTTAAATTCAATCTTGGGATGTAAATTGCCATAAAATACTGATATATCAGTTGTTATACTTTTTGAAATTCAAAGATAGAAAAAAATGGAGAGGAAATAGCAGCAGTTGAGATGTGAATGACGTATCTGATATACAAAATGTTTTGAACAAAAAGAAAGAGAAGAAGTTGAGAAGATAAGAAACGTGTCATATTTGATTTATGATGTAATATTATGACGTCGGATAAGAGGGTTTTGTCATTCAAAAACATTTTCATTTATTAGAGATAAATATATAAAGGACAATTTAAAAATTATGACTTACTTTATATCTGGATATATATCATAATTAAACAAAACTAGGTTACTTTATATCTATACATAAACTGTCAAATTCTAAAAACCTTGATATAAAAACTGTGAGTTGCTTTATATCTAAATATAATTTAACAAATTCTTAAAACTTTGATATAAAAACTGCGATTTGATTTATATTTAGATATAAATCACAATTTATGGTTAAGTTACTTTATATCTAGATATAAATAGCAATTTAGAAATTATGACTTACTTTATATCTTGATATATATCACAATTTAAAATAATTGAGTTACTTTATATCTAGATATAATTTAACAAATTCTCAGAATCTTGATATAAAACTATGAGTTGCTTTATATCTAGATATAAATCACAATTTATGGCTGAGTTACTTTCTAACCAGATATAAAGGACAATTTAGAAATTATGACTTACTTTATTTCTAAATATATGTCACAATTTAAAAAAATTAAGTTACTTTATATATAGATATAAATTAACAAATTCTCTTAACCTTTGATATAAAAACTGTGAGCTGTTTTATATCTTGATATAAATTACAATTTATCGCTCAGTTACTTTATATCTAGATATACAGGGTCTATGACTTACATTATATCTAGATATATATATATATCACAATTAAAAAAATTGGGTTACTTTATATCTAGATATAAATTAACAAAATTTCATAACCTTGATATAAAAATTATGAGTTGCTTTATATCTATATATAAATCACAATTTATGACTGAGTTATTTTATATCTAGATATAAAGGGGAATTTAAAAATTCTGGCTTACTTTATATCTGGATATACATCACAATTTAAAATAACCAGGTTACTTTATATCTAGATATAAATTAAAAAATTCTCAGAAGTTTGATATAAATAACAATTTAAAATCTCTGATTTTTTATGTATAGATATAAATAAAAATGCAAAAACTCTGACTTATTTTATATCTAGATACAAATAACAATTTAAAACTCTAATTTGTTTTATATCTAGATATAAATAACAATTTTAAACTCTGACTTCTTTATGTTATATCTAGAGATAAACATCTTATAATATCGCGCGAATTTATATTTATAGGAAATAAAAAATGCTTATTTTTTTATCAAGATATATGTAAGTATTAATAGTTTGTTTATGTTTAGATATAAAAATTTTATTTTCCATCTAGATATAAATATGTATTGCATGTTACAAAATATTTATAGGCAATTAGGCATGTATTTCTATAGATAATACAAAGGAAGTAAGAGGTTGGATTTGCAAATAGTATTAATAGTATGTTTATATCTAAGTGTAAAACCAAGAGATTTAAATTTTGAACAACGACAAGTTTACCTTATTTTATTTTTCAACATGACTAGTTTACCTTCCTAGTGAAGTTGTCATGCGGAAACAAGCATATGCAAAAGAAGGTAAACTTGTCGTGGCAAGAGAAAAGAAAACAAAGCTAAAAAATATTAATAAGCTTTTATATCCGGATATAATACAAAGAAGTGAGGTTGAATTTAAAAATTGTATTGATAGCCTGTTTATATCCAGATATAAATAAAAAGTCTGTAAAAATCACGAATTAAACACAAAAATAAAACAAGGAACTATTCAATCAATCATGAATTAAATTCAAAGAAGGTAAACTTGTCTTGGTAAGACAAACAAAAAAAGTAAAAAAAAAATATTGATATGATTTTATCTATAGATATAATATAAAGAAGTTAGAGGTGGAAAGAGCCACAATATCCTTGAAGCCCTAACATGCTCTGTGGGAGCGGGAGTATGAAGAGCCAGATTTAGGTTCACCTACATTCAGTTACCACTTCATAAATCGAAAGTACATTAACAACAACTAGTTATAATTCTGGCTAGATAGACTCGTATCATACCTGAAACAGTTGGAGCTTTTGACTGATGTGTTACATTAATGGTGACTGACAGTTGAATTTTGTTCGGACTAGGTTTAAGCAGTATGTTATCAATAGATGTCATTCCTGTAACCACTGTCTGCGCGGTTTTACACTCCTCATCAGGTTATATTCATGTCCTCTATCCTAATATCATATTATCTAAGTAGTTAACATTAGTACATTTTGGATCTTCTTCATGCTAGCGTCTCGATGTAAGATCCAAACCTTCTTCCAGAGAGAATGCGTGCAGAAATTTCTCAGTACGTGTTTCTGAGATGTTTTAGCTACTGCTGAAATGTAAGAACATAACAACTTGAGTCTGCGTAGATATATGTAGTTATTATTGAAATGAATCAATTCTTAGAACTTTATGAAATTAATTCTCATTAATCAGGACTAGATTACAATGAAATATCAAGCAAAAAATACAAATTTTAGGAAAAGGAAAATGTGGTAGTATGAAGGCTATACATCATTAGTCAATTTATCAATGCACAAAGGACTATTAAAACCTTCTCGAATATCATCAAGAGCAATGGTTATTGATGAAATCTGCAATATGTAATAATATGCATCTCAAAATCCATGTATACAAACAAAGCTGTATTTTTGTGAAAAGGAAATTAACTACCTTCAGTCAATAAACAACGCCATGTTCAAGAGCAGGAGAGCCTAGATCAGCCTGGTTTAGTTTTAGAACAACCACATCGTGTGTCCCAAACTGCAACAAAAGAATATTAGCTAAAAGTATATTTGGCTTCATCAAAAACCTTTGATTCTTTAATATTTTAAATGACTTACGTGACCGACAATGTAACACCCCATTTTGGAAATGGAATATTACGCATATCATGGCGTGTCATCAAAGCATACAAGGATAAATGTCTAAGCATTTTTCAACCATAAAAGGAAATACCAGAATCAAACATCGGTATCCCAAAGTAAAGCTCATCACACACAAACATAAATACTGTAAAAGGAAGGACGAAACAATGTCCAAAGCAACTGTATCAAAGTAAAGGAAATGCATAAAGTAAAGAAAGACAGTAAAGCTTCCAGTCCATATGCACCTACGTTTCAGATCTACGAGCGTCCCTGAGTACATGCCGTTTTGGGAACATGAAAAGGAAAACGGCTGAGCAAGACGCTCAGTGCACGTATGTACAATAAAGCATGATATAGGATGAGCATGTAACATATAACAGCGGAAGACTAAGTACTGAGTAAACTGGTTAAGTAACATGAAAACTGGTTTTATAGTTTGAAAAGCCTTATGTTTAACCTGTGAAAACTGTTTTAACATATATATACCATAGCCCATATAGGTCATGAAAAGGTCACATGCATGAATACTTGGAGGGGTGACCTCATCATGCTGATTAGAGGGGATGCCTCTAATCAATATACTGATTTTGGGTAGGAGGGATCAGCTCCTTGTGAAGGGTGCAAGGCACACACCACATTCACCATGATAAACTGAATAAAACATGTAACTAGGATGCACCCATACGCCCCGACTGATATAATAATATGGCCAAACTGAAAAGGGACGCCACGAGCAATCACTCCGCCGTGGGGAAGTCATAACATCGGTGCCTCCAATGCTATGGTTATGGTACCTCCATAACTAGGTGAAACTGGTCATGCTTGTATATGGCTATAGTTTATGCTAAATTAACATAAGCAGTTCAAAACAATAAAACAAATGCTGGGGAAAACAGTTGGCTGCATACGGGGAAATCCTAATAAGGAAGGAATGTCCATACTGAAAGGACGGGAATCCGTACCTCAAGTCCAGTGAAATGAACGGAAGAAAGACTCCTACTTCTGGATCACTATTGCTACATGAATACACACGTGTATAAGTATCGATTCACTGATTACCTACTGGGTTCTGTGTCTTGTTATAGCTGATTTGGTATGTTTTAAGTCATGGTTCACTGTTTAAAGCCTTAAACTGTGTTTATCTTGTATTCTGATTAATCTGATTAAGTATTACTGTTGTTTCATGTATTATTATACTTACTGTGTAATAATAAGTAACTTTCCAAAAATAACAGGTTTCCAAAAATAGAAAGTTTCCAAAAATAGAAAGTTTCCAAAAATAGAAAGTTTCCAAAAATAGAAAGTTACCAAAAATAGAAAGTTTCCAAAAATAGAAAGTTTCCAAAAATAGAATTTACTGCCTAAAATAGATTAGTTTCTAAAAATAGAAAGTTTCCAAAAATAGATCAGCTGCCTTAATTAAATAAGTTTCCATATATAGAAAGTTTCCATGATTAGATTAGCTGCCTGAAATAGATTGATTTCCATATATAGAAGGTTTCCATAATTAGATTAGTTGCCTTATTTAATTAAGTTTCTATAAATAGAAGTTTCCATAATTAGAATTAAGCTGATTACATAAGCTAACATATAAGTCTAAGTGTTTAAGCTTATTTCTTAAGTCATATGGTATAGTGTATAGTTTAATTATTATTTCATGTATTTTAATTAAACTATAGGTTAAGCATTTTAATTAAAGTATAACATGTATAATTAAAATGAAATGAAAATACTTAGGTTAAAATGTGTATTATTATTAATAATAATATAACCTAAGTCATGTCTAAATTAATTAATTATAGGCATGTTTTTAATAATTAATTAATTATAACTTATAACATAAAATACTTAGGTTAAATTAATGTCATGATAAACTAATAATTAAAATAACCTAAGTCATGATTAATTAATATTTCATGTTATTAATTAATTATATCCTAAGTTCATGATTCATAAAAATTACATGTAACATAGATCATGATTTTAACCAACGAACCATGAATCGGGTATGAATTCGACACCGTACCCCGGGCCAAACCCGGGGCACACGTGTCCCCTTGCTGCCGTGGGTCCCACATGAGCCAACCAAGACCAATTGTGGTCTTGGTGGTGGCGGCAATAGCAAACCAAACCCCCCTCGGGTTTGTTTTGCTAGGCGGCTAGAAACAAACACCCCTTTAAATCATTCCTTGATTTTATTTAATACCAAAACATGTTAGATCAATGATTAATTATCTTGTTTTCATAAGAAAAATAATAACATGTTCATGAAAATAATCAAAGATCAAAAGAATTAAAAAGAATTAAAAAGAAGGGTTAGAAAGGTATACCACTATGTAGCTTGGAAAAAGGATGAACAAACACGTATTCTAACACTTGTTTTTAAGATCAAAATCAATCAAACACCCACTTGTGGTGGTGTAAGGGTGGCGGCACAATAAGGAGAAAAAGGAGGGGAGAAAACTCTTTTTAGGGTTTTTAGTTTATTTCTTGTAAAATGAAAATGAAAACATGTTTAACACTTTACCCCCCTTAACTTGAAAAGTCCATGGGCTAAGCCCATTTCATGCATGTGTGCCGTGGGTATGGGGGCCCCACATGGGGTACCCGTACCTTTCTCGTGTCCCGATGTTTCGTGTTCGTTCGTGGTTAAACGTGCTCGTGTTTAACGTGTTTCTGTTTCTTTTAACGTGTCGTTTATCGTAAACTTAACGCTCGTAAATATATTATAAGTATTTACGTAATTATTTTAGTTAGTATTTTAAATGGTGTTCATGATTTAATTATGTTCACGTGATATATTATTAACTGTTTATCATGGGTTCGTACGTAATCGATACTTGTCATGACATACACGTATGCACTTGCTTAGCACATGAATGTGATCAATACTACATGAGGTAAGTTTTAATCTAGAACGTACGATCTCAAGGGCACTATTCATGGTAAAAGCATGCGGGTTTTACAATTCTTCCCCACTAAAAAGAATAATTCGTCCCCGAATTATAGATAAAGTAAGCTGAAAAGAAGTGACATACCCGAACTCAAAATATGAAGTGAGGGTAAGAAGCCCGGATAGACTCCTCTGTTTCCCAAGTGGCTTCCCGCTCGGTATGGTCCCTCCAAAGGATTTTGACGAAAGGAATCGTCTTCCTTCTCATGACTCGTTCTTGTCTGTCGAGTACTCGTTCGGGTTCTTCTATAAACGTGAGATCTTCACGTATCTGTTCCAGTGGATACTGAACCATGTGAAGGGGATGATAATTGTACCCTCTGAGTAAGGACACATGGAACACGTTATGCACGTGCGAAAGCTGAGGAGGTAACGCCAATCGGTAAGATACTTCGCCGATTCGTTCAACGATATCAAATGGTCCGATGAACCGAGGACTGAGTTTTCCTTTGATCCCGAAGCGTTTAACACCACGTGCCGGCGAAACCTTGAGGAAGACGTGATCTCCCACATTAAAATGTATGTCCCTACGATGCCTATCGGCGTAACACTTCTGACGTGATCGTGCTTCCTGCAGTTTCTGTTTAGCTACCTCAATCTTCTGGTTGGTCATTTCTATAATCTCTGGTCCTTCGAGTGTTCGCTCTCCCACTTGATCCCAGCAAGTTGGAGCGCGACACTTTCTGCCATACAACATTTCGAAAGGAGCACATTTGATACTTGCGTGCCAGCTGTTGTTGTATGCAAACTCGACTAAACAGATGTAATCGTCCCAATCACCTGTCCATTCCAACGCACACGACCTTAACATATCTTCCAATGTCTGAATTGTTCGCTCCGACTGACCGTCCGTTTGAGGATGAAAGGCTGTGCTCAGCTTAAGTTGTGTACCCCAAGCTTTTTGCAGACCTTACCAGAATCGCGACGTGAAACGAGGATCTCTGTCTGAGACGATGCTGGAGGGAGTGCCGTGGAGTCTCATGATCTCCCTTCTGTACGTATCTGCGAGTTTACTTACCGGATCTTCCTTGCGTATCGGTAAGAAATGAGCTGATTTGGTGAGTCGATCAACAATGACCCAAATAGCATCGTGCTTCTTCTTGGTAGGCGGAAGACCGGTAACAAAATCCATGGTGATTTTGTCCCACTTCCACTCTGGAATATCCAACGGTTGAAGGAGACCGTCAGATCGCTGATGTTCAATCTTGACCTGCTGACAGGTAAGACATTTGGAGACGTACGTGGCTACATCCTGTTTCATACCACTCCACCAAAAGTGCTGTCTGATGTCATGGTACATTTTTGTCGACCCAGGATGTATAGAAAATGGGGAGCTGTGAGCTTCAGCTAACAATGCTTCCCGGAGTTCTGGATTGTCAGGAACACAAAGTCTCGTGCCCTGCCAAATGATACTGTCTGCGTCCATTCTGAATTCTGTCTGCTTCTCCAAATTCTGAATTATCGCCCAAATCTCTCCATCATCCTTCTGTGCTTCCTTAATCCTAGTCAGTAACTCAGGTTCTACTGTAAGATTCGCCCAGTATCCGTGCTGCCCACGTACCATGATTTCAATGTCAAGCCGCTCCAAGTCCCTTATGTTTTGCTCCTTGATCTCAATGTCGTTTATCATTCCGGACTTTCTGCTGAGTGCATCTGCTACTACGTTAGCTTTCCCGGGATGATACTGTAGGTTAATATCATAATCCTTCAACAGTTCCAACCATCTCCTTTGTCTCATGTTCAATTCTCGCTGTGTGAAGATATACTTCAAGCTCTTGTGATCCGTGAAAATGTCGCATGATTCTCCGTATAAGTAATGCCTCCATATCTTCAATGCGAACACCACTGCAGCAAGTTCCAGGTCATGCGTAGGGTAGTTTTCTTCATAGGGCTTAAGCTGCCGTGAAGCATACGCGATCACTTTCCCATGTTGCATGAGAACACAGCCCAGTCCCTTCCCCGATGCATCGCTATAGATCTGAAATCCACCTGTACCAGATGGGAGAGTAAGAATAGGTGCAGATACTAACTTCTGCTTTAGGTCTTCGAAGCTCTTCTCTCGATCTTCCGTCCAGACGAATTTCTCTCCTTTCCGCATCAGTTTGGTGAGAGGCAATGCCAGCCGAGAAAAGTTCTCCACGAATCTTCGATAATATCCAGCTAAGCCTAAGAAACTGCGGACTTCTGTCGCTGATGTTGGTCTTGGCCATTTAGTGATAGCCTCAACCTTCGCTGGGTCCATAGTGATCCCTTCTGCTGATACAATGTGACCTAAGAACGCCACCTTGTTTAACCAGAACTCACACTTGGAGAATTTCGCATACAGCTGCTTCTGACGAAGAATCTGTAGTACAGTACGGAGATGATCTTCGTGTTCCTCCGTGGACTTCGAGAATATTAAGATGTCATCGATGAATACAATGACAAATTTATCAAGGAATTCATGAAAGATTCTGTTCATTAGATCCATGAATACTGCTGGAGCGTTAGTCAGACCGAATGGCATGACTACAAACTCATAATGGCCATAGCGGGTACGAAAAGCAGTCTTGGCAATGTCCTGCTCTTTAACCCTTAGCTGATGGTAGCCTGACCTTAGATCGATCTTTGAGAAGTGTTTGGCTCCTTGAAGTTGGTCAAACAGATCGTCTATACGTGGCAGTGGATATCTGTTGCGGATGGTAATCTTATTAAGTTCACGGTAGTCAATGCAAAGTCGCATGCTGCCGTCCTTCTTCTTAACGAACAAGACCGGTGCGCCCCATGGAGATGCGCTCGGTCTAATGAACCCTCGTTTAAGAAGTTCCTGTAATTGGTCCTTCAGTTCTTTTAGCTCTATGGGAGCCATACGATACGGAGCCTTAGAGATTGGCTCAGCTCCTGGAACAAGGTCGATGTTGAACTCCACTTCTCTTGCAGGTGGTATACCTGGAAGTTCATCTGGGAAGACGTCTTGAAATTCTGAAACTACTGGTTGATCCTGAATCGATGGGGATTCAGCATCCATGTCATGAACCGTAGCGAGATAACCTTCGCAGCCATGTGACAGTAATGCACGTGCTTGCAAGGTAGATATGACTTGTACGGACCGTCCGGGTATGAACCCGTTATGGATGTACTCTGGTGCATTAATGTCACCGAAGATCACTCGATAAGAGTGGCAGTCTATGGTAGCATGGTGCTTGGATAGCCAATCCATGCCGAGAATCATATCGAACTCAATCATGTCTAGAGGAAGTGCATCTACTGTACGAACTTTATCATCAAACTCTAGAGGAAGACTCTTGTATACATGAGTTATTAATACAGAGTCCCTCAGAGGCGTGGAAATGGTAAGCTTAATTTCTAATGGCAAGGGAAGTGTCCTGATGTTCTTAGCATAAGTAGTGGAAACAACTGAATGAGTGGCACCCGTGTCGAAAAGAACACATGCAGCCTGGCCGTACATATACAAAATTCCAGTAATGGTACCTGTAGATTTGTTTGCCTGATCGCGCGATGTCGTGTAGACACGCCCAGTGGTAGGAGGCGGTTTAGTATCAGCATGACCCGAAGTACCCTCCATTTCACCCTTACGGCAATCTCTCATACGATGGCCAGGGAGGCCGCACTTGTAGCACGCGTCGGAGTCACGACGACATGGGCCAGGGTGTCTGCGATGGCAGGTGCTGCAAAGAGGATGAGTGAATCCTCCAGCAGGAGTTCTTGCTTGCTAAGGGCCTGCTGATGACAGAACGTGTTAAGAATAAGGTATATGCACGAGTATAAGACGTAAACGTCGAAAGATGCTTACCAGTGTTAGCTGAACGGTTGGGCTGAGAACCCCTGTGGTTCTGGTACCTTCCGTTACCGTGGTTCCTGGTAGAGGTTAACATAGTTTCAGCATGAGAGACATAACATGAAATCATAAGAAGATGCGTAAATAGTAGGACCTGTTGTTGTTGGACTGTCCCGCATTGTTACGGTAATTGTCATTACCGCTGCGCCTTTCCACAACAGAACGGTCGTTAGAGTGACCGTTTCCTTTGGGCTGATTGGGCTGCTGCTGAGTAGCCGGCTGAGACCGGTCCCCAGTTTTCTGCCTGGAAGATACAGTTTAAGAGATGATTATAGAACATATAACGATAGGATGCGGTCTGGTTAACGCTAGAACACGAAATGTTTTACCTCTTGTCGGGTCTTTCTGCTTCCCCGAACTCATCACGTTCCTGCAACATCTCGAGCTTTCTTGCTGCGTCAGCCACTTGTGCCACCGTATTGAACGTAGCACATACTAGATTGTTCGCAACCGAGGTGCGAAGTGCCCACCTAAAATGGTGTGCCTGCTCCTCAGGAGTACCAGCCGCTGCTCCTAGAAAACCAGCAAGGCGAAGAAAGCGCTGCATGAATTCGTTGCTATTCTCGCCCTGTCTCTGACGTATCCCGTGGTATTCACGCTTGAGTTTGTCCTGCTCTGCTTTAGGAAAGAACTGTTCCATCACTCTCTCCTTGAATTGGGCCCATGTCAAACCAGCGACCCATTCATCACCTCCTTCTGACTGTGTCAAAGCTAGCCACCAGTTGAGTACATCGCCTTCAAACCTGTAGCACGCCAATCTTGCCTTGAAGGCGGGGTCACATCCCATAGCATTGAAGATTTTCTCAATGTGAGTCAGCCAGCTTTCAGCATCGCTGGGGCTATCAGTCTTTTCAAAAGCTCTCGGACGGAGCTTGTTAAATCGTTCCAACCATACCGCTAGAGTCACTGGGGGAGGAGGAGGAGGAGGTGCCTGATTCTGCGGCTGCTGATTATTCGCAGCTTGGACTTCAGCACGAATGTCATTCCTCAGTTGAGGAAGTAAGGCTTGCATGGCAGCCTGAATCGCAGCATTGAGCTGCTCTTGCTCGCGTGTGAGAACCATCTGACAGTATAACATAAAACATATGATTAACGGTTCAAACATAAACTATATAAAAGAAAAATTTTATGCCAAAATTTCACGAGAAAAATTTTATGCAAGAAAATCTTTGTATGAATGCATGATGCAGTTTTATGAAAACTTTTGATGCTCGAGAGTGAACGCCTTCGGTCAGTTCACTCAAAATAAAAGACATATCGAGGGGACGCCTATGGGTCGGTCCCAAATCTAAAAGTTTCGATAAAACACATGCGACTAAATAGGGCCAGTCCTGTACCAACCATTACTTAGTCAAAAACCCTGTAACAATGACATGTATATGTATGCTTAAAAATGATGAATGCATGAAAACAACTGTCAGTTCTAGGAAGACCGTAGTGACTACCCACTAATCACAGGTCATATTTGAGAGCCTACAGGTCGAAGCCTTGGCTCTGATACCATAATTGTAACACCCCATTTTGGAAATGGAATATTACGCATATCATGGCGTGTCATCAAAGCATACAAGGATAAATGTCTAAGCATTTTTCAACCATAAAAGGAAATACCGGAATCAAACATCGGTATCCCAAAGTAAAGCTCATCACACACAAACATAAATACTGTAAAAGGAAGGACGAAACAATGTCCAAAGCAACTGTATAAAAGTAAAGGAAATGCATAAAGTAAAGAAAGACAGTAAAGCTTCCAGTCCATATGCACCTACGTTTCAGATCTACGAGCGTCCCTGAGTACCTGCCGTTTTGGGAACATGAAAAGGAAAACGGCTGAGCAAGACGCTCAGTGCACGGATGTACAATAAAGCATGATATAGGATGAGCATGTAACATATAACAGCGGAAGACTAAGTACTGAGTAAACTGGTTAAGTAACATGAAAACTGGTTTTATAGTTTGAAAAGCCTTATGTTTAACCTGTGAAAACTGTTTTAACATATATATACCATAGCCCATATAGGTCAAAAGGTCACATGCATGAATACTTGGAGGGGTGACCTCATCATGCTGATTAGAGGGGATGCCTCTAATCAATATACTGATTTTGGGTAGGAGGGATCAACTCCTTGTGAAGGGTGCAAGGCACACACCACATTCACCATGATAAACTGAATAAAACATGTAACTAGGATGCACCCATACGCCCCGACTGATATAATAATATAGCCAAACTGAAAAGGGACGCCACGAGCAATCACTCCGCCGTGGGGAAGTCATAACATCGGTGCCTCCAATGCTATGGTTATGGTACCTCCATAACTAGGTGAAACTGGTCATGCTTGTATATGGCTATAGTTTATGCTAAATTAACATAAGCAGTTCAAAACAATAAAACAAATGCTGGGGAAAACAGTTGGCTGCATACGGGGAAATCCTAATAAGGAAGGAATGTCCATACTGAAAGGACGGGAATCCGTACCTCAAGTCCAGTGAAATGAACGGAAGAAAGACTCCTACTTCTGGATCACTATTGCTACATGAATACACACGTGTATAAGTATCGATTCACTGATTACGTACTGGGTTCTGTGTCTTGTTATAGCTGATTTGGTATGTTTTAAGTCATGGTTCACTGTTTAAAGCCTTAAACTGTGTTTATCTTGTATTCTGATTAATCTGATTAAGTATTACTGTTGTTTCATGTATTATTATACTTACTGTGTAATAATAAGTAACTTTCCAAAAATAACAGGTTTCCAAAAATAGAAAGTTTCCAAAAATAGAAAGTTTCCAAAAATAGAAAGTTTCCAAAAATAGAAAGTTACCAAAAATAGAAAGTTTCCAAAAATAGAAAGTTTCCAAAAATAGAATTTACTGCCTAAAATAGATTAGTTTCTAAAAATAGAAAGTTTCAAAAAATAGATCAGCTGCCTTAATTAAATAAGTTTCCATATATAGAAAGTTTCCATGATTAGATTAGCTGCCTGAAATAGATTGATTTCCATATATAGAAGGTTTCCATAATTAGATTAGTTGCCTTATTTAATTAAGTTTCTATAAATAGAAGTTTCCATAATTAGAATTAAGCTGATTACATAAGCTAACATATAAGTCTAAGTGTTTAAGCTTATTTCTTAAGTCATATGGTATAGTGTATAATTTAATTATTATTTCATGTATTTTAATTAAACTATAGGTTAAGCATTTTAATTAAAGTATAACATGTATAATTAAAATGAAATGAAAATACTTAGGTTAAAATGTGTATTATTATTAAAAATAATATAACCTAAGTCATGTCTAAATTAATTAATTATAGGCATGTTTTTAATAATTAATTAATTATAACTTATAACATAAAATACTTAGGTTAAATTAATGTCATGATAAACTAATAATTAAAATAACCTAAGTCATGATTAATTAATATTTCATGTTATTAATTAATTATATCCTAAGTTCATGATTCATAAAAATTACATGTAACATAGATCATGATTTTAACCAACGAACCATGAATCGGGTATGAATTCGACACCGTACCCCGGGCCAAACCCGGGGCACACGTGTCCCCTTGCTGCCGTGGGTCCCACATGAGCCAACCAAGACCAATTGTGGTCTTGGTGGTGGCGGCAATAGCAAACCAAACCCCCCTCGGGTTTGTTTTGCTAGGCGGCTAGAAACAAACACCCCTTTAAATCATTCCTTGATTTTATTTAATACCAAAACATGTTAGATCAATGATTAATTATCTTGTTTTCATAAGAAAAATAATAACATGTTCATGAAAATAATCAAAGATCAAAAGAATTAAAAAGAATTAAAAAGAAGGGTTAGAAAGGTATACCACTATGTAGCTTGGAAAAAGGATGAACAAACACGTATTCTAACACTTGTTTTTAAGATCAAAATCAATCAAACACCCACTTGTGGTGGTGTAAGGGTGGCGGCACAATAAGGAGAAAAAGGAGGGGAGAAAACTCTTTTTAGGGTTTTTAGTTTATTTCTTGTAAAATGAAAATGAAAACATGTTTAACACTTTACCCCCCTTAACTTGAAAAGTCCATGGGCTAAGCCCATTTCATGCATGTGTGCCGTGGGTATGGGGGCCCCACATGGGGTACCCGTACCTTTCTCGTGTCCCGATGTTTCGTGTTCGTTCGTGGTTAAACGTGCTCGTGTTTAACGTGTTTCTGTTTCTTTTAACGTGTCGTTTATCGTAAACTTAACGCTCGTAAATATATTATAAGTATTTACGTAATTATTTTAGTTAGTATTTTAAATGGTGTTCATGATTTAATTATGTTCACGTGATATATTATTAACTGTTTATCATGGGTTCGTACGTAATCGATACTTGTCATGACATACACGTATGCACTTGCTTGATTATTAGCACATGAATGTGATCAATACTACATGAGGTAAGTTTTAATCTAGAACGTACGATCTTAAGGGCACTATTCATGGTAAAAGCATGCGGGTTTTACAGACAAGCATTTTAGAATGATAGACATATACTAAGCAAACAAAACTAAATGGAACCAGTACCCATATTCCGATGATATACATGACTAATTTTTCACACCTTCTACAATAAGAAATATCAAAATCCATGCTAATTTACGGCTTTCTACTTCATATTTAATCAGGAAAAAGTTCTACATAGACCCTTTCTTTACCATAGACTCAATCAACCAATCACAACCACCCATTTTTTTCATCTAACAACAAAAATATATTTTTTAAAAATTCAATATCTCACAAACCGTTAACCGTTACGCAAAACGAAACATACCATCGTGACGAGAATTAAATTATCTTTCAAACGAGGGGCACATGTATATACTTTCGACAAACTTTTTTTTCGACTTTTTTTCTTAAGTCACGTCTGAGATAATCATATATGATTCGTCACGAAACATATATGATTCGTCACGAAACATATATGATTTTCAGAAAATCATATATGATTCATATCACGAATCATATATGATTCGTGACGAATCATATATGTTTCGTGACGAATCATATATGATTCTCTTAGACGTGACTTAAGAAAAAAAGTCGAAAAAAAAGTTCGTCGAAAGTATATACATGTGCCCCTCGATAGAAAGATGATTTAATTTTCATTGTAATGGTGTATTTTTTGTCACTTGACGATTTACCGTTTGTGAGTTATTTAATTTTTAAGAAAAAGGTGGAAAGTTAATTTTAATGAATATGATTGGTTGATATGGTCTATGCTAAAAAGAAGGTCTATGTTGATCTCAACTCTATTTAATCATATAAAACTAAAAACTCATCCAATCACATAACATATATAAACATTACCTGACATACTTTAACAAAAACATGATAATATGTAGTTAAGTTTCTATTTATTCCACACATATAAAAACTCCAAAAGTCCACTTGAGTTCAATCATGAGGCAAGTTATGCATCAGTGTATACTGTTAAGAAAATACAATCGACGACACTAACACTACATGCGTAGACTTGGTCAGGCACCTCACTCACATTTTGTGGAACATTGTTTTGTACATATAATCTGCAACATTTAAACAACACTAACACTACATGCGCTAATTTCACTTTTAAAGCAAAATCGTCCTTAACTGTAGAACGATAGCGTGTTGAGCCATCTGGGGGGACAACTTCCACCTTTGGATATGAAATTAGCGCAACAAAGACTTCATACTTGCAGTAGAATATCATAATACGACTGTTGTCACCACCGTTGCCACCTAAACCTGTTTTTTCAGGAAATTATCCTTCTTCCATTCAAACTTCTAAACCCGATGATACACTGATATACAGCTAACAATTTATCCAATTGTCAAGTTCTAGAGCCTTTCATGAACATCTTTGAGCATGTAACAGTTGTGTTCCTTAAGACCTCCAAATGTTGGTTTAGTGTAAAATACTTTAGTGAGCACCTAACATGGTCTTTTAGTGTTGATACAGCACAACTGACATGGTATTTCACTATTATGTGTAATTATTGATCCTAATAGTGTTATCGGGTACTTGGGTTTTTAAATAAATGATGTGACATGACCAACATGTTACATTGGTATGATTAAGAAATCAACTAGCATACATTTCTTAAATTGCATAACTAGTCGGGGATAATAGAGTAAGTGTCATTAAACTTACAGAAGTCTTTATCCTAAATTAGGAAAGCAAGAGGACCTACGAAGACCCCAACTACAAATCAAGAATTCAAGATAGTGATTTTAGCAATCTAATTTACACGACAATATTATTGCTGATATACACTTTTTGTAGTTATATATAGTAAAATGACATGACCCAATATATTTTGCAATGAATATTTTCAATAATGAGGTGGCAAAACGGGCGGGCGGGCATGGGCGGCGGGCAACACTACAAGAAAAACTGGATTTAGTGACAGAAGAAAAAATGGTCACTATATGTATAAAATTGGTCACAAACACTGTTTTAGTGACCGAAACCTGGGTGGTCACTTTTTGTCACTATAGCTCGGTCACTATTTCTATTAGAGACCAAAAGTTGAAATCCGTCTCTAACCACTGATTTTCGTCACTAAATTTTCGTCACTAAAGGGTGAAGGTGGTCACTGAATTGATAGATAGTGACACATAATTGTGGTCATGAAACTGGTCACTATTTTGCTAAAGATAACGGGCCAATTAACACTCCGTTAACGGCCATCAATGACAAGATGTGTGGTCACTACCTATAAAATTTAGAGACCAACCGGTGGTCACCACCTATTTACGCATAATAGCAAAATCTGGTCACTTATTCAAGATACAATTTAGAAAATTCTAAAAATGTACAAATGCAATAAAAGCTGAAACGTGAGAAAAAATATGCTCCGTATCGAATATTTATAACATAATAACAAAAACATATTTTTTTTAACATACAATCTCTTGCATCTCGCTAATCTGAAGAAATATTGATAACCACAAAAGAAAAAAGAAACAAAACGTTCAATCGTATACATGTTTAAAAAACACCCTCTAAAATAGCCTTGACTTCACATCAGTTATCTCATTGAGCGATATCAAGACCTGTAACATGAAACCAACAGAATCTGTTACTCCACACCAGATAAAGCCAAATAGATTGATTTTACATCATTGGTTTCAATGGTTTGTGTAATCGTAATTATTACAAGAAATGATTTAGTGCTATTAAGGTTGCTTCATAAATAATATAGAAAATGAACCAAGGTGGTATTGTACTAAATTCGATTCTCATATGTTAACAAAATCTTAGACACAATCAAACTTCACCTACTAAATAAACTGCTTACGATTATACGATTTTAACAAAAAAGGTCGTGACTTGAAGGTTCTCATAGAAGAATGCATGTACCGTATCAGTGTTTAACGCAAAGTGCAGAACTCCAACTAGAATATTATTCTAACAAACTAATGTGGAATTTCTACAGAAAAAGAATGCATGCACTTCATCTAACGTGAATTCAGGGGGAAGAATATAGCCAACCCTTTCTTTATGAGACCAGCTAAAACCGCGGCTGCATGCTCCTCACCTGTAGCACAACTCACAAAGACACAAAATCAGTACTGTTTAAAAAAACTCTACTTTTTCCTAAAACAATCGTAGACAGAAAACAATCGATAAGAAAAAACTAACCAGAGAGCAATTTCACGAACACGCCTCTGGAATGGAAATTGTGGTTGTGGATCAGCAACTCAGTACTCTTCTGGTACATACGATCTCACTACATTTCAAGACAAACATCAAAACTAATATTTTCAGGTTGATATTAATTATATGACGGAACAATTGCAGGACCAACAGGTAAGACCGACTGTATCTAATATTTGGGTTATAGTTTTCTAATGGTTGTAATACAATTTGATAATTGCTCATGTCCCCCGTTGCTGATAATGCTTACAAATACACATACACAAGACTTTTTTTAAATAGTCGCGAGTTAAGCATATTTTAGAGGGCTAATTGTAATAAAAGGTGAACTTTTTCCAAGATATCAGCTTGGTGTAAAGCTAGGCCAGCAAGCTACTTTAGGCAAGTTCTCTCTATAATTTACCCACATTATCCTATCTTTTTTCGCATAGTATATAACAGAAATCAATTGCATAATTTTCTTTTTATACAGCTCCGACTCCCTTTAACTTTTCCTTCTCATCCGATGTGGGATCTCGTTAAATTGCTCCTTTCTTTCCATACTTACATAATATATAACAGAAATCGTGGACAAATATTCAACTATTCATTCAAACATAGTCGATGCTCACTGTTAACATTTGCACTCAACCTTTATAACCTCTTTATATCACTGAACGTAGGCATCTTGAAAATTTCTTTGTTTTTTGGCACTTGGTAGGTTGGTTTCTCAACATGTGAAAGTAAGTTACCAACCTCTTCATATCAGCGGTTTTTGGAACTTGGTAATGGAGCCAGTGAGCCACAGTAAGTGTTTGATTGCGTAGATCAAATGCTTTAACAATAACAAGTTTTTAGCAGCACTGGAAAAGAAAATGACTAACTTCTATTTACCTATTATCACTATTGTGTTGCGCAAGTCTTATCTGATCCTTGATTATTGATATTATAGTCAACACAAACTTTACTTAAACTAAATATAAAGGATTGCAGCTCATGAAACTTAACTAGTACTACTACTACTCTTATTTAACGAACGATTCTTATTTTGGGCGCTTAACTTCTTCAAAATATAAAGGATTACAGCTCATGAAGCTTAACTAGTACTACTATTACTTTTGGCTTTTAATCCTTGTCGCCTATCTATATGTGTATGAATATCAGCAAATGTTACCTGAAGAGTGTGAATATCAGCTGTTATGAGGAAGCCCCTTCCGTTAAGATATAGACATCTGAATAGATATGTTATACCCTCTGGACTTTCTCTGTTCTCTAGCGCTAGAACAAAGTCAAGGAAGCTCTCAAAGTCCATTTCCCGAGCATTAGCATTTCCAGACTTGCTACGGCGCAAATGCTCATCAAAAGCTATGAGAACATTTAAAACAAAGAGCATTTCAGAAATCAAATTACATAGTGACTAAGAGAGTATCACACTGTAGATGAAATATGCATAAGATAATCTAATATGTAACTGTATGATAAATATTAAGAACTTGTAGGTGTGTATATAAATGGGAATATAAATTTGATGCTATAGTAGGAATTTACTACATAAAAATTGTTGTAAATTTTTCTTTATATCTAAAACGAGTTTAATTATCCAATATAGTTTTCTTTTACATGTAATTAAAATAAATTTGGTTTAAGTTTTGACATAAAATTTACCGTCCGAGTTCAAAACATATTTTAATCCAACAAACCAAATAACATAACTGATGGAAGTCAGTTCTTACCCCTCTGGTATATTTATCTGTGAGTGTTCCCATCTACATATTCTTGAAGTTCCTGCTTGCTTAGAGTAACATATTCATATCTTTATCAAGCGCAAAAAGCACATCTGTAGCCAAGTATGAGTGGCTTAGTTTTTATGTACTGATAATACGATAAGTTCCAGGACCAAAAATATGGTCATTGTATAAGAAAAAGGTATATATGCATATCATAGGCGCATAAGTTACAGATTATTAATGATCACCACATATACGTTAGATGTCAGGGAAAACTAGTTTTCAGCCTGTTAAAAGGGCTTGAGTTTTAGAACTCTCTAAAAAAGGGTCATATGTGATGTATACGGCTAATGCTAACAGATGTGTATAGCGGAAAAGATACCTGATGTCGTTCCATGAGTTCCTGAAGACAGTTGCTAAGCACCACCTCCTTTATACATGCTTTCCCTGTAACATGAGTTCCTGAAGACAGTTGCTAAGCACTGCCTTCTTACAGATTTCCGTTTCTTGAAGGAGATTCTGCAAATATTTCAGCAGATTTCAAATCTAAAAAATACAACAAAGTCATTATTAACCGCATTTCACAGCTATAAGCGAAAGCTTGCAAATGAATAAAGAATTACCGTTTCACGTACTCGAGTGGGAGATTTTGCATATATATCATCACCGTTTGACCCCTCACTCTGCAATATCATTAAAACATAAGTATACCAAGAGAGCCTACACGTTAAATCATAATCACACCTTGGTGATGACATGTGACTTGATTCCATCATGATAAAGTCGCCCTCAAGTATGCGTAACACCTATCACCACCCTTTTAGTCTACATAATCATAACACCATGCATCTACTTATAAGAATGACAACGATGTTTAATTCTGACATAATTTTTCTCATAGACAGCAAATAACATTAGATATGTTTCATGTCATAAATGGAGCTAAAAATCAGGAGTGAATTAAAATATAGAAGTAGTAACAACATATTTAATTGGAACTCTATCGAGTACTCTGGTTAATTAGTTAGAAATTATCTTATAACAAAAAACAAAACAAAAAAGACATGATTCTAAAAGTTAATATCGATAGGCACATTTATAAAGGTAATATCACATCCATGATCAGCATAAAATATATAAATACCAGGAAGAAGAACATTTCACTTCTATTTCAATTAGCCATTGTATCAAAAAAGAGATTTGTCATTTCCAGCTTCAGACGATGAAACAAAAGCATATCGCATATACAAGGAAATGTCATCTAATCTAACTTCTATCTAGGTTACTTAAGACTTACGACCTCCCATATTTGCCAATCTAGTGAAACTTGATTCGGATGATTGATATATCTGTAGCAGGCCAATCGAGGAACTTAGAACCCTGAAGGGAAGGTGGGAGAAATGACTGGACAACAGAAGGATTTTCGGGAGTATAGATATAACCTTTTGCATAACCTAACTCTTTCATCAACTTAGTAGGCGCAGTTCTCATATGCAAAGGCACACCCTCATTTTGCCCAACTGAATCTTTCACAGCCTTTGTGGCAGCCTTTAATGCTTTGTACACAGCTATCGATTTTGGTATAGATTTTAGCACAACATTTTTACTTGTGCGTTCTTTAATTTGACTACCCAAGCCATATTCGACTACTTTTTTCAGAATGCACAAGTTATTGTAAAGCAATCTTTTGTTTATTTTGGTGTGACCATAATCTCTGATCTATGTGGATACAAAACACCAAAAGGAACGTGTTAATAGGTCGAGAATGTGGTGCGGTTCGTACTAATCGTAAGCTTAAACATATATGCTTAAACACAAAACTAGTTATAGTGAAGCTTAAACATTTCATCGAACACATAAGCTTAAACACGATAACTAAGCTTAACCATATAAGCTTAAACACGATAACTAAGCTTTACCATATAAGCTTAAACAGTTTATGTGTGACATAATCTTAAACATATAAGCTGAAACATATAAGCTGAAACACATAAGCTGGAACACATAAGCTGAAACACATAAGCGTAAACATATAAGCTTAAACAAATTGAACCTCAGTATGCTGAAACATATAAGCTGAATATAGAATAAAACAAAGTTTTACAATAAGCTGAAACGAATCGCACCATATGGTGAAACGAATCGAGACAATCGAGACAGAGATCCGACTATGGTGGTGAATGACGGTGGTGAATGACGGTGGTGCATTGGGGATAACAAGATCCGACTCTGGTGATGAACAGAATATCTGCCTTATTTTTTACTATTATTTTATTTTAAATGTAAATTGGTTTGGTTTATGAGATGAGGTTTTTGGTTGTGTTTATGAATAATGGGTTTACATCCGACTATTAGTTTAGTTGTGGATAAGGCGGATCAAACAAACTCGAAACTCAGAATCTAACCGAAATGAAACCGGAACTGAATCAAACTGAGCCAGATCGGTTTGTTTTTTCGTTTTGGATGTAACACCGGTTCAATTCGGGTCAAAGTATCAAACCCAATATTTATCGATTTGAACCATAAACCAAACCAACATAACTTGTTTCGTTTCGGTTTCATATATTGAACCGGTTCGGACCGAATACTCAGCCATATTTGTGGATACTTATCTTGAAAAACAAAATTTATTTTATTTATTTTTAAATTTAAATTTGACATACTAATATCATATTTGCCTTATTTATTATTATTTTATTCTAAATGTAATACCACCTTAAAAAATATTATGATTTATTATTTTTTAAGTGGTCTTTGAATTACACAAATTCATATGTATTTTTTATTTAAAAAATTCTGTAAGAGCATTTTGTTTCGTTATTTTAGACATTTAAGTTCGTGATCATCAAAGTTGGTCTAATACTTCAAAACTAGTGACCACATAAACTGGTCTCATACTTGAAAACTTAGTGACCACCAACATTAGTCTCTAACCTGAAAACATAGTGACCACGAACCTTGGTCTCTAACCTGGAAACATAGTGACCACTTAATATTTGGCCTCTCAAACCCTTACCAATAGCATATACTAATGTAGTGACCATTATTCGTGGTTTCTAATTTTGAAACTCAATGACCATTATTTTGTGGTCACTAATAGTTGTTATTTGTGACAACTTAATGACCACTATTTTTAAACCATCACTAAATTGAGGAGAATGACCAAAATGTAGTGACCACAAGTATATTGGTGACTAAATAGAGACCAAATATTAAGTGGTCACAAAAAATCGGTCACTAAAGGCTTTTTTCTTGTAGTGAAAGCGGGCGACGGGCAAAACGAGCGGCGGTCTGAGAAAGGTCGCAAATCGTGAAACGATTTATGCCAAGATATGAACTTTATGAGGTTTCGAGAAGCAGTTTTAAAAGATTTTGTCCTTTAGATAACTATAGATTGAATCATCCTACTTTATTTTCGGCCTTAATAAACTATCGAAATAAGTCAAAAATGCATCCTCGTGATCATTCAAGACAAAAACAAAATATAAGAGATACACCATAGGAATAAGGGGGTCTAAGTGAATAATTAAACCACATGAGTAAGTGTTAGTTGTGCTAACTTGTAATAACAATGATCTCATTTTTATGCTTGGTATGGGGAACGTGAAACTTAAGGGTGATTAGTCTTCATGACACCAAAGCCCTAATTTAAGTATTAGATTTCTTTACGAGTTTCTTCCATCAAACAATTTCAAGTAAATAAATAAAGTGGAAATTGTTTTATCTTTTGTTTCCGTGAATAAAGTTTTTTTTATCGTTTCATCGTTCTTTAGTTTTTATTATTATTGCAGTAGTAATAGTATATCTTATAAAGGCCAAGGTGGGTTGATTATGATGGAGAATGTAAATCTTGCTTTGAAATTAATTCATTGCATGAGGTCATTGCAATGGTCAAGTGTATGGGATTTAATAAGTGTGAAAACACTTCTCCTTTTACCACTTAAAAAAATTAAAAACGAGACCAAAACGTGTATTTAATGTCGTAAATGTCGGATTTATGCGTGGTTTGTGTTTTTGTTGTGTTTTAGGACCAAAAGATGAAAAAGGAAGAAAACACGGGCTTTCAGGGTTTTATCGAAGAAAAGGACAAAAGACAAAGTCAAAAGATCAAAATTACAAAAGGAACGGAAGTCAAAGGCCTATTCTGAAGAATTATCGAAGAAAAAGACCAAAGTAGGAAGTTTAACGAAGTAGAAGAACCAAATCTAATAAAAGAAGAAATTAGAAGATGAGTTTATTTTATTTATCGACAAATCCTGAGACAAAGTCGAGAATGAGGAGTTTATTTTCAAAAACGAAAAGACGAGAAGACAAAAGAAAGAAAGAAAGGAAGGAAACACCACACCAACCACTCCTCCACAATAAATAGATCTAATTCCCTTCATTTGTACGATGATCTAGTTAGTTTAATTAAGTTTTAGGAATAGGAGTAATTACTTTATCTCTCTAGTTTTTCTTTCATTTTCTTAAGCTTTTCATTTTTAATCTTGTGCTTTTGAATCTTAATCTTCAACTTTAATTCAAGCTTTTTATATTAATCTCATTCTTCTTTTCTTGTTTCAATTTTTAGTTGATTTGGTTAATCATCATGTAGCTTATTTGATCTTATTGCTTATTTTGAGTTTGGCTTATTTATATTTGAGTGGATTTAGTAGTTAAAAGTTTTTTTTTTTTAAAAAGTTGATTTTAAATATTTTGATTATTTGGTGTTTTTAGAGTTTTTAATTTGTGTCTTGTTATCGTTTTCTTAAAATAAGTTTAGCTTGATTTTTGGTTAAGTGCTTATTTGGTTTTTGCGTATTTGTTGTTTAATCCAGATTTTAGAAACCCTCTTATTCCGACTTACAGTTTTGTTTTTATTCCGACTTGAGTGCAATATCAATATTCCGACTTATGTTCATTTTGGCTTATTATGACTTACGATCAAAAGTTACATTCTGGATTACATACAAAACAAACATTCCGCATTAAGTACTTGTTCAAATTCCGAATAAGGTTCAAATCCCGGATTCCGACTTACGTTTAGAAGTGGATTCCGGATTACGTGTAGAATTGGATTCCGGATTGAGTGTGGAAAATATTCTGGATTAGGTGCACTTTTTACTTATTCCGGATTACTATCCGGAATATATTCCGACTAAGGTGGAGACTGGGATTCCGAATAAGGTTCACTTCAAATATTCCGGATTAAGTTCATTTTGATATTCCAGATTATGTGCAAATTAAATATTCTGGATAAGGGCTTGAAGTCAACATTCCGGATAAGGTCTTGTAGTCAACATTCCGAATTAGGAGTAGAACTGGTTTTCTGAATTGCATATTGAGTGTGATATTCCGAATTATATACTGGTTTTTGATTCCGAATTATTTTCAAGTTTTTATTTCTTCCGCCATTTTTGTTAAGTTTATTTTAAATTTGTTTTATTTCCTTTATTTTTAGTTTATACCTTTAAAGTTTTCATTTTTAGTTTAAAATAGATAACAACATTTTCTTTTTATCACCAAGAACGACTGAGTCACACGATAAACCGAAGATCAATCCGACTCGAGTCGAGAGAAATGAACTTTAATTAGTAAAAATTATGTTATTAGTAGGTTATTTTATATCTAAATATAAATTAACAAATTCTCAAAACCTTAATATAAAAATCGTAAGTTACTTAATATCTAGTTATAAATCAACATTTACGGCTGAGTTACTTTATATCTAGATATAAAGGGAAATTTAGAAATTGTGACTTACTTTATATTTGGATATATATCACAATTTAAAAAAACTGAGTTACTTTATATCTAGATAAAAATTAACAAATTCTCAAAACCTTAATATAAAAACTATGAGTTGCTTTATATCTATATATAAATCATAGTTTACGGTTGAGTTACTTTATATCTAAATCTAAAAGGAAATTTATAAATTATGACTTACTTTATATCTAGGTATAAATGGCAATTTAAAAATTATAACTTATTTTGTATCTAGATATATATCACAATCTAAAGAAACTAGGTTACTTTATATCTAGATAGAAATTAACAAATACTCGAAATCTTGATATAAAAACTGTGAGTTGCTTTATATCTTGATATAAATCATAATTTATGGTTGAGTTACTTTATATCTCGATATAAAGGGCAATTTAGAAATTATGAGTTACTTTATATCTAATATATATCACAATTTTAAAAAGAACTTGGTTACTTTATATCAACAAATTCTAAGAACATTGATCTAAAAATTATGAGTTCACAATTTATGGCTTAGTTACTTTGTATCTTGATATAAAGGGCAATTTAGAAATTATGAATTACTTTATATCTAGATATATATCATGATTTAAAATAAATTGGGTTACTTTATATCTTGTATAAATTAACAACTTCTCAAAACCTTGATATAAAAACTATGAGTTGCTTTATATCTATATATAAATCACAATTTATAGTTGAGTTACTTTATATTTAGGTATAAAGGGCAATTAAAAATTATGACTTACTTTATATCTAGATATGAACACAATTTATCAATGAGTTACTTTATATCTAGATATAAATGGCAATTTAGAAATTATAACTTATTTTATATCTGAATATATATCACAATTTAAAAAAAGAGGTTACTTTATATGTAGATACATATTAACAAATTGTCATAACCTTGATATAAAAACTGTGAGTTGCTTTATATCTAGATATAAATCATAACTTATGGCTGAGTTACTTTGGGTCTAGATATAAAGGGCTATTTAGAAATTATGACTTACTTTATATTTGGATATATATCACAATTTTAAAAAACTTGGTTACTTTGTATCTGGATATAAATTAACAAATTCTCATAACCTTGATATAAAAACTGTGAGTTGCTTTATATCTAGATATAAATCACAATTTATAGTTGAGTTGCTTTATATCCATACATAAAGGGTAATTTAGAAATTATGACTTACTTTGTATCTCGATATATATCACAATTTAACAAAACCGAGTTACTTTATATCTAGATATAAATTATCAAATTCTCATAGTTTTGATATAAAAACTGTGAGTTACTTTATGTAGATACAAAATCACAATTTATAATTGTGTTACTTTATATCTAGATATAAAGGGCAATTTAGAAATTATGACTTACTTAATATCTAGATATATATTACAATTTAAAATAAACTAGCTTACATTATATCTTGATATAAATTAAAAACTTCTCAAAACCGTGATATAAAAACTGTGAGTTGCTTTATATCTAGATATAAACCACAACTTATAGTTCAGTTACTTTATATCTAGACTAGACTATAGACCGCGGGTTTCGCGGGTGACAATAAAATATTTGTACTAAGTAAAATAAAGTTTATAACGGAAAAAAGTAGCATGTTTTTTTAGATATTCTACATATGTTAAATCACCAAACAACATGAATAACAGTATAGTTGTCATATTATTCTTGGTGTTTTACAAATTTTATGCTGCGGATACCCATTAAAGTAACATGGCATTGTCTTGCTCTTCATAAGTACCTCACAAGATGATTAAGAACTTAGGGAATGACATTAGGAGCTAATAAACAACTTAAGGAGACATAATAAACAAAAGGCCATTGGTTTTACTTTTGGGTCTTTTACATGGATACATATGCTCATTGAATAGGAGAAGTTAGACATATAGAAATGGAATAACATACACTTGAATATCAAAAACATGCACTATAAATATAAGAGGAATGCACTCTCAATAGTCTTGATTAAACATATGACAATGGAATAGCATTAAGAGCTGATAAACTACACTAAAGTACATGTAATGAGTTTTTGGAACATGTACATCTACGAAGCTAACAAGGTAAGTAAAGATATTAGTCATGACGAGTGAAAACTCTTCATTATGAAGAATATAATGGCCAAAAAGGTAACTTTTTGAGATGGGTAAAAATGGTTTCAAGTTTCTACTGACCCGCCAATTTTTGGGCTTGCCCATCTACCGCCGATAGGCATTATCAAACTGCAATCAAACTTTCTGCTTATAGGTGAGACTCGACCAACTCACTCACAACATACACCACCAAGAATCCAACCACCATTCTTAAACTTGTTTCAAGAACACATACGTATCCCTACACATATCAACAACATTTTGTGAGAAGTTTACAACAATGCTTATAACCTCATTAGGTGGTGTAAAGTAAGATGAAACTAAAATAAGAAAAAAATATTAAACGCTCATAGGCAGTACAAGGGGTCCACTTTGTTAAGGTTTGAGAATGCTATTAGTGCCTTCACAATGTTTAGTGTAACCTCGATTGCCCTCATTGATTTCCTGAATTGTGATAGTGTAACATCGATCATCATGCATGTAATGACAAAAATATCCCTTTGGGTTGTCATGCGATTATAGGAGTGTTCATCATCAAACGAACAACAATGAAGAGAGGCCATCACAAAATGAATACCAGTCCAATGGTTAGTGCCACTCTAGTAGTTAAATAATCAGGCATGGAATAGTAATGAACAATGTTTTTATGTCTGATTGAACTAAATGCATCTATTTCAGACGTATAAGTCCCCTAAGTCCAAGCTATTTTGTGCCCAAGTACAATACGGTGCAAGTGTTAAAAAAAGTGCTAAATTATACCCATTTCGACAATCTCTTGTTTCCAAAAATTTAATAGTTTGTATGTGATTAGAAATTTGCCTATCATATTTTGTATTTAAATGTATCTTAAAACCCGCAAGCACGAGAAATGGTTCTTTATATACATTCAAGTAATAAAATCTCATAAATAACCACTCTCTTGTCCGTATTGTAATTTGCCTAGTTTTGCATTAATGACCACTATGCAACTACAGCCAAATCATTGTTGGAATATGTGATCGTTTAGCTTTCGGTAAATGCGTGAGCCTATCGGGGGCACACACACAATATGCAGAACACAGGTTTATTTACGTTTTTTATTTATTTATTAAAAGTATAATAAAAACTTCACGTTTTATTTAATTAACGGTGTTTAAATTAATTAACGGGATTTAATTGACTTAATACGAGTGCGTTATTTAAATTTGGAAACAAATCGACTCCTAGAACCCCCCCCCCCCCCTAGGCCCAATCGGTCGATTATACACATAGGGGTGTTCTAGAAGATTTTTTGGCTATGTTTTTGGGAAGTGAATATTGATAGGTGTGAAAACACCCATCCTTTTACCACTTATTTCTTGCTAAAACGAGACCAAAACGCGTATTTAATATCATTTATTTGGAATTATGCGTGGTTTTTGTGTTTTCAGAGCCAACCGGATAAATATTGAAGAAAACATGGGATTGCACGGGTTTTATCGAAGAAAAAGACTCAAGACGAAGTCTATTGTCCAAGAGATGCAAAAGATTGGAAGTCAATGGGCCTATTTGAAGATTTATCGAAGAAAAGGACCAAAGATGGAAGATTTATATATGTCGAAGAACTCAAGTCTATTAAACGAAGAAGTTAAAAGACGAGTTGAATTTATTCATCGACAAATCCCGAATCTGAGTCGAAAACGTCAAGTTTACTGAAAAGACGAGAAGACAAAAAGAGAGAAGGAAAGCCCACTCACCAACCAAGCCCAAGGCCTATATATTGTAGATCCCTTCACATTTTTGAGGCAACTTTTATTTTTTGTTCCTTTCTTTTTCTTTCTTGTTTCGTAGGAGATAACCAACACCATTAAGGTGTTGGTGATTTTTCATTTTTGTTGATTCCCTAAACCTTGTAAGTTTTAATACCTTAATCTTTCAATTTAATCTTTCCTTTAATCTTGTTCATCTTTCTCTTTTTGATTTAAAGTTTTCAAAGTTTTTATTTTTGTTGATTTGATCTCAAAAAGTTAGTCGGTTTTGTGTTTTTATTGTTGGGATTTGATGTTTATGGTTAGTAAATGATTATTGGTTAGTTTGGTTTAAATATTTTTGTTTATTCTGGTTGATTTGGTCAAAAATCGTGTCTATTGCTATTCCCCTGTTCATCTTGTTCTTCATCACCCAGATTCCGAACCAACTACTTTATTCCGAATGAGCCTTTTCTTCAATTTATTCCGAACGAAGCATTGTCACTAGTTATTCCGAACGAGCTCATTTATTCCGAACCAAGCATTTCATTTTTATTATTCCGAACGAGTTATTTATTCCGAACGAAGCATTTCATCATTTTATTCCGGATGAACTAATTTATTGCTGATAAAGGATTATTCCGGATGAGTAATTCTGGATCAACACTTATTCCGAACGAGCAGCATTATTCCGAACGAACCATTTTATTCCGGATCAAGGATTATTCCGGATGAGCGATATATTCCAGATGAAGGTTTTAGGCTAAGTATTCCGAACGAGCTTATTTTATTCCGAATGAGCATTATTCCGAATGAAGGTTTTCCAGCTTTGATTTCATTCACTTTTTTCTCATTTACTGTTTTCTCATTTCCTCAGTTTTTCTAAGTTACGTTTTTAAACTATTTTCTTTTATTTAATTTCCATTTTAAATTCTTTTAACTTAATTTTAATTTGGCAATTATTTTTAGCTTGTTTTTCCCACTTTGCTCTTTTATTCCTCTTCCGTAGAATAGAAAACCAAATCCCCTCTTTGTCACCAAGAACAATAATTACCACCTTAAACCGTCATCCATTCGAGAAGACTCCAAGAACTAAAACGAACCCGTTGCAAAACGCTAGTATCAAATGGCGCCGCTGCCGACTCTTTTCGTAGCGATTAACGGTTTTTTGTGAGAAAATTGGATTTTGGGATCCGTTCGTCGTGAACGTTACTTTCTTTGCAACAAAAATTTTCAAAAATCCTAAAATATATAAAATTTTAAAATATACAAAAAAATAGAAAAACATAAAAACACAAAAATATTTCTTTGCTCTCTTTTTCTTTTGTAGGTATATGCAAACTCGATCACAGACGAAGCAAACCACTCAAGCTCTTAACATTCAACCTCCGGTTGCCGAGCCTCCAATTGTTCCAACAATGGACAATCGACCAATGATTGAGCTTTTGCAAGCGCATGTAGACGACAACAACAATGCTATTGTCATACCCGACGTTGCAGCCAACAATTTTGAACTCAAGTCCGGTTTCATTCAAATGGTCTCTGCTCAACCTTTCTTGGGGCGTACAATGGATGATCCTCATGACCACATCCACCGGTTCCTTCAACTCACAAACATGGTCAAATACAATGGGGTCCCACAAGAGGTAATCCGTTTACAACTTTTTCCTTTCTCCTTAGAGGGACAAGCCCGGAATTGGCTTGCAAAGGAACCCCCACAAAGTATTCTTACGTGGGCGGACTTAGAGACCAAATTCATAAACTACTTTTTCCCACCCTCACGTACTACCGCTTTGCGGAACGAAATCATTAATTTCGAACAAAAGTACGATGCGACGTTTAGTGAAGCTTGGGACCATTTTAAAGATCTTTTGAGAAAATGCCCACCACATGGTTTTACAAAAGTGCATCAAATCAATACTTTTTACAATGGTTTACGCATGACTGACCAAGATTCACTAATAGTGCCTCAGGGGGTAATATTTTGGCTAATACTTCTAATGCTGCTTGGGATATTATTGAAAATAAGTCTCGTGTGCAAACTAAGAGTGTTCGGACCAATGTCGCTAGTGCTAGCAATAGTGACAACGACAAGAGATTTGATAAGATAACTACGCTTCTTGAATCACTTGCTCTTCAAACCGCTAACAATACCAAAACCTTAAATGCTCAAAATGCTCAAGTCAATGCTTTGAGCCAATCATGTGACATATGCGGTGGTCCTCACTCTTACACTTCTTGTACTTCTACTGTAAAACCCGCATGCTTTTACCATGAACAGTAACCTTAAGATCGTACGTCCTAGATTAAAACTTACCTTATTCAGTATTGATCACATTCATGTGCTAATAATCAAGCAAGTGCATACGTGTATGACATGACAAGTATCGATTACGTACGAACTCATGATAAACAGTTAATAATATATCACGTGAACATAATTAAATCATGACCACCATTTAAAATACTAACTAAAATAATTACGTAAATACTCAGAATATATTCACGAGCGTGGAGTTTACGATAAACGACACGTTAAAAGAAACAGAAACACGTTAAACACGAGCACGTTTAACCACGAACGAACACGAAACATCGGGACACGAGAAAGGTACGGGTACCCCATGTGGGGCCCCCATACCCACGGCACACATATACAAAATGGGCTTGGCCCATGGACTTTACAAGTTAAGGGGGGTAAAGAGTAAAACATGTTTTCACTTTTCATTTTACAAGAAATAAACAAAAACCCTAAAAGAGTTTTTCTCCTCCCCTTTTTGCTCTCTTGATGCCGCCACCTCTACACCACCATAAGGGGGTGTTTGTTTGATTTTGATCTTAAAAACAAGTGTTAGAATACGTGTTTGTTCATCCTTTTTCCAAGCTACATAGTGGTATACCTTTCTAACCCTTCTTTTTAATTCTTTTTAATTCTTTTAATCTTTGATTATTTTCATGAACATGTTATTATTTTTTTTATGAAAACAAGGTAATTAATCATTGATCTAACATGTTTTGGTATTAATTAAAATCAAAGAATGGTTTATAAGGGTGTTTGTTTTTGGCCGCCTAGCAAACAAACCCGAGGGGGGGGTTTGGTTTGCTATTGCCGCCACCACCAAGACCACAATTGGTCTTGGTTGGCTCATGTGGGACCCACGGCAGCAAGGGGACACGTGTGCCCCGGGTTTGGCCCGGGGTACGGTGTCGAATTCATGCCCGATTCATGGTTCGTTGGTTAAAATCATGATCTATGTTACATGTAATTTTTATGAATCATGAACTTAGGATATAATTAATTAATAACATGAAATATTAATTAAATCATGACTTAGGTTATTTTAATTATTAGTTTATCATGACATTAATTTAACCTAAGTATTTTATGTTATAAGTTATAATTAATTAATTATTAAAACATGCCTATAATTAATTAATGTAGACACGACTTAGGTTATATTATTATTAATAATAATACACATGTTAACCTAAGTATTTTCATTTCATTTTAATTAATACATGTTACACTTTAATTAAAATGCTTAACCTATAGTTTAATTTAAATACATGAAATAATAATTAAACTATACACTATATCATATGACTTAAGAAATAAGCTTAAACACTTAGACTTATATGTTAGCTTATGTAATCAGCTTAATTCTAATTATGGAAACTTCTATTTATAGAAACTTAATTAAATGAGGCAACTAATCTAATTATGGAAACCTTCTATATATGGAAATCAATCTATTTCAGGCAGCTAATCTAATCATGGAAACTTTCTATATATGGAAACTTATTTAATTAAGGCAGCTGATCTATTTTTGGAAACTTTCTATTTTTAGAAACTAATCTATTTTAGGCAGTAAATTCTATTTTTGGAAACTTTCTATTTTTGGAAACTTTCTATTTTTGGAAACTTTCTATTTTTGGTAACTTTCTATTTTTGGAAACTTTCTATTTTTGGAAACTTTCTATTTTTGGAAACTTTCTATTTTTGGAAACCTGCTATTTTTGGAAAGTTACTTATTATTACACAGTGAGTATAATAATACATGAATCACCAGTAATACTTAATCAGATTAATCAGAATACACTAGATAAACACAGTTTAAGGCTTTAAACAGTGAACCAGAACCTAAAACATACCAAATCAGCTAATATGAGACACGAAACCCAGTACGTAATCAGTGAATCGATACTTATACACGTGTGTATTCATGTAGCGTTAGTGATCCAGAAGTAGGAGTCTTTCTTCCGTTCATTTCACTGGACTTGAGGTACGGATTCCCGTCCTTTCAGTATGGACATTCCTTCCTTATTAGGATTTCCCCGTATGCAGCCAACTGTTTTCCCCAGCATTTGTTTTATTGTTTTGAACTGCTTATGTTAATTTAGCATAAACTATAGCCATATACAAGCATGACCAGTTTCACCTAGTTATGGAGGTACCATAACCATAGCATTGGAGGCACCGATGTTATGACTTCCCCACGGCGGAGTGATTGCTCATGGCGTCCCTTTTCAGTTTGGCCATATTATTATATCAGTTGGGGCGTATGGGTGCATCCTAGTTACATGTTTTATTCAGTTTATCATGGTGAATGTGGTGTGTGCCTTGCACCCTTCACAAGGAGCTGATCCCTCCTACCCAAACCAGTATATTAATTAGAGGCATCCCCTCTAATCAGCATGATGAGGTCACCCCTCCAAGTATTCATGCACGTGACCTTTTCATGACCTATATGGGCTATGGTATATTTATGTTAAAACAGTTTTCACAAGATAAACATAAGGCTTTTCAAACTATAAAACCAGTTTTCTTGATACTTAACCAGTTACTCAGAACTTAGTCTTCCGCTGTTATATGTTACATGCTTATCCTATTTCATGCTTTATTGTACATCCGTGCACTGAGCGTCTTGCTCAGCCGTTACTTTCCTTTCCATGTCCCAAAACGGCAGGTACCCAAGACTCGAGCATTTGGAGGACATGCATAGGATGGAAGCTGCCATAGACTTCTTCTCCTGTTTCCTTCATATATTTATGCTTGTTTAGTCTTTCATTCAGTTCATTTACTTTGTTATGTTTTGGGCTTATGTTTGGGAACCGATGTTTGATTCCGGTTTTCCCTATGGTCATGTATGTTTTACTACATATCACCTTGCATGCTTTGATGACACACCATAATTACGCGTGACATTCCATTTATCAAAATGGGGTGTTACAATTATGGTATCAGAGCCAAGGCTTCGACCTGTAGGCTCTAAAACTCGACCTGTGACTAGTGGGTAGTCACCAGAAGCTTCCTAAGCCAACGATTGTTATTCCACGTATTGATGTTTCAGCGCGTTGTTGTTTTAACCATTATGTTTTCAGCACCTTTTGTTTTAGCCATGACGTTTTCAGCACCATGTTGTTTTCACCATGATGTTTTCACCAGTATCGTCTTACTAATATGGAATGAACAACCGTCATCCATACTTAGTTATGTGTCATTGTCTATGCATGATGTTCCTCGTGAACTGTGACGATGTGGACTGACCCTAGTAGTTCATAATTTTCACATAAAATTTTTTCTGTTAAGTTTTGCCAATGACTTTTAATTATTATGTTCCATGCATTCATGCATTTATATCATATGTCATCTGTTGCAGGAATTTTGACTAAGTAATGGTTGGTACAGGACTGGCCCTATTTAGTCGCATGTGCTTTTATCGAAACTTTTAACTTTGGGACCGACCCATAGGCGTCCCCTCGCCATGTCATTTGTTTTGGAACCGACCCATAGGCATTCCCTCGCACATATAACGGTTTTATAAACTACATTACGCATTCATGCACTGTTTTTCTTGCATAAAATTTTTTTTCTCATGATTTAAATTGGCATAAAATTTTTCATGTCCCATCATAAGTATTATGTTTTTATGTCAGGTATGCCTTCATACTGTCATGGTTAACTTCAGTTTCATGCTGATTATGTTATACACTTCTTCGTAATAGATGGTTTCATGTTTCCTCATGATAATTCCGTCTTCATGTTGATTATGTTTCACGCCTCTTTTGTTATTTACGTTGTCCTGCAAGACATTGTTAGATTTCTTGAATCATGCTTTCATGATAGTCATGGTTGGTTTCCATTGATCATGCTGTCAGGCAAATCATCGTTGAATTTTGTGTAACCACACTTTAGCGTTTCTCTATGCAACCAGAATGATGTCTACGCTAATACTGCCAGGTTATCATGATGGTTTTCCTAACCGTTTAACTGGTTTACTTTCCTTAAATCAGGACAAATGATCGAGCCCATACCGATCATTTCATGTGTATTCCATGTGTACTCCACGTACCGTATTTCATGTGTATTACATGTACCTTAATCCATGTGTATTCCACTTGCAATACTTCACGAGTATTCGCTAGTCGATTCTAAATCATCTCAGGCGTATGTTCACTTATTGATATTCTACAAGATTGTCGATGCCGCTCATAGCTTGGAGATGTCACTGAAGGTTGATGCTGCTGATGTTGGGAGACGCTACGAGATGCTGATGCTGATGCTGTTCACAACCTGGAGATCCTAAAAGACGAAGACAAAGGCGTCGGAGCAAAGCAATTGGACGAGAAGATGCTTCACCATCAGACAATTCCCATCAATCATTGTCCTAAATTCATAGTTACATGTCACACGTCGTTCGGCTGTCATTTCAGCCATATGAGTGCAAACCAGTACCAGCCAGCCACTCAGCTAAATAGTTACATGAGTCACGGTCATGAGAATGACCGTCATGGAACCTACAGACAAGACGATAGTAACCACTACCATGACAGAAAATATCCTAGAAATCGCAACCGAGGCTCTGGCCGCGGACGTGATCAGACATACAAATGATCAGTAGTTCAACCGATCCGCCAATTCTGGCATATTAACCTAATATTTGTAGTTCTAATTGTTTCACATCTCGAGACACATGTCAAGACATCAGTCAAGACACATGTCTCACGTATACTTTCTGAGGACACATGTCAAGATACCCGTCAAGGCATATGTCACGCTCACATTTCTCAAGACACGAGTCAAGACACATGACTCACGTCTAATTATGGAACATTTCTAAGAAATTCAGGGTACCCTCCAAGGGTATATCTATGCTGTTGTCCCATGTATAAATCAGGCCACAAGAATTTCAATACCGTTATCGGCGCATCAGTGAGAACTGTCACGTTGCCGACGTCACTTTTATTTCTTTCACCATATTTCATATATTCATGACCATGAAGGACGCCTTTCGTATTTCCACGTATACGAAGATTTTCCGTCAGCTAAATGATGAGATCCAAGCTGCTAACGCATTTTCCTCGGACAGACACGAGATGAATTTATATCCTAATTATGTACTATGAACACCACACCATGCTATGATTCATAATTATGTACAGTAACGTTCAGGCTCCTGAATACATTCAGCTTGATTTTCCATCCGAAAATCTTTACAAATTATCTATGCTTTTCAAGCACGTGCTTTTTAACCATATTGCTAAAATTTTCTAGCTGTCAGTAACCCACGACTACTAAGGTCCTTTTACGCATAACCAACGGATTATTCCAAAATTGTTCCTTACACTCCAGAAGAACCTTCTAGGAGAAGGATGGTACCATGAGATTATGTGTCGACTACCGTCGACTTAAACAAATCACCATTCATGACCGTTATTCTCCTCTACGTATTGACAACATGTCCAATCGACCTTATAGTGTTAATCACTTTTCCAAGATCGAACTCACAATCATGCTGCCAACAGTGACGAGTGAAAAAGCAGGACATGTCCATGACTGCTATTCGTGCACGACTCGGTCATGCGAGATTTATGATTCTGAATTAGTCTCATCAATGCTCCAACCGCATTATGAACTTAATAAATTGAGTTTCCATGAACTCCTAAACAAATTCATCAGCGTTTTCATTGAGGATAACCTGATTTCCTCTAAGCCTAGAGAAGAACAGGAAGACCATATCTGCACTATGTTGCAAATTCTATGACAAGGGAAATTCTACCTTTGAATATTTTCCAATATCAATTCTGTTTGATTACAGTGACACGCTGAATCACATGGGTTCCTACGGTTAATCTTACCATGACTCTGCTTATGACGTAAAGGAGAGAACCCTACACTACATTAGGTGTTCTAGAAAATCATACCCTAGGAGAAGTCTAGATTCAGAGACTCGGAATTTCGCAAACTC
Organism: Glebionis coronaria; assembly: GCA_025667525.1. Classification (NCBI taxonomy): domain Eukaryota; kingdom Viridiplantae; phylum Streptophyta; class Magnoliopsida; order Asterales; family Asteraceae; genus Glebionis; species Glebionis coronaria. The sequence continues at coordinate 61,758,236 of CM046874.1, read as the reverse complement.
CTAGGTATCAAGTTCTACGAAGCAAGATACAGTTACGTTCATATCTAGGTACCTGACATACCAACAGGTTAAGATAGGACACCAACAAACTGGGATGTTTTCATCATATGAAATTGTGAATCGAAAAGGGACAAGATCTCCATGGATTTTAGTACCAGATTTCAGCAAACTCATAAGAGGCAGGATGCTATCTGGGTTATTGCCAACAGTTTAATCAAGTCTGCAGAATCCTTACATCCGTACGGATTTCAGAACCAACAGATTGAACAAACATGTTTCAGCCAAGGCTCATCCGATCACTTGGCAATCCCTCAGCTATCGGTCAGACAAAGATTCGTAATTGTACTCCTAACTTACTTTACGTCTTCATTCTAATTCTACGACTTGCTTTCGCGCTCACGTTCATGACACTATTCACGTTCATGATCGTATTTTGGCTTACGATTTTACGTTCATTTCTTTCCTCATTCTGGGAAGTTTGCAAGAACTTGTGAGACCAGACCCAAGTTTAGTATAACTCTCCATCATCAGATAGACGTTTCACGTCATATTCCACGTCTCACCTTGTAGCGTTTGGCGTTACCGCCATTATATTCTACGATCACGATATGTCTCACATGTCATGTTCATTCCACGTTCCTCATATCATGATCAAAATAGGTTACACGTATCATGGATCACGATATGTTTACTTATACTACACTCGCCATATCTCCACGTAGCACGTTCAAAATTTTTCACGTATCACGTTCAAAATTTTTCACGTACTACGTTTCTTTATGTCTCGCGCATCGTTTCTAATTATCAGTTAAGCCAGATTGTCTTACATCGTAACGTTCCAGTTACCCTTGCACGTTAACTCTTATTTTCCTCGATCGAATTTAGGGGATCTACCTTCCGTTGATAACCAAGAATTTCTTCGTATTCCAAGTCAAGGTCAGGAGGACCAAGATCTATCATTAGTGTCAGGATCTTCTGAAGGAACCGTTCCAAGAGGGAGGCCACTTGGAAACGGACAAGTTCATCCGGACTTCTTATCCATTTTTCTCTTATCGATTAGATATGTCTTTTCAGTCACGTCACGTTCTATGTCTTTTCAAGACATGTCACGTTCCACGTTCCCTTCTACCATGTCACCTTCATTTCCGTTATTTTGCATACCTTTCCAGTTTGATTCGGGTATGTTTCGCTTCCAGTTACTTTATCTATAATTCGGGGACGAATTATTCTTTTTAGGGGGGAAGAATTGTAAAACCCGCATGCTTTTACCATGAACAGTAACCTTAAGATCGTACGTCCTAGATTAAAACTTGCCTTATTCAGTATTGATCACATTCATGTGCTAATAATCAAGCAAGTGCATACGTGTATGACATGACAAGTATCGATTACGTACGAACTCATGATAAACAGTTAATAATATATCACGTGAACATAATTAAATCATGACCACCATTTAAAATACTAACTAAAATAATTACGTAAATACTCAGAATATATTCACGAGCGTGGAGTTTACGATAAACGACACGTTAAAAGAAACAGAAACACGTTAAACACGAGCACGTTTAACCACGAACGAACACGAAACATCGGGACACGAGAAAGGTACGGGTACCCCATGTGGGGCCCCCATACCCACGGCACACATATACAAAATGGGCTTGGCCCATGGACTTTACAAGTTAAGGGGGGTAAAGAGTAAAACATGTTTTCACTTTTCATTTTACAAGAAATAAACAAAAACCCTAAAAGAGTTTTTCTCCTCCCCTTTTTGCTCTCTTGGTGCCGCCACCTCTACACCACCATAAGGGGGTGTTTGTTTGATTTTGATCTTAAAAACAAGTGTTAGAATACGTGTTTGTTCATCCTTTTTCCAAGCTACATAGTGGTATACCTTTCTAACCCTTCTTTTTAATTCTTTTTAATTCTTTTAATCTTTGATTATTTTCATGAACATGTTATTATTTTTCTTATGAAAACAAGGTAATTAATCATTGATCTAACATGTTTTGGTATTAATTAAAATCAAAGAATGGTTTATAAGGGTGTTTGTTTTTGGCCGCCTAGCAAACAAACCCGAGGGGGGGTTTGGTTTGCTATTGCCGCCACCACCAAGACAACAATTGGTCTTGGTTGGCTCATGTGGGACCCACGGCAGCAAGGGGACACGTGTGCCCCGGGTTTGGCCTGGGGTACGGTGTCGAATTCATGCCCGATTCATGGTTCGTTGGTTAAAATCATGATCTATGTTACATGTAATTTTTATGAATCATGAACTTAGGATATAATTAATTAATAACATGAAATATTAATTAAATCATGACTTAGGTTATTTTAATTATTAGTTTATCATGACATTAATTTAACCTAAGTATTTTATGTTATAAGTTATAATTAATTAATTATTAAAACATGCCTATAATTAATTAATGTAGACATGACTTAGGTTATATTATTATTAATAATAATACACATGTTAACCTAAGTATTTTCATTTCATTTTAATTAATACATGTTACAATTTAATTAAAATGCTTAACCTATAGTTTAATTTAAATACATGAAATAATAATTAAACTATACACTATATCATATGACTTAAGAAATAAGCTTAAACACTTAGACTTATATGTTAGCTTATGTAATCAGCTTAATTCTAATTATGGAAACTTCTATTTATAGAAACTTAATTAAATGAGGCAACTAATCTAATTATGGAAACCTTCTATATATGGAAATCAATCTATTTCAGGCAGCTAATCTAATCATGGAAACTTTCTATATATGGAAACTTATTTAATTAAGGCAGTTGATCTATTTTTGGAAACTTTCTATTTTTAGAAACTAATCTATTTTAGGCAGTAAATTCTATTTTTGGAAACTTTCTATTTTTGGAAACTTTCTATTTTTGGAAACTTTCTATTTTTGGTAACTTTCTATTTTTGGAAACTTTCTATTTTTGGAAACTTTCTATTTTTGGAAACTTTCTATTTTTGGAAACCTGCTATTTTTGGAAAGTTACTTATTATTACACAGTGAGTATAATAATACATGAATCACCAGTAATACTTAATCAGATTAATCAGAATACACTAGATAAACACAGTTTAAGGCTTTAAACAGTGAACCAGAACCTAAAACATACCAAATCAGCTAATATGACACACGAAACCCAGTACGTAATCAGTGAATCGATACTTATACACGTGTGTATTCATGTAGCGTTAGTGATCCAGAAGTAGGAGTCTTTCTTCCGTTCATTTCACTGGACTTGAGGTACGGATTCCCGTCCTTTCAGAATAGACATTCCTTCCTTATTAGGATTTCCCCGTATGCAGCCAACTGTTTTCCCCAGCATTTGTTTTATTGTTTTGAACTGCTTATGTTAATTTAGCATAAACTATAGCCATATACAAGCATGACCAGTTTCACCTAGTTATGGAGGTACCATAACCATAGCATTGGAGGCACCGATGTTATGACTTCCCCACGGCGGAGTGATTGCTCGTGGCGTCCCTTTTCAGTTTGGCCATATTATTATATCAGTTGGGGCGTATGGGTGCATCCTAGTTACATGTTTTATTCAGTTTATCATGGTGAATGTGGTGTGTGCCTTGCACCCTTCACAAGGAGCTGATCCCTCCTACCCAAACCAGTATATTAATTAGAGGCATCCCCTCTAATCAGCATGATGAGGTCACCCCTCCAAGTATTCATGCACGTGACCTTTTCATGACCTATATGGGCTATGGTATATTTATGTTAAAACAGTTTTCACAAGATAAACATAAGGCTTTTCAAACTATAAAACCAGTTTTCTTGATACTTAACCAGTTACTCAGAACTTAGTCTTCCGCTGTTATATGTTACATGCTTATCCTATTTCATGCTTTATTGTACATCCGTGCACTGAGTGTCTTGCTCAGCCGTTACTTTCCTTTCCATGTCCCAAAACGGCAGGTACCCAAGACTCGAGCATTTGGAGGAAATGCATAGGATGGAAGCTGCCATAGACTTCTTCTCCTGTTTCCTTCATATATTTATGCTTGTTTAGTCTTTCATTCAGTTCATTTACTTTGTTATGTTTTGGGCTTATGTTTGGGAACCGATGTTTGATTCCGGTTTTCCCTATGGTCATGTATGTTTTACTACATATCACCTTGCATGCTTTGATGACACGCCATAATCACGCGTGACATTCCATTTATCAAAATGGGGTGTTACATCTACCCAAGACTATCTTTGTGAGAATGTTAACGCAGCATACGATACTTATCCTCAAGGAGGCTATCCAGCCCGCCCTCAAGGAGACCGTAACTTGCTAAGTTATCGTTCCTCCAATTTTCTTTCACCACCCGGTTTTCCTCCTACCAACCCAAACCAACAACAAAACCTTAACCGCAACAATAAACAACAACCTCTTGCACCATACCAACCACCTCAAAGACAACCATATCCACCTCCAACTCCTACCCAAGTTTACCAACCCGCTCCTTACCAACCACCTGCTTATCAAGCACCTCCTCCTACGCAACCCACCGTTTTCAACCACGAGGTTGAAACGTACATGCGGACGAATGATGCGTTGGTGAAGAATCTGCAGACCCAGATTATTAACTTGAAGGGAGACATGGTCAAACAAGGGAACGATCTTAGAGCCGATATGCGAAATTCTTTGAGTGGTCAAACCAATGACATCAGGGACATGATGGCTGGATTCTTCCAAGTTAGTCAACCCTCTTCTTCGGGTACTCTTCCGAGTAACACCGTTGCAAATCCAAGAGGGGAGATGAAAGCAATCACCACACGCAGTGGAAAAGGTACTAAGGAACCCGAGCTTCCTACACCTACACCCGTGATTGTGAATATGGAAAACGAGTCACCTACTCGTATTCCTTCACCTTCTACTTCCCCAATTCCTCCACCTCTTACTTCGACCCCTCCACCACCCAAGGATGTGAGTGAACCTACAATTCCAAAGCCTTCTATTCTTCTGATATACCTTATCCCTCCAGGTTGAGGAAAGAGAAGCTTAAAAGCAAGGATGATATTCAAGTTTCTAACTTTCTTAAAATGTTTAAACAATTGAATTTCAACATCTCCTTCGCTGAGGCTCTCGCTCATATGCCTAAATACGCGAAGATGTTCAAAGATCTTCTAAGTGAAAAGGAGAAGCTACTCGAAATCGCTCAGACCCAACTTAACGAGAATTGCTCTGCGGTTCTCTTAAGAAAATTCCCAATCAAACTTGGTGATCCGGGTCGATTCTTAATCCCTTGAACTTCCCGGGAGTTGAAAATTGCATGGCCCTAGCCGATCTAGGTGCTAGTATAAACTTAATGCCTTTATGTGTCTGGAAGCAGTTATCTCTCCCTGCGCTAGTCCCCACAAAAATGACATTGGAATTAGCCAACCGTATGGTTGCTTATCCGGTGGGGATAGCCGAAGATGTCTTCATTGGCGTCGACAAATTCACCTTTCCGGCGGATTTTGTTGTCGTTGACTACGAAATGGACCCTCGTGTTCCATTAATCATGTTGATCCCAAAGTCAGATCTTAAACCTTAATAGCTTGTTTAAGGGTTGTAATAGAGAGAATAGATTCAATCTATCACTAGAGAAACTTTGCAATGCAAAGTAACTAAACAAGATGCGGAATATAATGTTTAGCACAAGAACAAGATGATTAGAACAAACGTTTCACTTTAATATATCAAAGATATACGAATACCCAATAATGGTATTAGGGTTACAAAAACCTTAAAGTATGAAATGAAAGACAATAGAGAAAAGCACACTTTACATGATGACCTAGTGAGTCCTTTTATAGATGCAAGGACTCACGTACAAGATTACTACTAACAAACTAGGAAAGTATTAAGGAATAATAACAGAAACGCGTGAAAATCTATTCCAAGTTTATCTTTAGCGGCAGGGTCTTTGACTTCAGCAGGGGAACCAATTCCCCTGCTTTCGTTAAACAGCAGGGGGAACTTACTCTAGCAGGGGGACGAATAATCAACTAGCAGGGGTAGCAATCATACATAGATTTATTCCCAACAATCCTCCCCTAAACTTGTGCTTTCCCCAAAAGACAAGTTTCAGAATAAATGCTAGTTGATGAGGATGCTTACAAACTAGCTGGCCAAATCTGACTGTGCACCATTCTAACCAGATCATAAGCCACAGGAGCTTTAGCATCTACAATCAAGTCAGCCTGTGCTAACTTCTTCAAAGTGTCATGAGAAAAAGGATAATATCGATGATTGATTAGATAAACACTTATCCCTTCCATGGCTACCTCATAAACCCCGGAGTTAGTGAATAGCTTCCAATATAGCAAATTCCCTTTGTTCACTGCATCAAATATAGGATCAAATAATTCATGCTCATACATCCTGTGCATGCATTCCCATATCACCCAATCTTTCTCTACACCATCCATAGTAGGAGGTTTTGTAGAAAAAGTCTTCTTCAAAATTTTCCACAAATCTTCTAAGTCCTCTCCATCCAAGGTTTGAAACATAACATCCAGACTTAGAAATATGTGTCCTGCCCCATCAGCTCTTGTAATCTTCCACCAAGACTTCCCTTTATGTTCATGAACAGCATACCCTGTTATAGCAAACTTCATTTTAAGATCACTGGGTGAAATGTCTTCATTTTCTTGCACAACTAGCTTTTGATCAATTTCCTCATTTGAAGGACCTTGAGATTCTTTAGTTACGGTGCCAATTTTCACCATTCGTTTAAGTCTTTTGGCTGTCCTTTGTGCATTGAGTGTAGATCTTTCTATAGTTAGAGAGCCTTCACCTGCTTGATGCGATACCCCTGCTTGTGATGATCCACCTGCTTGGAATGATGCACCTGCTGGTGTAGTTTCCAAACCCAGTTCATCAGCTTTTCTTTTCCTGGATTCCCTAGCCTTTTGTAACACTTCAGCTTGCCTCCTTAGATATTCAGCTTCTGCAGGGGAATTCACAGCCAAAAAGTTCTCCACATCATATTCCCTGAGAACAGGTCTGACTGCCCTTTCAATATCAGCAAAGCTCATGTCCTTAAAGTCTCCATCTTTGTACCTCTTATGCCTCTTGAGTAAGACTTTGTAATGATCCAGTTTACCCTTCTCAGACTTCAAGTACTTCTCTTTCATAAGTTGGTTTGTCCTCCTTTCCAGATAATCAGTTTGATATTTATAAACCAGACAAATCAACTCATACCTGTCTTCCAAAGGAGCATTCACTATCTCCTTTTCCCATAAGTCTAGAAATTCTAGAACATGTGGTACTCTCTCATCCAACTCCCTGTGCATAATTTCTACCTGTTTAAGCATTTCCCTGGGTCTCATCTGTTGCACTCTTTGATCCTGCATATCCATCTCTTCTTGCTGTAGCTTGAGAGCTATCTGTGCATCATTTATTTCTTGAGCCCTTTGTTGTTCAGGAGTTCTATGCTTGTATTTCTTTTTGGGCTGCTCAATCAGTATCGCCTTTCCTTTGTCTTTTGGACCCACTGCTGGTGCTGGTTTTGCTCTAGATGTAGGTTCTCTGATTGCAATTCCCTTCTGGGCTGGTTCTTTTCTACTCTTTCTGGCAAATGTTTTGGTAATAGGTTTAGCAGGGGAATGACTTACAGTAGAGGGATCAGCAACGGCAGGGGAAGGTTTTGAAGCAGGGGTTGCTTGTTGATTGCCCAAATTTATAAGTGTTTGAGCAATTTCTTTGGTTGCACTTCCCTTATCACTTCCTTTCTCAGCACTTCCTTTCTCAGCACTTCCTTTCTCAGCCTTTTTCTCAGCACCTGCTACTTGCCCTGGTAAACCACCAGGATATGTATAATACTGGGTAGATTCTTCTGTATTGGGAACTTCCTCCCCTTTGGAAGCATCCTCATCAGTGGATATGATCAATCTAGCTTTTCGCCTCCCCTCAAGTGTAGCAAGTCTGGTTACCAAGTTGTTGATCACCAGACCTTGCTGTTTGACATCCTGTACAAGTTGTGCATTCTGCTTTTTCAAGCTTATGCACAATGCCGTCAATTCCAAATTAGTCATAGGTTGCATACTGCTCTCAATCCTAGAAGGGGATTTCTCCCCCTTTTGGATATCATTGAGTGAGGGAGAGGACTTACTGATGGTGTCACTGTCTTGCTCACCCTTAGAGGAAAAGACAGTAGTGGCAGCCAAACCCCCAATGTGCTCCAAACTATTGGAGACTCTCCTCTCTGCTACTTGTGAAGATTTACCAGGCAAGGGAGACCTGGCAAACCTGGATTTTGACCTTCTCTCATGTTGTGAATCAGCAGGGGGTAGGTCACTGGCAGGGGAAGCAGAAGATGTGTGTATGACCATTGGTGTTCTAGCTGCTGCCTGTTGGATTTGTTTCATCATGATGGAAGTAAGAGGAATGGACCTGCCAGAGAATTGATGGGATGGTGCAAGAAGGGTGGTGAATAGTTTGGTGGTATATTTTGTTGCTGAAAAGTAGTTTTTGTGTCTAATTGGACCATGTTCAATCATATTCAACAAAAGCTCTACAAACCTTGGGTACATACAGAATTTTGAGCTGCTTGAAACATTTTTAACCATTCCTTTGAAAATCATTTGAGAAAAACAAAACTTCCTTCCTGTTGCTAAGCAAATTAGGGTAGAAGCTATCTCACTACCAAATTAATTAAAGGCAGTGGTTTTGGGTGACAAGCATTGCAAAAGAGTATGTATCAAATATTTCCAATGTGGGGCAAACTGACCTTTGGCAAACTTACATTTTTGGTCAGGGGCCAGCTTATACCCCAGTTTAACAAGTCCCTCAAAAATTTCAGCCTCAGAAAAGCTGGTTATCCCATCCTCATCATCAAGCAAAAGTTTGTCCCTGAGTGAGGCAAGTGTAATCACCTTAGGATGACCATCTACTCGGCTATGAATTGTAACCTCTCCATTCACTGTTTGGATCACTGAGTTAGACCAAAACTGCTGAATGTGTGAGGTGTAGATCCTAGGGTCAATGATGAGGGCCAACCTAAAATAGGATGATTTCAGGAAGGCCACAGCATCAGTAAACTCGTCTGGTTCATCATTCAACAAAGCAATTTGGTTATGATTAACTTTAATTTTGAGAGACATAATAGATGTATGAAAAATAATTTGAAGGTTTAGAAAAGGTGGAGGGTAGGTGGGATTTGGTCGAAGGGGAGAGATGGACCTGCTGGTAAGGGGAATTAAGTTTTTATAGGCGAATTGAAGAGCTGTGATTGGACCAATTTTCCAAATTGCAAAAATATCAAAAGATAAATCGTGATAAACAATTAGTTTATTTGAAATAAATAAAGAAAAGATTACCAATCAACGAAGAAAGCGCCTTAAATATCTTTTAAAAAGAATAAAATATTCCCTAACCAAAAAGTTTGCAAGCAGGCCCAACGGCTATAAGCAGTGTAACGGTAATGTCGGTCAAAGGTCAAACAGGGGAATGCATCGAAAACAGGGGAATCAAAAGTGAAAGCAGGGGATAACTTTCTTAGTGGTATTGTACTCAATATGGAGAAAGTAATACTAACCAGCTCTGCCCTAATGCACACTCTTGAATACACAAGGTAGATATACAGGAACTCAAGAGTCCTCTAGTCAGCATAAGTCTCACCATACTAGGTCAACACATAAGTCACCCTGCACCTGGTCAACCCAAAGAAATAAATGTACCCTAGTCACCAGCCCTACCATTTCCATTACCTGTGATCAGTTGGTCTTGGCAATGTGTACTACACTTCTGTATCTAATCAACAAGTTGACTTGATATAGAAATACAAATACACATTACAGTGCCTCAAGGTTTCAGAGTTCTGACAAGTTTTGCAACAGGTCTTCATTACTCTGAACCCCCACTCACCAATGGATATGATCTAGAATCATATATGAGCATCCTAAGGATGCCCTGAGTCCTAAAGGTGTGACATACCCTCCCCTTAAACATGGAACATATACCTGATTCACTTCATGAGTATAGAATGCACCATTTGGATCCCAGCAGGGGGTTCTTTGTCCCAAAAAGTAGTGGAATAAAGCAAAATGATGGAAAAGCTGACTAACATGAAATACAACAACAGCAAGTAGAGTAACCCTGTATATACAAGAATTTTTGGACATCAAAGATTTAGGGAGAGATCATTCCAATACCTGCAACCAGGTATTGAAATCTTCCCATGTCAAAAGCTTTGGTTAAAAGATCAGCAACATTAAGTTCTGTATCAATTTTCTCAGGGACAATGAGTCCTTTTTCAAAGCAATCTCTGATAAAATGATGCCTTATTTCAATATGTGTAGTTTTGCTATGAAAAACAGGGTTCTTAATGATGCAAATGGTGCTGTTGTTATCAATAAATATCTTGGTTTTGAGAAAATTATACCCATAATCAAGCAGTTGATTCTGAACCCAAAGCACTTGACCACAACATGCAGTAGCGGCTACATACTCAGCTTCTGTAGTTGATGTGGCCATAATAGTCTGCTTCTTACATTGCCAAGATATGAGCCTGCTTCCCAAAAACTGGCATCCACCTGTTGTAGACTTCCTATCATTGTTGTCACCAGCATAGTCACTGTCTGAATAGGAGATTAGCTCAAAGGGTGACTCTTTGGGATACCAAAGTCCTAAGGTTGGATGGCACTTTAGATACCTAAAGATTCTCTTTACTGCAAATAGATGATACTCTGTTGGTGCCACTTGGTATCTTGTACATAAGCAGACTGCAAACATGATGTCAGGTCTGGAGGCTGTGAGATACATAAGAGACCTAATCATAGACCTGTAATTCCTGACATCTATAAGCTTTCCAGGACCATCTCTGCCCCATGGATGATCCTTTTCCATTGGTGTGGACACATTCTTTCCTTCAGCCATGCCAAACTTCTTAACAATTTCAGCCACATATTTGTCCTGAGAGATAAATATCCCATCTTTCCTCTGCTGAACCTGTAACCCCAAGAAGAAGTTTAGCTCTCCCATGGCACTCATTTGGAATTTGTCTTGCATTAACTTGGCAAATTCCTTGCTGAGGGTAGAGTTTGTGGATCCAAAGATAATATCATCCACATAAACTTGTACCAACAGAAGGTCACCCTTTTGTTTCTTGATAAACAGGGTTTGATCAATCTTTCCCCTGTTTAAGCCATTGTCCAATAGATACTTGGAAAGAGTTCCATACCAGGCCCTGGGAGCTTGGTGAAGTCCATACATAGCCTTTTTCACCTTGTATACCTTATCTGGATGTTCTGGATCTTCAAACCCTGGAGGTTGCATAACATACACCTCTTCATCAATGGTGTCATATAAAAAGGCACTTTTGACATCCATTTGATAGACTGTGAAGTCCATAAAGGAAGCATAAGCAAGGAATAATCTGATGGCTTCAATTCTGGCAACTGGAGCAAATACTTCCTCATAATCAATTCCCTCTTCCTGTGTGTATCCTTGTGCCACTAGTCTTGCTTTGTTTCTGAAAACAATCCCTCTCTCATCCTTTTTGTTCCTGAGCACCCACTTTGTCCCAATGGGCCTTGCCCATTTTGGACAATCTACAAGGACCCAAACCTCTTGAATGTCAAAATGTAAGAGCTCTTCTTGCATGGCTTCAACCCAACTTGGATCATTTAAAGCCTGGAAAATCTTCTTTGGCTCTTCTTGTGACAAGAATGCAGTAAACAGACAACACTGCATATTGTCATGGTTAAACTTCATGGTAATGTTAGCAATGAAGCTGTGCTCCTTTGCTGTATATCTTGTATGTCTGGGACCTTCAGGATCACCAATGATTTGGGAAATAGGGTGATCCTTATTGAGTCTGTAGGTGGGCTGCATGATCACTTGTGTTTCATCTTCTTCCAAATCATAGTTGATGGGGCTATCTTGATTTGGAAAGAACTCCTCAAAAGTGCTACCAAATGAGACAGCATGACCTAGAGATGGATGCTGATGAGCTGAATGTAGCTCTGAATAGCTGGGACCTCCACTTTTGATAATCCTGCTTCTACTGCTGGACATAAGGGGTCCATCAGACATGGGTGTAGAGGAGAAAATTAGTGGGGATTCTCTTTCCTCATCATTAATAGCTGAATCCTTGGTAGCAGGGGAAGCATTTGTGTTAGCAGGGGAATCAATGCCCCTGCTTTCGTTAAACAGGAGGGGGAACTTACTCTAGCAGGGGGACGAATAATCAACTAGCAGGGGTAGCAATCATACATAGATTTATTCCCAACAAATTGTTGGACGTCCATTCTTGAGGACCGGCCGTACTCTCATTGATGTAGCCGCGGGCGAATTAATTATGAGAGTCGGTGACGATAAAATCGTTTTCAACATGGGTAAACTTTCCACACAGCCTTCGGACAACGAGAGCGTTAATTTCATTGACGTTCTTGATGAGGCTTGTGAAGAGCATTTCAAAGACGCTTGTAAAAGTAGTTCTTCTATACCCACTGTTGAGCCCGTTCCCTCAATTTCTCCGTCATTGACTCCTTTTGGAGAAAGTGACTTTCTTTGGGATGATTTTGAAGCTAGTTTGGGTCCACTTGATCCTAACACTAATGATTCTTCCACCGATTGGGAAGAAGAAATTCGTACAATTGAGAAACTTCTCAATGACGACCCTTTCTCTCCTCCTTCTCCTGAAGCGGTTACTACTGATGATCCATCATTAGTTACACCATCTATCGATGAACCAACTTTGAATCTCCCTTCTATCGACAATTCTCCGGATTTCGAACTTAAGGATTTACCGTCTCATCTCGAGTACGTGTTCCTTGATGCCGATCAGAAGTTACCCGTCATCATCGCTAAGGCCTTGAAAGAAGAAGAAAAATCTCGCCTTATCGTCGTGCTTAAAGATCATAAGAAGGCAATTGCTTGGAAAATTTCCGATATCCGCGGAATTGATCCACACTTTTGTACTCACAAAATTGTCATGGAAGATGACTTCAAACCAGCAATCCAAAGCCACAGAAGGGTTAATCCACGAATTCATGACGTCATCAAACAAGAAGTTATCAAACTTCTAGATGCCGGAATGATATACCCTATTTCGGATTCGGCATGGGTGAGTCCCGTCCACTGTGTGCCGAAGAAAGGCGGAATAACCGTTGTTCCCAATGAAAACAACGAGTTAATTCCCACTCGTCTCGTTACTGGGTGGAGAGTTTGTATAGACTATCGCAAACTCAAATGATGCCACGAGAAAATATCATTTTCCTCTTCCATTCATGGACCAAATGCTGGAACGTCTAGCGGGCAATGACTATTATTGCTTCCTCGACGGTTTCTCCGGGTATTTTCAAATTCCCATCGACCCTCAAGACCAAGAGAATACCACATTCACTTGTCCTTACGGAATTTGCCTACAAAAGAATGCCTTTCGGCTTATGTAATGCTCCTGGGACGTTCCAAAGGTGTATGATGGCAATCTTTCATGACATGGTTGAAGAAACCATGGAAGTCTTCATGGATGATTTCTCGGTCTACGGTGATTCTTTTTCTGCGTTCCTTGCCAATTTAGAACGTATGCTTAAGCGATGCGAAGACACTCGCCTTGTTCTAAATTGGGAAAAATGCCATTTCATGGTAAAAGAGGGCATCGTGCTAGGACATAAAATCTCCAAAGCTGGTCTCGAAGTAGACCGTGCTAAAGTTGATGTCATAGCAAAATTACCTCCACCTTCAACAGTGAAGGGTGTGAGAAGTTTTCTTGGTCATGCGGGCTTCTATCGACGATTTATCAAAGATTTTTATAAAATCGCTCGCCCGATGACCCACATCTTGGAAAAAGATACTCCTTTTATCTTTTCCAATGAGTGTATTCACGCCTTCAACATCCTTAAGGATAAGCTAACTAAGGCACCGGTCTTGGTTACCCCTAATTGGGAGCTACCTTTAGAGTTGATGTGCGATGCTAGCGACTTTTCTATTGGAGCGGTTTTGGGACAACGAATCGACAAACATTTCCAACCGATCCACTACGCTAGCAAGACAATGAATGGGGTTCAATTGCATTACACGACAACCGAAAAAGAGCTTTTAGCTGTTGTCTATGCCTTTGAAAAATTCTGCCCCTATCTTGTCCTTTCCACAACAATCGTTTATACCGATCATTCCGCGTTGAAGTACTTGTTAAACAAACAAGATTCTAAGCCAAGACTTCTTCGCTGGGTTTTACTCCTTCAAGAATTCAAAATTGAAATTCATGACAAAAAGGGAGCTGAAAACCTAGCTGCGGATCATTTGAGTAGACTTGAGGATCCATACCAAGGGGATCATCCAAACAAAGAGATCAATGACTCTTTTACCCTTGAGACCTTATCGTCAATAAACTCCAATTGTGATGAGACCCCGTGGTTTGCCGACATTGCAAACTACTTGGCGGGTGGAATTCTCATTGACGGGTTAACATCTCAACAAAAGAAAAAGTTCTTTAAAGATATCAAGACTTACTTTTGGGATGCCCCGTATCTATTCAAACAATGTGCTAATTTGATCATTCGCCGATGTGTTGACGGACCCGTAGCTCTAGAGATTCTAGAAGCTTGCCACAAAGGTCCTACCGGTGGTCACTCTGGTCCCAACTACACGGCCAAAAAAGTTTTTGACTCGGGATTCTATTGGCCCACCATTTATCGTGACGCTCACGAAATGGTTAAACATTGTGATGCTTGCCGACGACAAGGCAAGATCACACATATAGATGAGATGTCTCAAAATTTCATACAAGAATGTGAAATCTTTGATGTATGGGGCATCGACTTTATGGGGCCATTTCCCTCATCTAAAGGAAACAAATACATCCTTGTAGCCGTTGACTACGTTTCAAAATGGGTTGAAGCAAAAGCTTTACCCACTAACGTTTCAAGGGTGGTTTGTAACTTTCTGAAGCAACTATTCGCTAGATTCGGCGTGCCTCGTGCCATTATTAGTGATCACGGGACTCATTTTTGCAATGACCAATTCGCAAGAGTCATGGCAAAGTACAGTGTCAACCACCGTCTTTCCACCGCTTATCACCCACAAACTAATGGGCAAGCCGAAATCTCTAACCGAGGGTTAAAGCGAATTCTTGAACGAACCGTGGGGGAGCATCGTGCCTCATGGGCCGATAAACTTGATGATGCTCTGTGGGCTTTCCGTACCGCGTATAAGACTCCTATTGGTTACACACCATATCGTCTAGTGTACGGAAAAGCATGCCACCTCCCCATTGAGTTGGAACACAAGGCTTACTGGGCCTTGAAATGGGCAAATTTTGACATCAACAAAGCCGGAGATTTGCGCAAAATCCAACTCAATGAACTCAACGCATTGAGGAATGAAGCTTATGAAAACTCTTTGATCTATAAGGAAATAACTAAGCTCATTCATGACTCAAATATTAAGAACCTAGAGTTCCAAGTTGGAGAAAAAGTTTTACTCTTTAACTCTCGGTTGAAAATCTTTTCTGGAAAGCTCAAATCTCGTTGGTCCGGCCCATTCACCATTGCTCAAATTTTTCCATATGGTACTCTTGAGCTTGCTCAATCCAATGGACCAAATTTTAAGGTGAATGGCCAAAGAGTGAAGCTATACGTTGGAGAGGACATCTCTAATGAGATTCCATCCCTCTCCACCCTCCCTTTGAATTAATTCGGGACCGAGTCAAGCTCGTGACTCGGTTATCAAAAACAAGCGCTCCTCGGGAGGCAACCCGAGTATCTATCCCTTTAACCTCCTAAGTGTGGGGGGACCTATATTGGTCGTTTGTGTTTGTATGGTGATGTGATTACAGGGATTACTGCACTTTTGGACTCTTTGAAGAACCGTGCCTCCATGTTATCCGCAAATCCGGTTCTATCTCTCAACTATCGTGATTCAATTTTCTTCATACTCACATTTGAAATTGATCACTTTAGTTGTCTCCTCCTTAACTTGATTTAACCAACGTGCACAATGTCATAAGTGTAGGGGAACCTTTTCCCACATGCTTAAACATTGAGGGCAATGTTTATCTTAAGTGTAGGGGAGACTTCTATCGAAGTTATAAGTGGACTTTTCCATTAAAATGCCTTCATTTAACAGGTAAATCATCTTTTTCCGCATTTTTCAAATTTTTAATTAACTTTGGCCATATAGTCGTAATTTTTAAATTTTTATGTCTTTTATTTCTTTCCTCCTATCTTTGTTTCCATATGTATATATTCCATAATAAAGTCAAAAATATTAATAAAGTGGTTTAGCTAGTTTAGAAATCTTTGATATATTAGGCCCGTTGCGATTATTTTGACTCAACCCGAATAGACTCATCCGAGTTTGTTCTAGCTAGTATCCTTAACCATGTAGACCTTAATTGGTTTATTAGGCTAAGCATCCACGAGTCTCATTACTTGAGATTTTAAACCGTGGAGAACGAGAAATGATAAAATCAATTATAAGTCGGTATTCTTACATAAGCACACTTGGTGTAATTATTAGCTTTTCCTCCCATCGCCTTAAATAAATAAATGCAATAAGTAAGGTCGTACGATTTTATTGAATAACTTAGCTTCTAGCCCAAGATCGTTTAAAAGTTGCTCGGTAATGATAAGAGTTCATAGCCAAGGCATAACTAATGAAGCGGGGCGCGAAGATTGGCGAGTCCGAAAAGGCCCTAACAAGGCATGAGGATTCCATTTTATTGCTAAAGATCCAAGATGATGTGAAAAGCATTATTCTTAAAATCAATATGAAGGATCAAGACGCACGACGAAAAGCAATCAACTCCCATAAAGTTCATGGAGAAGTATATCCGAAAAGACCCTGACAAGGTATGAGGATAAATAGATCCAAGTCCGAAAAGGAGGCGGATCGTTGTATCTCAAAATCCCAAATTATGATTGAAGAAATAATGATGAAGTCGTGGTCAACAAAGTTGGAGTATCTCTCAAAAGTACTCCAAGTGAAGAAATTCTATAAACGAAGAGAAGACCATTATCTCAAGAACGTCTCTCAAGATATGTAGTATCAAGTACATGCCAAATATCGGCCCGAGAAAGGTCTCAAATCGTGAAGCGAGTTATGCCAAGATATGAACTTTTTGAGGTCTCGAGAAGCAGTTTTAAGAGATTTTGTCCTTTAGCTAAATATTAATCAAGTCGTCCTACTTTGCTTTCAGCCTTAATAAACTATCGCAATAAGTCCAAAAATGCATCTTCATGATCATTCTAAGACAAAAATAAAATATAAGAGATACACTTAGGAATAAGGGAGTTTAAGTTTGTAATTAAGCCATGTATGTGAGTGTTTGTTTTGCTAACTTATAATAACAATGATCTCGTTTTTAAGCTTAGTTTGGGGAACATGAAACTTGAGGGTGATAAATCTTCGCAGCACCAAAAGCCCTAATGTAAGTCCTTGATCTCTTTGCAAGTTATTTCCATGTAGCTATTTTCAATCGAAAATGGTTCTCTATCCCTTTTGTTTTATTCAAGTTTTTATTTCTCTTTAGTACTTTAATTTTTGGTAAGTAGTATGTTAATAAGGCCAAGGTTGATTGATTATGAGAAAAGTGTAAAGTTGCTTTGTCACTAAGCATTGCATGAGGGCATGGCAATGGTTAACTGTAGGGGATTTGATAGGTGTGAAAACACCCATCCTTTTACCACTTATTTCTTGCTAAAACGAGACCAAAACGCGTATTTAATATCATTTGTTTGGAATTATACGTGGTTTTTGTGTTTGTTGTGTTTTCAGAGCCAACCGGATAAATATTGAAGAAAACATGGGATTGCACGGGTTTTATCGAAGAAAAAGACTCAAGACGAAGTCTATTGTCCATGAGATGCAAAAGATTGGAAGTCAATGGGCCTATTTGAAGATTTATCGAAGAAAAGGACCAAAGATGGAAGATTTATATATATCGAAGAACTCAAGTTTATTAAACGAAGAAATTAAAAGACGAGTTGAATTATTCATCGACAAATCCCGAATCTGAGTCGAAAACGTCAACTTTACTGAAAAGACGAGAAGACAAAAAGAGAGATGGAAAGCCCACTCACCAACCAAGCCCAAGGCCTATATATAGTAGATCCCTTCACATTTTTTAGGCATCTTTTATTTTTTGTTCCTTTCTTTTTCTTTCTTGTTTCGTAGGAGATAACCAACACCATTAAGGTTTTGGTAATTTTTCAATTTTGTTGATTCCATAAACCTTGTAAGTTTTAATACCTTAATCTTTCCTTTAATCTTGTTAATCTTTCTCTTTTTGATTTAAAGTTTTCAAAGTTTTTATTTTGGTTGATTTGATCTCAAAAAGTTAGTGGGTTTTGTGTTTTTATTGTTGGGATTTGATGTTTATGGTTAGTAAATGATTATTGGTTAGTTTGGTTTAAATCTTTTGGTTTATTCTAGTTGATTTGGTCAAAAATCGTGTCTATTGCTATTCCCCTGTTCATCTTGTTCTTCATCACCCAGATTCCGAACCAACTACTTTATTCCGAATGAGCCTTTTCTTCAATTTATTCCGAACGAAGCATTGTCACTAGTTATTCCGAACGAGCTCATTTATTCCGAACCAAGCATTTCATTTTTATTATTCCGAACGAGTTATTTATTCCGAACGAAGCGTTTCATCATTTTATTCTGGATGAACTAATTTATTCCGGATAAAGAATTATTCCGGATGAGTTATTCCGGATCAACACTTATTCCAAACGAGCAGCATTATTCCGAACGAACCATTTTATTCCGGATCAAGGATTATTCCGGATGAGCGATATATTCCGGATGAAGGTTTTAGGCTAAGTATTCCGAACGAGCTTATTTTATTCCGAATGAGCATTATTCCGAATGAAGGTTTTCCAGCTTTGATTTCATTCACTGTTTTCTCATTTACTATTTTCTCATTTCCTCAGCTTTTCTAAGTTACGTTTTTAAACTGATTTCTTTTATTTAATTTCCATTTTAAATTCTTTTAACTTAATTTTAATTTGGCAATTATTTTTAGCTTGTTTTTCCCACTTTGCTCTTTTATTCCTCTTCCGTAGAATAGAAAACCAAATCCCCTCTTTGTCACCAAGAACAATAATTACCACCTTAAACCGTGATCCATTCGAGAAGACTCCAAGAACTAAAACGAACCCGTTGCAAAACGCTAGTATCAAATATCTCCTAATATTTGATTTGGTAGATAATTACTTAATATAGGTTTTCTTAGAGTAGGGACCAAATAATTTGAGGAGGTGGGATTAGTATAAATATAAAACCATAAACCTCATAATTTTTGTCTCTCCCTCTTGTGTGTTTCGTCCGATCGCAACCCACACCCAAAACCATACGAAATTTTCCTTTAACCCTAAATTCACATAAAGTGTAAACCTTTTCAAGACCAACTACCTTTTGGTACTTACTTGTGAAGTTTCTTAGCCTATACTAAACCTTTGATCCTCGTGTCAAAGTTTTGGTCGCGTTTTGGTTCCCCCCGTGGTTCGTCCAAACATAAATCCTAATTAGGGTTTTCGGTGAATTTTTCCAAGTATCTTGTAACTACTTATAAACCTTATCCTTACATAATCCCACTTAGGGTTTTGGATATTAGGGTTTTTAGTTGCAAGATAATCGAAGTGAAGTTACCACTAGCATCGTTGTGTGTTTGTTTGACGTGTCGTGTGAGCAATCGTTAGAGGGAGGTTACTTAACCGTTATAGTTCAAGATCAAGATCATTAATTGATTTATTAAATTAATTCAAGGTTGGTTTTGATATTGTTTTTATTATGTGTTAATCATGTTTGTTATACTAGATCCATTCCGCTGCGTACTCGTAGTTAATGGTTTAACTAGTTTCTAAATCCCAACAGTGGCATCACGAGTCAAATTGTATGGCATTCATGGGTTACACATAGAATAAAACACGCTTTCTTCGCTTTAAAATCTCTTTTTTATGTATCTATGACAATTACATGCATACTTGTCATACAGTTTTAATCTTGATCTAGATAATGGTTAAAATTGGGTAGGATAAATTGAACTGGTTAATAATTACTATTGCTTTTATTATCCGTCAAAGACCTTAGCATATCACTTTTGTGATTCATGCAAGTCATCAAGTACCTAGCTCGAAAACTTGATGAGGGTCTTTGGTCCTCAATTTGGGTAAGACTCATTTGAGACTTGGATCTTATACGTTACTGCTTTCATATAGAGTCTGTATTTTGCTTCTATCCCCTTCTAGTCTGTTTTATGTGCTTATTTGTTTTTCATTGTGAATTGAAAAACGTAATAACCAAGATTCTAGGAATCATAAAACGGATTACTACTTATATCAAAACTAGCTTTAAAAGTATGTCATATTAATACACCATATTTTCCTTGCGAATCGGCTATGTGTTATTTGTTAAAAACTTGTGTTTGGAACAAATATTAATAATAACATAAGATCTATGAAACATGTTTTTATTGTATTCTAATTGTTTTGCGAAATCATATTGTCACTCGAGTTGGGCTTACATACCGTAATGATGGCATATAAACTATCTTCTCAACGACGTGATTTGCAAAATTAACTGGTTTACAATACTTAAAATTACAACATCGTTTTGTGTTTTTAATAATGATGGACTTGCTATTGCACTACGTGCTCTATTCAAGCTATCTAGGGTTTGAAGGATCTTTAACTTTCTCCCGTGTTCCATAGGTGTTTCGGCACTTATGGGGTAATTATCCCAAGCACTTGCACCTTCGGGTGCATGAAGAGTAGGATATAGGGTTTGATCTCTCTCTTTAATCTTTTCCCGTGGTAAAACACGCCTAAACTAAAAAGTTAATAAATTGTTTTCTTAACTTGTGCTAAAAGAATGAATTGCATGCATTCTTTTACACGTTTTATCATTTGTTTTTCTAAAAAAATTATGTGATACCTATTAAATTTTTAAGTCTATGCCATCAAATTTACAATCACTTGTAGTCGTTTTTCGTCATCTGGTCAGACCTAGGGTGAATTACGTACCCGAGGCAATTTTTGTCATATGTCAGATCTATGCCAATTATTGCATGCTTCAAATTGGTACGACTTAAGTCGAGTTCCCGGTCAGATTCGGAACCCGAGGCGTAAGATGAGATGAAACATACTCATGACTTTATTACATGTAGAACAAGTTTGTTTTGAGATGTTCATTGGTACTCGAAAGAGTTGTGAGAACATCCCATTCAAACACTCTACAACAAATAAACTTCATGAACCGTCTCATAAATCTAAGAGTTGCACTTGTAATGCAATTAACGCTCGTCACTTACCTCTTGCCGTACTTGATACTAGACGGTCGGACCTCTAATATTAAGTGGGAGTGCAAGCAAGGATCTTAGTCTCATAATGATTAATTGGGTAGTTAATTCTTTGAGAATGTAATTGTTAGAATATTTTATACGCAGTCTTGACTTTATGAACTATATATATAATTATTCAGAAAAGATTATTACGTCGTCAGAAATTTGAACGCAGGAACTTATTACGAATACGCGAATAAAGGATAAATGGCAAAAAAATGAAAAACTATGTAATTAAAGGGAGTCGGTTTAAAGATAAATAAATAGGAAGATGGGCTTCTAGGCCCATGGATTCAAGAAAAGAAAAAAAACCACGGTAACCTTTTGTTGACAAATCCGGAACAAAGAAAAAAAAGGTACGGTTTGTGTTGTATATGTGTGGCCGCAGGGAAAGAAAAAAAAACCCGATTAAGGTTGGGGTTCATGATGGCCGACGGCTGGAGATCAAACAGACGGGTACGGTTCGATCTGCAATCAATCGCGTCACTTGTGTAATCACGAAATTAAGGTAAACCCAAGCCGCGTTTTCTTTTTCTCTTTTCCGTCTTTCTGGTTGAGTTATGACGAATCCATCAGGGGTGCGAGAATGGGTTGTTTTGTTTCGATTGGGCGCACAAACCGAGACCAGTGGGTCTCGGTGGCTCATTTTCCAACCATCCGCAACCCCCTAGGGGCGCGGCGTTGATGTTGGTTGTGACGGCAGCAGCGCAACGACCACAAGGGTTTTATTTGGGCTTATAATTGGTGGGAACCACAAACCACCAGCGGGTGGTGGTCTTGTGTTTGTCGGCAGCAAAACAGAAACGAGCATGGGGGTGTTTGGGACTAACTGCAGTAATGGGGTGTTTGGGTGTGTATAAACAGTGGGAATATAACACTAACAGTGGGAACTATAACAGAAAAGTAGGAATATAACACTAGTAGTGGGAACAAATATAAACAGTGGGAACGGGTAACAAAGGCAGTGGCAACCTGGCTGGAATCAGGGTCACTTTTGGCCTAGCAGTGGAGCCGTCAGTGGCAGCCGGCTAACCGGTTTAGCCACTGACGGGCTGTTTGTTCTTGGCTTTATGTTTCGGCTTATATATAAATTATGGGATCGGGATTCGGGCTCACGGAAAATAATAAATTCGAGTTTCATTTTAATACCTTATTTAAATCATGTTATAAATTGGTTTTATAAATAAATAAAGTAAATAGTTTTGTTTTATTAATTTAATTAATAAAATTTAATTGATATTAGTTAAATCATTTTAATTACTTATAAACATGTCATTTATTTTATGAGTTAATTTCAAGAAAACTAATTTGGGAATCTTTCTAAATTTAGAAGCTTTCTATTTAAAGCAGGTTACTATTTATAGTAATATTATTTATTGGAATAGATATTACACAGTAATCAGGAATACAATATATATTAATCTGCAATGTTTCGAACAGTCATAACTTATCAGATTATATACAAATTGTATTACAAAGATAAAATAAATAAAGCGAGAAACAGTTAAGATCGGTAAAATTAAATAAATATGAGTCAACTCATTTCACGTCCCTTATTCATGTAGTAACCGAGAAGTTGGAGTTCAGCTTTATTCTCTTTTCATTACTGGACACGAGGTACGGATTTTCCGTCCTTTCAGTAAGGACTTCCCTTCTATGCATGATTAGGATTTTCCGTCTGCAACCAAATGTTTTCCCCAATTATATGTTATAAATTATTCAGAAATCAGTTTTATAATTAAGTTAAATTGCCTGAACCTTATATACAAGCATGACCAGTCAGTAGTACTAGTTACGGAGGTACCATAACCATGACACTTGAGGCACCGGTGTCATGACTCGCCTGCGGGAGAGTGATATCCCGCGGCGTTCCACTCACTTCAGCTTGTCCATTTTATCAGTATTATTAGTGGGGCGTATGGGTGCATCCTAGGCTATAGTTTACAGTTTAGCAGGTGAATGTGGTGTGTGCTCTACATCCTTCACATTGGAGCTAATCCCTCCACCCAGTTATTTAGAGGTCACCCCTCTACAGCATGACGAGGTCACCCCTCTATGTATTCATGCATACGTTGTTTCAGTACATGATTTATATAAGCTCTTGGCACTTAAAATATGGTATATGCATGTTTATAGTTTTATGAATTAGTAATCTAGTTTATTATTAAAAATTAATCAAGTTTTCAAGATATAAACAGTTTCCACTACATTTTGACTTTTTAGCCTTTCAACTTTAGTAGTTATTATATGTTTCATTTCAGTCCTTCCATTCATGCTTTTATATCCGTTCACTGAGCTTTATGCTCAGCCATAGTTCTTTCATGTTCTAACGGCAGATAGACCAGGACACTCTTAGGATTCTTAGAGAATGTGCATTCGAAAGGGAGCTATCCAGATTTCTTAGTTATGCACTTCTTACATTAATGTTCGTATTTGGACATTTTTTAGTCCACTCCTTCAGTATTTACTTTTCATGTTTTGAGCTTATGTTGGATTTCCGATGTTTGATTCCGGTATCTCCGTTATGGTCAGTTAATGTTTTAGGACATTTACCTTATGCTTTGATGACACGCCATAAATACATGTAAACGTCCACTTATCCAAGTTGGGTGTTACAATTATGGTATCAGAGATATAGGTTCGACCTGTAGGCTCTAAAACTTGACCTGTGGCTAGTGAGTAGTCACCAGGAACTTCCCAGATTTTCGCGTTGTTATCTTTCTCGTTTTTAAGCAATTGTCAGTCACTTTTCTTCGCTTATCAGTCACTTTTCTTAAAGTTTTGACTAAGTAAAAGGTTGGTACAAGACTGGCCGTATTTAGACGCATGTGCTTTTCAGCGAATTTTGTTCTGGTGAACCGACCCATAGGCGTTCATCCTTACTCATGTCAGATTTATGTTTTCAGTCTAATATCAATTGGCGAACTAGCCATACATGTTCACCATTATTCAGGTCAAAATTTCATGTTTCCAGTTGAATATGGAATTGTGAACCGAACCATAGACGTTCACCTTTGCTCATATCATGACACTTTATAAAGTTTTGACAAGTGTGGATCGAACCCAAAATTGCCCATACTTAGTCACATGTTTTCTCCTTTGAATTCTGTAGATTGAACCATAGCCGTCCAGATCAGTTGATGTTAAACCTCAGTTGACTTCACTTTTGTGCTCCTGGTAACAGTCAAGTTTCACGCTCTCACATGGAGGTCGTTTTCATGTTGGTTGAGTTCATGTCTCCTTAAGAGGTTACGTTTTTAGCAAGGTGATGATGTTTTCATGCTAAGATACAGAAGGATTACTATAAAATCCTGTTTTCATAATAAATCACGTTGGTCTTCACCAGTCATGTCGTCACGCTGACCATTGTTGAAATTCTGTTTAATCAAATTCTTGAACCTCTATACAAACCAACATTAAGCCTACACAGGTTACTCATTTCAGTTCAGTTTACTACCGTTTAAACCAATTTATTTCCTTGATCATGTCAGAAAATTGACACCAGTATCGAGTAATCCCATATATAGTATTCCATATGTACCCTACGCACAGTCTCTCAGATATGCTCCAGGTGTACTCCATGTACCTTACTCCATGGATATCACTAATTGAGCCTCAACCATATCAGACGTTTTCACTTGCCGATATTCTACTAGATGCTGACGTTGCTCGTGAGTTGAAGATTTCACTAGATACTGATGCTGCTAACACTTTGAAGATCTCACAAAGGATGATGCTGCTGATACCTTGAAGACTTCTCAAGATGCTGATGCTGGTTATACTCTGAAGGCTCTTCAGAACAAGGACAAAAACTATAAACATGAAATTTATGACAAGAATAAACCCCAACCATCTTACACTACCATTTCATTCCATGCTTTTACTTTCTCAGTTAGATGTCACACGTCACTTAGCTATTCTTTCAGTCATAAGAGTGGGAACCGGTAACCAGCCGACCACTCATCAGAATAGTTACATGAATCACGGTCGTGATAATGACCGTCTTAAAGCTGACAGACAAGACAACTGTGACAATCCGTCAATTTACAATTGATATTTTATTCTCAAATATTATTTGAAAATATTATTTTAATGATACAATATGAACTCACTTATTTTTGGGAAAAATTTGGATTTACGTCTTGGAGTAGCATCGACTACGTCTAAACCGGAGGATTCAACGTTACGTGCTTACGTTTACATACACCGTCCTTGGTGACAGTCCGACATTTGAGAAAATAAATTTGTCCATGAATATTATTTTGGAGTTTTAAATTTGTGTTGGTTCATAAACTCACAAATTTACGAGAAGAGATTAGGACTTACGATTTTATTTTAACGTCCTTTACGACTAAACCGGAAACCTTAGGATTATGTATTTACGTTTTCGAACTCCGTTTTTGATGAGACAATTTTTATTGGATTCGTTTTGTGACGTTGATTCATAATTTATAAAAATGTTTTTCGTAAAACGACCCGAGGCACGCAAATCGAGGAAACTAGAATCGAGGAGTACCCGTAAATAAATGGGGATGAGACAAGTGGGACACTTGCCCCACCCCCACAAACTCACGTCTAAAACAAGGACACCACACCTTTGTGATGTGTCCAAGCTTAACTAACAAGCTAACACTTGTTTATTAGCTTACACTTGTACCATTTGCTTCATTTTGAAGCTACTTTTCCCATCCAAACCACAAAACCACTTCTCATTTACTACTTGCTTTCATTTGTGACATGCAAAAACCACTCAACTCTCTCCCTACACTCTCTCTTTGTCGTCCCATATTCAACCAAAACACCACCATCATATGATTTTTAACCACAAACATATGTTATAACTTACATATGTTAATCTCCATTCAAAGAGATAAGGATTGGTGCAAGTTTTAACATCCAAGGAGGAGTTTACATGGAGTCTTGAGGCTGATTTTCCACAAGGTGATCATAGAGATTGATGGTCTTGAAGATGGTGTTGGCTAAGCACAAGTTTCTCCATCAAAATCCATGTTTTGATCACAACCTACATCATCATAGTGGTATAAAGATTGTCCTCCTAAACTTCTTGTTATTTTGATTATGTAAACATGTATTTTATTTCCTATTGTATATGTTTATGATGATTATATGATGATAAAAATGTTATGTGGGGATTTGGTATTGATAAACATGATCAAAAAGGTGAAAAACTATAAGAAACAAGGTTAAAATCTTGATTAATTTACATGGCTGTATAAAACAGTAAAGAACCATATAGTAAACTGATAAAATGATGAAGTAGAATCCATTTACAGTAAGCTATGGGTCTTGTACACATGTGAGAGTTGGCCATGCAATGGAATCATTGTAATGAGTGAGATATGATCAAAACAAGTTTAGGGAATAATCTGAGGTTACTGTTTTGGACGATTTTTAGAAAATATTTAGAAGATGATTCAACAGTAGCCATAGAAGAGTTAAATGTATCACATATCATGTAGTTTATGTGATAAAAATCTGAGCTTCTAAGTCATTTTAGAACTCTAGATATGTTAAAAATAGTGAACATGAAGTTAAAAATCAGATTTTTGGAAATAATGTTTATTAATATTATATAAGCACTCACATTATAATGTATAAAATGTAAAAATATAAACCCACTAACTTATAAAACTTATTTATATAAATATATAAAAGGTTAATTAAATGGGTAAATTATATAAATGGTGGTGAAATAATATTTATAAGTAATAAAAACTATAAACTTGATTTTTACGACTTTTTCGGCTATCGCCGTAAAATTAACGTTTTCCGCCAAATAAAACTTAGACGACCAAACCCGTCTAATGTAAAGTTTATAAAAGTCATATACTGATGTATAAGGAACTAATACAATTAAAAACCGATAAAACCCGAACTATAAGAAATACGGACATTAACGGACTAAATTAACGTTATTGGACTAATAATACAACAAAAATGGACTAGAACACTTATAAACTTATTATTGGACTTAACCCATTTGGGCCCAACTTGAAAGTGTATGTACTGATAATATAAGTACAAAAAGGATTAATACAAGTTAAGAACTTATAATAGGCTTATTGGACCTAAAACACGTAAATAGGTAAAACGAGAAAACTAGTATAAAAGTTATCGACACATAGCACAAAAATGAGTAAATGAGAATATGTAAACCCACTTGATCATCATATATATATAATCATCATATGTATATATAGATGTTATTTTTATAAAGTCATTGGACAAACGTCTAAGACCGAGTATTATTTATCTAGGTTTCCGTGATTGAAGCACGTACCGTACGTCCAAATTGCCGATAACCCGCCTTCCCACATCAACGTGAGTTCATAGCCTCGCACTCTTTTAAATGTTTTTATAAATGCTTTATAAACCCGCGAGGGAGATAACATGTTAGTTTTTATAAAAGTTTGGACACCATTTGTCCCGATTGTTTGTTTATTGATTTTGGACCCGAATGATTGAATGACCCGATTGTATGACCCGATAAATGATTAATGGACCCGATAGATGAAATTAAATGGATTATTAAAGTTAGGTTATGTCTCTAAAAGTCCCATTAGCATGAATTGTGAACTACCGGGAGTTGGTAGACGCTTATGCATTTAATAGTACTATTTGGGGACGATCACCCCAGTTCGCGCCTTGACGGTTGATCCCCGTCGTGCCACATTGATTGGTAAGCGAATTTATGTATGAGAAGATTTCCATAGCGTGACCTTTGTGACGACACGCTACTTTAGATGGGCAAAATTGGTATCGGGTTAGCTACCCGTTTTGGTTTAGTAAGGTAACAATGTCATGCGGCTTGTAATAATCCAAAAACTAACGAAACACTACTAGACGCTTCGAATTACGATGTATTGCCTGACTAGCAATACAGGGTCATACTAACGATATTATGTTTGTGTTTTGGTTTTCATAACCATATTCATATAACGGTTTTTATTTGATTTTATACAACGTCATAAGACGTATTGTATGATGTTTTTACGACATTGGCTCGTATAATAATTTTTAAGGCAAATGCCTATATTATGATTTTCGATAAGGATTTATATAAAATGACTTTGGCTATTTTATGGCCTATCACAAAGATTTGTATAAAATGATTTTTGGCTATTTTACGGCCTATTACAATGATTTGTACGAATTGATTTTTGGTACTAATTTTATACCAAAGTTATATTGATGGAATTTATTAAACTCTATGAATTCACTCGGCGTTATCGCTGACCTTTTCTTTTAACATGTTTTATCTCAGGTACTTGAAGGTAATTCTCGGGAAGACAACAAGAATTCATGGCCCGCACTTAAACAATATTTTTCCATTCAAACACTTTGTAAAACTTTTGTATGAAATGTAATGACTTGGGACCGATGTAACTTTAATGTTTATGAATGGAAATGATTTATTATTAAACGACGCGACTTTTATGCGTTGTCTATGATGTGAGTAATGTGATATCCCGTAACACCAACGAGTCTTCCGCTGTATTGAGTTGTATAAATTTGGGGGTGTTACAGTTTGGTACCAGAGCTCTCGTTATAGAGAACGAAAGATTTTTAAAACTAAGGTTTGGAATAAAACATTTCAAAATCTTTTAACTATAAACATTTTTCACAAAATGTCTAAAATTCTTTTGACTATAACGGTGCCGAAGAATTCCCGAGTTACCGACAAGGCCAGACTGAGAAGTATTATTTTAATATATATATATATATATATATAACTTGGATTATATATATATATGATGTAATTTGATTACATGATTGTTTGATGATTATTTTGATTTTTATACGAGGTATTTATACGACGTCGATTGTCACAAGAAACCCTAATCCCCTAGTAAATTAATCGAAGCTATTCTCATAGGAATTCTAGCTATCGTAGATCTAAACCAAGTTGTGGATATTTATGATCCCAACAAATGGTTGATATTCGTAGATATATAGATATTAGTTGATTGTGATATTGAAGAAGAATTGGTGAGATTAAATCTGATAATCGATGTTATGACGATCTTTCCTTATAGAGTGGAGTTTGACAAAACGTTATCACCTGGAAAGATGTCATCTGATTCGTTGTCATCCAATTCTTAAATTGAAATCGAAAGGGTGAATGTTGCACTTGAGGCTGTAATTGGAACCATTACCCAAAAGCCTCATGCCACTAATACCTTTCTGAGAAGTCTAAGTTGAATGATCAAGTCATTTCATATTAATGACTCATTTGATAATTGTTGTTGTAAGAGCTAATAGGATTGGAAATTAAGTGTTGATTCATATTGAGATTGTATTTCCTTTACAAGGCCGAAGAATAAGATTGAAAGTATTGGAGATTGAGGTAGGATATCGAATTGAGTATAAAATTGGTTGAAACTTGAATAAATAAAAGTAAAATTTAACCCGTATGGAATATAAGATTATAAGAGGAAGTCGTTAAGTTTTGTGATTGAATTATAAGGTTTTAATTGATTATTGATTCGTGTTAAGGGTTGTTCCTAGACCATTGTCCGCTAACGAGGATGCCCAGTGTCCAAGAAATAAATTGAAGAAATCTTCTTCTGAATTGAGACCAATGGATCTTCTGGGACATATGGAACACCTAATGACTCTTGTAGATCAGTATTCATTGTAGTATCTTTTAAAAATCCCTAACTTAACTGAGATATCAGTTGGTAGGATGAGTTTAGTAAATTGTATGACATAGTGACACGTAATGTGTTACGGTACAATTTGACTTGTTTGTGATTAATGGAAAGACTACCTTTGATTGCTAAATTCTACATGTATCGATGTTATCTATCTTTTCTTGCTTCTTCCTAATGTTAGCATTAGTGATACAACCATTGAGCACGTACTCATCTCGAATTGAGTTGCGTTGTGGATTATTCTTGTTGAGTGCCATCGAGATCAGGAACCTCATGATTACTTGGCTAAGCTCATTTCTTGATATATTGAAGTTAGTTCTTGGTGAACAACTCTTCATCATTCTTTTGCAGATCACACATTGTTTTTATAAGATAAAACAATATTCCTTGAGAAAAATTGAATTTTCATCACTAAAAGGATTACTCAAAGTAAGATTTGTAGGTGATTGTTATCGAAATGAAGTTGTTTATAAAACACTTTGGAAACTTAATTGTTTTCATAACAAAGAAAATCTTTGTAAATATATTTTTTTCTTCTTATTTAAGAATTAAGCATGAAAATGTTTTTATTATAAACATGATGATAAAATTTTGACGAACTGAGTATTGCATCGTTAATCTTGAAATTGTATATAGTTGCGCGCCTACATACAATTTGGAATGGACCATGCAAGGCTGATTAGTAGTCACCCTAAAACCAATGAATAAACACTATATTTTCTTTGAAGATTGTGAAAGATTAAAATTTATGAGATCTGCAAGAAGTGAAAAATAGGGACATAATGTTAGGGACACCTACACATGTGCCTGTAGCATCTATTCTTCTGAGTCGAATTTACTCGTTTGTGAAAATTGTCTTATTTGACAATTGACAATCCTTTCTTGTCCAATTCTCTCGTAGTAAGATTCTTAGGAAAAGTATCTGATTACCGAGTGTTGATACCCGACTGGATGTATTGACGTTCTTATCATTTCTTATGATTTGATTTCATTTGAATGACCTAGGTAACGATCCGAGGAGCTTTCGAATGCGTACTCAAATTCTGAAAACATGGGATATATTCATATTCGTTAAATGTTTTCGTCTGTATCTGATTTGAAATTCTATCGCATAGATTATGCGTTGACCTTACTCTTTTAAGGTTAGTTATGTCTCCATATATCCTTGAAGTCGTGAAGGATTATGAATTATTATTAAACTTTTGAGAAGTTCACATCTTATCGACGGCAATGAAACTGGAAAGTTGATAGTGCCAGTAGAATGGATTGATTGAGTATGACATGACGACATTGTCTTAATTGATGGGAACTCGAGTAGAATTCCCTAAATGATAAGATGTTGATTATCAAAAGTGATCTAAATAATTCTTGATGGCTGATTTTGTCATGCATTTAGACTTGAAATTTTACCGTGAAGGGTTGTGAATTAGTCATAGATATTATAATCTAGAAAGAACCTAATATGAATTTATTAAAAGATGTTTCCATTATCTGAAACTTTAGGAAGTATTGTTGGTGAATTACCTAGACTTTCGCCATTAAGGCAAGTTGAAATTGGTATTGATTATATTTCCGGTGCTGCACTTGTGGCTTGTGCACTGTACGTCAGCACCATCTGAATTAAAGGAATTACCGTACAACTGAAAGAGTTGTCGGAGAAAGATTTTATTATACCAAGCCTGTCATCCTGAAGAGCTATGGTGTTATCTTTCCTTATATTTATAGATTACTGTTACTGAGTAAATTGACAATCGAAAACGATATCCATAACTCGAAATGGAAGAATTGTTCGATCATTTACAAGGTTCTAGCAAATTTGATCCATAGCATGGTTATCATCAACTTCGCATCTGCGAAAGAGATTATCTATTCCAATCACTACATCCGGTGCTTGTAATAAACATTATGAGTTTCACGTGATGTCGTTTGGATTGACTAATACACATGTAGCATTCATAAATTTGGTGAATCACGTGTGTAGGCTGTAATTTGATAAATTCATGCTCGTGATCATTAAGAACTATATATTTGTTTATAAGAATAAGAATGAGTTAATAATTATTCATAGATTGCCCTGAATTGGTCGAACAGTGTAAACCTGAACCTTGAATAATTAACACGTGATTAAAGACTTGAACCTTTACATGATTAGACTATGTGATTAAAAGGATAATGGAATATAAATTGACTCTTCAAAAATTAAGAGCCCTTTTAAGACTTTGGATTTTACCAAAAAGAAATGGAAATATGTTTTGACAAATGTTTTAACAAAGGATTTTAAGGAATTATTCCCTTATACACAAACCATTTAACTAAACTTCTGTTTAGGGGTAAATGTTTGTGTATACCTCAAGATAACCTAAAAGGGATTGAGGAAACCATTTGAACCATGATTTGAAATTTGAAACGACAATTTTTTCTTTTCAAATAAGAAAATTTTGACTAAAGTATAAACCAAAGATTTTTCGAACAATTACGAATCTTATTAAATATTTTGGATAAATCAACGAAAATCTTGTTAATTAAATTCAAATTTATTTTGAACATTTTATATAATTGGTCAAACTAAGAAATTTAAAATCTTTATGTTTACATTTCATAAAAATTGAAAATTCATTATTTAATTAGTTGTAATAATTATCGACGCTTTAAAACGTCGGATTGAGAGAAACTGATAAAAATGATAGATGAGACGAAACTAAAACATAGAAGATATGAAGAAAAAATTTTGAATGAATACAGTTATGATATTTATTTCATCAGGAGGAAGGTGAACGTAATTACTGACACATAATATAGAAATTATATCTGAGTAAATTGTGGATATGATAATTATATCATCATGAGAAGTGAATATAGATACCGATGCATTATGTAGAAAAGATAAAGAATCAGTTAGGACATGTTCCTTATTAATCAAGGTGCAAAATAAATTGCCGAACGATATAAAAATAAACAATGATTGTTAAAAGGATAATATAGATAATAAAAAGGGGTTCACGACTAATATGAACCATTAAAAATTGAGAAGCCGATAACGTTAAATATTTTAAAGACCGCTTGTGATTGTTTAAATATGGAGATTGTGAGATATAGTATGATGGAATTTGTAAGTATAAGTATTCTATTTATGTCATTTTATGACTAAGAGTATCTTTGTCTGAAGAAGTTGTACTAATGGCAATTATGAAGGCAGAGATCGCCTCATACATTAGTAAACATTTAGCTATTGCAAAGGTCATCATCTGAATTTAATTCGATTTGGGTCATCGTCGACAGACTGACCAAATCTGCTAATATCATTCTCGTTAATGATAAATGCAAAAGAGTTATGTAAACATAGCATGCCTGTATCGATCATCTATATCAAGATCCTCGCTTCGCATCGAATTTCTAGAGATTTGCTCAGAAATCATTGAGAACGAACCTTGATGAGAGTACTATGTACCACCCCAAATCGAAGGGACGAGGTAAAGTAACGATACAGAGTAATATAAGTGTTGTTTATGTATGAATGAATGACCTTTGGTAATAGACCGTATAATCGTTTTCCTTTGGAGAGATTATCATTGATAATCATCATATTAGGATTGAGATCGAATCTTGTTAGAATCTAAATATTAGAGCATCTGTAAGAAAGAGTTGAGATGAAGACATCCGACATACATCCATTGTGAGTTGGACATGTCTCTTAGGTTTAAGGTTTCCTATGATGGCGAACCTATCCTTGCAAAGTACCCGACCCGCAATATCTGAAATGATTATTGAAATTAGGATCTTATTATTGACAGCCGGTAGTGGGCAAGAGGTTATGTGAATGTGAAAAGTAGATCTTGAAGTGCCAAATGGGTAGCGAAGTTATGCCACAATTTTTAACCTTGGAAAAAAAATGAATTCATGATCTGACAAATCATGGGATATAAGTCCCCGTTGTATGGGACCATTGAGATGGTATAAAAGATTGGTTTGAAAGGCATATAAGCTGGATCTACCCTAGGACTTCAAAGACTGCGTGAATTATGTTTCGTATATCGAACTTGATGGAATATCTATCAAGTGAAATTCTGATTATTCTTAATAGAGCTTGGATCGGCGAAAAGTTGCATTCATCAGAAACCCGTGAACATCATGGATAGAGAAAGTAAGTCAACATTTAGCCTGATCTTATTCCCGTAGTTATGTTTGATGAAACTCGCGTATTATAATGAATTGCACTTGTGAGAAAAGACCGAATGTGGAGGAAATACCCACATGGCTTTAACTCTATAAGAAGCGAGTAGTAAGATGATCTTTGAGGACAAAGATCCTGTTTAGGGGTAAATGCTGTGACAATCCGTCAATTTACAATTGATATTTTATTCTCAAATATTATTTGAAAATATTATTTTAATGATACAATATGAACTCACTTATTTTTGGGAAGAAATTTGGATTTACGTCTTGGAGTAGCATCGACTACGTCTAAACCGGAGGATTCAACGTTACGTGCTTACGTTTACATACACCGTCCTTGGTGACAGTCCGACATTTGAGAAAATAAATTTGTCCATGAATATTATTTTGGAGTTTTAAATTTGTGTTGGTTCATAAACTCACAAATTTACGAGAAGAGATTAGGACTTACGATTTTATTTTAACGTCCTTTACGACTAAACCGGAAACCTTAGGATTATGTATTTACGTTTTCGAACTCCGTTTTTGATGAGACAATTTTTATTGGATTCGTTTTGTGACGTTGATTCATAATTTATAAAAACGTTTTTCGTAAAACGACCCGAGGGCACGCAAATCGAGGAAACTATAATCGAGGAGTACCCGTAAATAAATGGGGATGAGACAAGTGGGACACTTGCCCCACCCCCACAAACTCACGTCTAAAACAAGGACACCACACCTTTGTGATGTGTCCAAGCTTAACTAACAAGCTAACACTTGTGTATTAGCTTACACTTGTACCATTTGCTTCATTTTGAAGCTACTTTTCCCATCCAAACCACAAAACCACTTCTCATTTACTACTTGCTTTCATTTGTGACATGCAAAAACCACTCAACTCTCTCCCTACACTCTCTCTTTGCCGTCCCATATTCAACCAAAACACCACCATCATATGATTTTTAACCACAAACATATGTTATAACTTACATATGTTAATCTCCATTCAAAGAGATGAGGATTGGTGCAAGTTTTAACATCCAAGGAGGAGTTTACATGGAGTCTTGAGGCTGATTTTCCACAAGGTGATCATAGAGATTGATGGTCTTGAAGATGGTGTTGGCTAAGCACAAGTTTCTCCATCAAAATCCATGTTTTGATCACAACCTACATCATCATGATGGTATAAAGATTGTCCTCCTCAACTTCTTGTTATTTTGATTATGTAAACATGTATTTTATTTCCTATTGTATATGTTTATGATGATTATATGATGATAAAAATGTTATGTGGGGATTTGGTATTGATAAACATGATCAAAAAGGTGAAAAACTATAAGAAACAAGGTTAAAATCTTGATTAATTTACATGGCTGTATAAAACAGTAAAGAACCATATAGTAAACTGATAAAATGATGAAGTAGAATCCATTTACAGTAAGCTATGGGTCTTGTACACATGTGAGAGTTGGCCATGCAATGGAATCATTGTAATGAGTGAGATATGATCAAAACAAGTTTAGGGTAGCCATAGAAGGTTACTGTTTTGGACGATTTTTAGAAAATATTTAGAAGATGATTCAACAGTAGCCATAGAAGAGTTAAATGTAGCACATATCATGTAGTTTATGTGATAAAAATCTGAGCTTCTAAGTCATTTTAGAACTCTAGATATGTTAAAAATGGTGAACATGAAGTTAAAAATCAGATTTTTGGAAATAATGTTTATTAATCTATACTACTATATAAAGCATTTGGGACCTTCTAAAAATAGCAAGGCTGAAAATTCAGACTTTTTTACCTACTAAATAAAGCAAGTTGTTGATTATCTTCATTAACATTATATAATATATCATTTTCTAACAACCTTTTGTAACAAACTTTTGTAACAACCTTTTGTAACAATAAATTTTCTTTTAAATTGAAAAATCTTTTTATTTATTTATTATTTTTATAATCTAATTTCACTATATTTTTTAAAATTTTGTGCTTTTAAATTCGATATCCATTTTGATATATATTTTTATTAACTTTTATTTTTTTTGCAATTTTAGTGGGTTTTTTAATTCAATTTTTAGAACTTTACAATGAGTAAGAGACTAATATTTGTTAGTCTCAAAATTCGTTATTAGGTACTCGCCGCCGCATTGCGCGGGTACCGTTCTAGTATTATATAAGCACTCACATTATAATGTATAAAATGTAAAAATATAAACCCACTAACTTATAAAACTTATTTATATAAATATATAAAAGTTTAATTAAATGGGTAAATTATATAAATGGTGGTGAAATAATATTTATAAGTAATAAAAACTATAAACTTGATTTTTACGACTTTTTCGGCTATCGCCGTAAAATTAACGTTTTCCGCCAAATAAGACTTAGACGACCAAACCCGTCTAATGTAAAGTTTATAAAAGTCATATACTGATGTATAAGGAACTAATACAAGTAAAAACCGATAAAACCCGAACTATAAGAAATACGGACATTAACGGACTAAATTAACGTTATTGGACTAATAATACAACAAAAATGGACTAGAACACTTATAAACTTATTATTGGACTTAACCCATTTGGGCCCAACTTGAAAGTGTATGTACTGATAATATAAGTACAAAAAGGATTAATACAAGTTAAGAACTTATAATAGGCTTATTGGACCTAAAACACGTAAATAGGTAAAACGAGAAAACTAGTATAAAAGTTATCGACACATAGCACAAAAATGAGTAAATGAAAATATGTAAACCCACTTGATCATCATATATATATAATCATCATATGTATACATAGATGTTATTTTTATAAAGTCATTGGACAAACGTCTAAGACCGAGTATTATTTGTCTAGGTTTCCGTGATTGAAGCACGTACCGTACGTCCGAATTGCCGATAACCCGCCTTCCCACATCAACGTGAGTTCATAGCCTCGCACTCTTTTAAATGTTTTTATAAATGCTTTATAAACCCGCGAGGGAGATAACATGTTAGTTTTTATAAAAGTTTGGACACCATTTGTCCCGATTGTTTGTTTATTGATTTTGGACCCGAATGATTGAATGACCCGATTGTATGACCCGATAAATGATTAATGGACCCGATAGATGAAATTAAATGGATTATTAAAGTTAGGTTATGTCTCTAAAAGTCCCATTAGCATGAATTGTGAACTACCGGGAGTTGGTAGACGCTTATGCATTTAATAGTACTATTTGGGGACGATCACCCCAGTTCGCGCCTTGACGGTTGATCCCCGTCGTGCCACATTGATTGGTAAGCGAATTTATGTATGAGAAGATTTCCATAGCGTGACCTTTGTGACGGCACGCTACTTTAGATGGGCAAAATTGGTATCGGGTTAGCTACCCGTTTTGGTTTAGTAAGGTAACAATGTCATGCGGCTTGTAATAATCCAAAAACTAACGAAACACTACTAGACGCTTCGAATTACGATGTATTGCCTGACTAGCAATACAGGGTCATACTAACGACATTATGTTTGTGTTTTGGTTTTCATAACCATATTCATATAACGGTTTTTATTTGATTTTATACAACGTCATAAGACGTATTGTATGATGTTTTTACGACATTGGCTCGTATAATAATTTTTAAGGCAAATGCCTATATTATGATTTTCGATAAGGATTTATATAAAATGACTTTGGCTATTTTATGGCCTATCACAAAGATTTGTATAAAATGATTTTTGGCTATTTTACGGCCTATTACAATGATTTGTACGCATTGATTTTTGGTACTAATTTTATACCAAAGTTATATTGATGGAATTTATTAAACTCTATGAATTCACTCGGCGTTATCGCTGACCTTTTATTTTAACATGTTTTATCTCAGGTACTTGAAGGTAATTCTCGGGAAGACAACAAGAATTCATGGCCCGCACTTAAACAATATTTTTCCATTCAAACACTTTGTAAAACTTTTGTATGAAATGTAATGACTTGGGACCGATGTAACTTTAATGTTTATGAATGGAAATGATTTATTATTAAACGACGCGACTTTTATGCGTTGTCTATGATGTGAGTAATGTGCTATCCCGTAATACCAACGAGTCTTCCGTTGTATTGAGTTGTATAAATTTGGGGGTGTTACAACAACAGTGACAACTACCGTGCTAATAAATAAATTAGTCAGTAACCATCGGAAATCCGGAATGGACGTGGCCAGAAATACAGAGGTCAGCAGTCTACCGGTCCACAAAACCTAGCAGTTACGAAAATTTTCAACCTTACTCGTATCCACCTACCAAAACACATGTCAAGACACCAGTCAAGACACAGGTCTCAAATATCATTTCGGAAGACACGTGTCAGGATACCAGTCATGGTACATGTCATACGAATATCTTCTCAAGGCGCGAGTCAAGACTTATAACTCCAATATGCCTTCTAAACCAGATCCTCAATAATTCAGGGTACCCTCCAAGGGGGTATACCCGTTTTGTTATACCACACATAAATCAGACCATTAACGATTTAGTTACTACCACTTGCATATTGTCCAGGTTAGACACGCAGTGTTCGTTCTGTGAGATTCAGATGAACACATTCAGTGAAAGTTGCCACGTTTACTACACGTGTTCACATACCAGTTTTATTTTAAAATAGGCATTAACTATCTCCCAGCCGGAAAAGACTTCACAGTATCACCTATATTTATTAAGTTTTCCTTCCAGTTGAAGACGAAATTCGTTTTACTAAATCCAAATATATTCATTTTACTTCTGCCAGAAAATCAGTACAAATTGTTTCTGTTTATAAGCACGCGACTTATAATTCTATAGCTTTCAAGACTTTCTAGCTACCAGTCAGGACTAAACTTTTGAAATTCCTTAAATTCATGATCAACAGATTTCTCCATAAATTTCTAAATGTCATTCAAGAAGATTTCTAGAAATTCCTCTCTAACAACAAGATCGAACTTAACATCAAGCTTGTCCCAAGAACATAACCTTTTTCAAACCTCTTTATTGCAAGGCTTCAACTAAGTTAAAAGAGTGGCAGCATTTGCTGCATGAGTTACCGAAACGATGTTTTATTCGCCCTAGTGCACCATCAGGAAGTACACCGTTTATGTCTACCAAGAAGAAGGCCAGTATCATGACATCATGTATCGACCACAAGATATTTTTTTATATAGATCACCATTCTTAACCAATGTTTCATCGCACGCATAGGAAGTTTATCTGATCTGCTACGATGTTTAAAGAATATTTTCCAGAATAACTTTCGATCATGCTACCATCAGTGGTGAGAGAAAAAACATTTTGTTTCCAAGACTGCCGCTACACACGTTATAGTCTCTCTAAATTTTCGATTTACACTTCCAAGTTTTCATTTGCTCCAACTATTGTATGGAATTTTTGAATAAAATTTTTCTATGACTTCTCAGACATAATCGCCAGAGTAATCATTGATGACAGTTCATTTGCTAAATTCTAGAGGAGTACAAGAGAATCATCTCTCACAGTTGTACAGAATGTCCGATAGGAGAAAATTATTTATGCTGCTTTCCAGATGTAAATTTCAGATGAACGAAGTAGCCTTTTACACCACCCTATATTCACAGAAAGAAATTTCGGAAATCCGGCGCAGGTGAAGGCCATCAACAGATGGTCAAGACCGACGCCTGTAGCTAAAGTACCAGACTTCTAGAACTCAGTTGACTGCTACAGCAGAAAATTGCAGACAATTCTCACGATCAGCCTTCCATGTCTAAGTTTACGCATAAATAAGGGAACCCGCACCGAATTATGTATTCCACAAGACCTTATGCTAGTAAAGGTCTAGTTATCAGAACTCATACCTTCCCGTAAATATTCACTCAGGTTCCACCAGAATGTACCCAAAAAAAAATCCAGGCAGGATTTTGATAGAAACAGTATAACACGTTGAGGCAGGTATGTTCATATCTAATGCCTTCCATTCCATCAGGTTTAAGATAGAACGCCGTCATGCTATCGAGTTATTACCACCGGTAGAAATTCTAGACCGAAAGGAGACAAGACTCCATGGAGATTGCTATCAGTTTACCACAGACTCAGAAAAAGTATAATACTATCCGAGTCATTGCGGACCATGTAACCAACCTACGTGTTTACTTTCATCTGGAAGGATTATACGGTAGTGGACTGCAGAAAATTCAGTAGTAAAACGTACGATTTCAAGGCATTCCATCGACCATCATATCAAACAGAATTCTTGTTCACGATCACGTGTATGTTTACGTCCACTTTACGCTCATGTTTATTTTCACTTCCACGATTACGTCTCATTCGTAATATGATGTTGTTTCAGTTCATGTCTTGTGCTATCTCATGATTTAAGCTCACGTTAGCGTTCATAACATTGTTCACGTTCAAGTTCGTGTTCCATTCCGCAATGCATGTTTCACAGATTACCGAATACGGTTTTAGAAATCTTAAGAAATCAGACTCAAGTTTAGCACCGTTTTCCATACTCAGGCAGATGTTTTAGTCTCATGCCGTATCGGTTGGCATTCCTTCCTCAGTTAGCATACGTTCATGATATGTCTAGTATCACGTTCACGGCATATTCCATGCCATCGTTCGTCAGATGATCATGAACTACGTTCACAATTTCTCACGTAGCACGTTCACAATTGTTCACGTAGTTCTTCCCTATATGTTTTCAAAATCTTGCTCAGAGATATAAATGTTATCTTTTCTGGATATTGTACGTCTCGTTTCATGTACCTTACATGCTATAACTTATTCATTCTGTTAGATTCAGAAAATCCATTTTAAGTATGAAACCAGAAACTATTGAACATCATCAGGACAATGTCATCAGGACCAAGATTTCTTTTTTTATGTTTAGACCTTTGAAGGAATTGTTTCGAGAGGGAGGCCACTCGAAACGGAGGAGTCCATCCGGACCTCTCATTCGTTTACTTCAATAAATCCAGTTAAGTTCTTTCAGTCATGTTATGTTCCATGTCCTCTTTAGCCATGTCACGTTTAATGTTTACTTCAGTCATGTCACGTTTATACACTTTCAGCAACATCATGTTCTAAATCAAGGACGAATAATCCTTCAGCTTATATGTCTTTTCAGCCTTCATGCTCTTTCAGCATATATGTCCTTTCAACTTTTATAACTTCGACCAGCTTAAGTTACCTATAATTCGAGGACGAATTTTCCTTTTTAGAGGGGAAGAATTATAAAATCCAGTATAGTCGTATCCTTAATTCGAGGACGAATTACTTTTTTAGAGGGGAAGAATTGTAAAACCCGTATTTAAAATTTAGAATATTAAATACGCAGTCTCGACTTTATGAACTATATATATAATTATTCAGAAATGATTATTAC
Source organism: Glebionis coronaria (assembly GCA_025667525.1). Classification (NCBI taxonomy): domain Eukaryota; kingdom Viridiplantae; phylum Streptophyta; class Magnoliopsida; order Asterales; family Asteraceae; genus Glebionis; species Glebionis coronaria. Next base: position 61,716,730 of record CM046874.1, on the reverse strand, counting down.
GTCGTAAGAAATTTAAACGAAAGAACTTATTATGAATACGCGAATAAAGGTTAAATGGCAAAAAAAATGAAAAACAATGTAATTAAAGGGAGTCGGCTTAAAGATAAATAAATAGGAAGATGGGCTTCTAGGCCCATGGACTCAAGAAAAGAAAAAGAAACACGGTAACCTTTTGTTGACAAATCAGGAACAAAGAAAAAAAAGGTAGGGTTTGTGTTGTATATGTGTGGCCGCAGGGAAAGAAAAAAAACACGATTAGGGTTGGGGTTCATGGTGGCTGATGGATGGAGATCAAACAGACGGGTACGGTTCGATCTGCGTCACCTATGTAATCACGAAATTAAGGTAAACCCAATCCGTGTTTTCTTTTTCTCTTTTCCGTCTTTCTGGTTGAGTTATCACGAATCCATCAGGGGTGCGAGAATGGGTTGTTTTGTTTCGACTGGGCGCACAAACCAAGACTAGTGGGTCTCGGTGGCTCATTTTCCAACCAGCCGCAACCCACTAGGGGCGCAGCGTTGATGTTGGTTGTGACGACAGCAGCGCAACGACCACAAGGGTTTTATTTGGGCTTATAATTGGTGGGAACCACAAACCACCAGCGGGTGGTGGTCTTGTGTTTGTCGGCAGCAAAACAGAAACGAGCATGGGTTGTTTGGGACTAACTGCAGTAAGGGGGTGTTTGGGTGTGTATAAACAGTGGGAATATAACACTAATGGTGGGAACTATAACAGAACAGTGGGAATATAACATGAGTAGTGGGAAAAAATATAAACAGTAGGAACGGGTAACAAAGGCAGTGGGAACCTGGCTGGATTCAGGGACACTTTTGGCCTAGCAGTGGCTAGCCGTCAGTGGCAGCCGGCTAACCGTTTTAGCCACTGACGGGCTGTTTGTTCTTGGCTTTATGTTTCGGCTTATATGTAAATTATGGGCTTGGGATTCGGGGTCACAGAAAATAATAAATTCGAGTTTCATTTTAATACCTTTTTTAAATCATGTTATAAATTGGTTTTATAAATAAATAAAGTAAGTAGTTTTGTTTTATTAATTTAATTAATAAAATTTAATTGATATTAGTTAAATCATTTTAATTACTTATAAACATGTCATTTATTTTATGAGTTAATTTCAAGAAAACTAATTTGGGAATCTTTCTAAATTTAGAAGCTTTCTATTTAAAGCAGGTTACTATTTATAGTAATATTATTTTATTGGAATATATATTACACAGTAATCAGGAACACAATATATATTAATCTGCAATGTTTCAAACAGTCAGAACTTATCAGATTATATACAAACAGTAATACAAAGATAAAATAAATAAAGCGAGAAACAGTTAAGATCAGTAAAATTAAATAAATATCAGTCAACTCATTTCACGTCCCTTATTCATGTAGTAACCGAGAAGTCGGAGTTCAGCTTTATTCTCTTTTCATTACTGGACACGAGGTACGTATTTTCCGTCCTTCCAGTAAGGACTTCCCTTCTATGCATGATTAGGATTTTCCATCTGCAGTCAAATGTTTTCCCCAATTATATGTTATAAATTTATTCAGAAATCGGTTTTATGATTAAGTTAAATTGCCTAAGCCTTATATACAAGCATGACCAGTCAATAGTACTAGTTACAGAGGTACCGTAAGCATGACACTTGAGGCACCGGTGTCATGACTCATCTGCGGGAGAGTGATATCCCGAAGCGTTCCACTTAGTTCAGCTTGTCCATTTTATCAGTATTATTAGTGGGGCGTATGGGTGCATCCTAGGCTATAGTTTACAGTTTAGCAGGTGAATGTGGTGTGTGCTCTACATCCTTCACATTGGAGTTGATCCCTCCACCCATTTATTTAGAGGTCACCCCTCTACAGCATGACGAGGTCACCCCTCTATGTATTCATGCATATGTTGTTTCAGTACATGATCTATATAAGCTCTTGGCACTTAAAATACGGTATATGCATGTTTACAGTTTTATGAATTAGTAATCCAGTTTGTTATTAAATATTAATTAAGTTTTCAAGATATAAATAGTTTCCACTACATTTTGACTTTTCAGCCTTTCAACTTTAGTAATTATTATCTGTTTCATTTCAGTCCTTCCATTCATGCTTTTATATCCGTTCACTGAGCGTTATGCTCAGCCATAGTTGTGACAATCCGTCAATTTCAGGTCGTTATTTTAATCTCGACTATTACGTATTACATGTTTACTTTAATGAGAATGTTAAATTATCGACTGACCGAGAAGGTTATGACTTGAAACTAGCGTAAGAATGTCGATTAGATGAAAACCGGCAAGGAATATGTTAGGTATCGATATTATATTCTCAAATAATTATAAAAATGATTTTATTATATTTAATCTTTATTTCTCGTGTTTTACGTTTTAACGAATGACGAGAACTATGAGTGATCGCGATACCGACGGATGCCAAAAAATTCATGTTTTATTATCGATTGTCTCGATATTTTATATTTTCGACGTTTTCGATTTAATTACGTTTTAAGTCGTGTCAAAGCTTTATTACTATATTTATGAAGCGTTTAAACTTTCGAAAAGTATTTTTACAAAACCCGAGCCCCGTAAATATTTTCAAATTTTACAATTTACATTTTCTACCTTGTAAACTATTTAATTGCATTTTGGGACCAAAACTATGCAAAATTGGCAAAATCTACCCTACTACCCCACTATATATTAAAATTCCACTACATTTTGACTTTTCAGCCTTTCAACTTTAGTAATTATTATCTGTTTCATTTTAGTCCTTCCATTCATGCTTTTATATCCGTTCACTGAGCGTTATGCTCAGCCGTAGTTGTGACAATCCGTCAATTTCAGGTCGTTATTTTAATCTCGACTATTACATATTACGTGTTTACTTTAATGAGAATGTTAAATTATCGACTGACCGAGAAGGTTATGACTTGAAACTAGCGTAAGAATGTCGATTAGATGAAAACCGGCAAGGAATATGTTAGGTATCGATATTATATTCTCAAATAACCATAAAAATGATTTTATTATATTTAATCATTATTTCTCGTGTTTTACGTTTTAACGAATGACGAGAACTACGAGTGATCGCGATACCGACGGATGCCAAAAAATTCATGTTTTATTATCGATTGTCTCGATATTTTATATTTTCGACGTTTTCGATTTAATTACGTTTTAAGTCGTGTCGAAGCTTTATTACTATATTTATGAAGCGTTTTAACTTTCGAAAAGTATTTTTACCAAACCCGAGCCCCGTAAATATTTTCAAATTTTACAATTTACATTTTCTACCTTGTAAACTATTTAATTGCATTTTGGGACCAAAACTATGCAAAATTGGCAAAATCTACCCCACTACCCCATTATATATTAAAATTCCACTAGCTATTTTATATTATAAATTCATTTTTACAAAAAAAATTTAATCTTTCTCTCTTTTCTTCCATTTGTGTCGTCCACCCCCCACCCCTAATCCATCAAATTTCTTCAATTTCTACATTGATTCTTCCAAATCTAATTCAAGACCCATCTTGGAAATTCAACAAGCTTCAATTTGGTATAAATTTTTCTAACATGCATCCACTAAATTTTCTTTTCAATTTTTGATGAAGAACATGTTGTTTGATCCATTTTTATGGTTAAACATGTTGTTATTATTATTATATTTATAGTGGGATGTTGTGCATGTATGAATTTCTTTATATTTGATTTTTATTAGATGGAATTTGAGGATGTTAGGAATTAGCTAGATGTGTTAGTATGATATTAGGATGATATTAGGACTATAGGAATTGTTGAAATGGGTTGAAATATTGAGTTGGTATGATTTTTAGATGACTATTTTACATCAGTGGGTAAAAGGGTATTTTTGAAAGTCTTAGGTCTGAGTATAAAATGATATGATGTGATATTGTAGCAGTAATCTTAAAGACGCTCGTTTTGCCGCTTGAATGAGCTTCTAACTCATTACGGATCAAAAGTTATGATGTTTTGATTTTCGTGTACTGGGAGACGAGTATCGGTACAATCCGAAAATTGTTGTCGATATTTGGATCGAATCTCGGGGACTATAGAATGAGTTTTAAAATTGTTAAAGGACTGTATTAAGTTGCTAAACCTCAGGTCATGAGTCTATTTTCAAACCCGAGTGTCGGTTTTGTAAACGGAATTGTTTAGATAAGTCAAAATGGTTTTACAAGTCAAAGGCGTAAAACTGTCCGGTTTTTGTAACTTATAGATGTGTGGGTAGAAGGTCTTAGAAGTAATATTTTTGAATGAAACTTAAACTGAGTCTTATTCATATTATGTGTGAGTTTTTCACCAAGTTTCGTCGAAATCGGACAAGTCTAGATAGGTTAGATTGGTGTGTACATTTGGAGTGTACATGCTGATTGGTATTTTGGACACGTAGTTCAATACTTGTGTGGCGTGGGTTGAGTATTCACTATTGGACATGGTGACTTAACCAAGTGTTAAGTCATTTTATAAATGACTTAGTTACTGATCCTAGGGAAGTAAAATGATGGTTTAACTTGCGTTGACTTGGCGTCTTATGACGGGTCAATATCGAGAGAGCAAGTGTTTAAAAGAATAGCGTTGAATAAAAGGGTATAGAAGTACACTTGTATTTTTAATATTTTTCGGGATTGTCATTGTTTTATAAATTTGAGTTTTGTAATATTTAAGTATTATTTATACTTGAGTCGTTTATTAACGAACGCGCCTTATTTGGTAGGTTGTGGTCTTCGTGTTTAACGGGCATCACAAATCGTCGGTGATCGTCATATTACTACTATTGTACCATGGTGAGTCTATAGCCTCGCTTTTAACATGTTTACTTGTTTTATAAAACCCGCGAGGGGGATAACATGCTTGTTTTATTAAAATAAAGGGGTACAACGAGAAGTTTTGGAAACCCTTCTTATTAGAAAATCATTTATTATAAATGAAGGGTGCAACGAGAAGTTGTGGTAAACCCTCTTTCTTTTAAAATTGAACACAAAGGACCCGATTGTATTCTTAGATGAAAGTTGTTATATAAGTTTGTTTTAGCCTTAAAAGACCCATGAATCGTGAATTGTTAATTGAAGTAACGCTAATATTATGGATAGATCTATCGGGGTGACGCCCAGTCCGGTCGCGACTAGCTATCACGTGGTGTTGTGATGCACTAGTAATGAAACATCGGATGCAATTGTATAAGAGAAATATACGCACTTGGCTAGCTGTGTTGGGCTGAAATATATATGTTTACGTTCAATGTCTCGAGGCTTATGAAATAACAACGATAATTATGTCTGATCCACATGATTGTCAACCATGGAAGGTTTATTCAGAATACTTGTGTTCGTCTATTTAATTTAAACTCTATAGATTCACTCAGCATTTTTGTTGACTTTATAGCATGTTTTATCTCAGGTCCGTGAAGAAGGCACTCAAGGAAGGCGGTTTCATGCAGCTTGCTTAATTAAAATGTTTTGGCCCACTTTTCTAAATTATGTCCATTCAAAGAAATTTTTATCGTTGGTTTGTTGTGTAAACTTTAAACCTATTTGGGACCGTGTGTGAACTATTTTATCTTTAAATAAGTGAATGGATGTATGTTTTGATAAAACGACTCGTTTTGAGGCGTTTTCTATGATATTGAGATTGAACCATGATAGTAACACCCAATGACCCTTCCGCTGATATGACCCGAAATTGGGGGTGTTACATATTGGTATCAGAGCTTAAGTTATAGAGAACGAAAAGATTTTCCAAAAATAAATTTTGAAATCTTTTGACTATAACATCTGCAAGCGAAACCTCCGAGTTGCCAATGGACGAGAATAAGAAAAGTATATATCTGTTATAAATATTTAATTATTATTTATGCTTAAAGCATAATTGATTATATTTATTTATAAATGTTAATTATTTGATTATTATAATACTAATACGTGATTTACAAATGACGCTGATTGTCACAATAGAAATCCCTATCTTTTGACTCGTTCCTCGTGAATCTTCATTCCTTGTCTAGATTCTATTCTTTGTTCTATCATCCATTCTTGTTTCTTTTCATCTATCTATTCTTATTCTGTGTTATTCATGTTTTGTTATCACAAGCGTTGAATGAATACTCATTTTGATGTGAATTGTGTAACAGAATTATGCCGCCAAAACAAATGACTGAGGCGCAGCAACGCGCTATAGTAGCTGATCAATTTCAGGTCTCTATGAATGCATTTATGGAAAATATGAATAATAGAGCTGGTGGAGCTGGTGGATCTGGTGGAGCTGGCGATACTGGAGCTGGCGATACTAGTGATGGCAATACTGGAGCTGGCAATACTGGAGCTGGCAATACTGGAGCTGGAAATACTGGAGCTGGCAATACTGGAGCTGGCAATACTGCAGCTGGTAATGCTAGAGCTGTTAATGTTGGTGCTGGAACTGGTGATGCTGATAGACCAGTGATTCCTAAAAACAAGAAGTGTAGTTATACCTCATTCATGAAATGCAAACCTCCAACTTATAAGGGTACTGAAGGTGCTGTTGGTTTAATGCAATGGTTTGAAAAATTGGAATCCGTGTTTCGATTTAGTGGAAGTGAGGAAGGAGACAAGGTGATGTTTGCCTCTGCTACTCTTCAAGGGCGAGCACTAACTTGGTGGAATGGAAGAATGGCGTCTATTGGAATGGATGCTGCTTATGCTACACCATGGGTTAAGGTAAGAAGGTGGATGACCGATGAATTCTGTCCAAAGAGTGTTATTCAAAGGTTAGAACAGGAGTTGTATCAACTGAGACTGAAGGGTACTGATATCGATGGATACACTAACAGATTCCATGAACTTTCTCTACTTTGTCCAAACAAAGCTAACCCAGAATACTTGAAGGTGGAGCAGTATATTCGAGGCTTACCTACCAACATTCGTGGTGATGTGACCTCATCTAAACCTGTCAATATTGATGAAGCTGTTCGAATGGCCTACCAACTAATGGGACAAATCATCCAAGACAAGGCTGATGATGTTTCTGAAGGTAGTAAAAGAAGAGCTGAAAATGATAGTGATGATCGAGGTGATAACCGCCAATCTCACAATAGAAATCAGAACCGAAGGAGGGGCAATGCTAATGCAATGACTGAGACTGCATCTTCTGATAAGGGAACCCGATGTCAACGCTGCAAAAAGTCTCATATTGGTGAATGCGCTAAGTGTGGGAAGTGCAACAAGTTAGGTCATAAGACTGAAGACTGTTGGGGACCAGGAAAGAAGGGAGTGACTTGCTTTAACTGCCAAGGTAAAGGACACATGAGGAACCAATGACCTCAACCTCCAAAGAATGCACGTGGTGGAGATAACCAGGGAAAAGCTTATCAGTTGGGTGAAGCCTATGCTAAGCAAAACCCGAAAGTTGTCACGGGTACGTTTTTACTGAATAACCGTTACGCTATAGCTTTATTTGATTCTGGTGCGGACAAAATCTTTGTGTCTACAAGTTTTAGTACCTTAATTGATAACAAAACGGTCGAATTAAACACGAGTTATGAGGTAGAACTAGCTGATGGTAAATTAGTGAGTACCAATCGTGCGCTCTTGGGATGTTCTCTTAATCTCTTGAACCGTAGTTTCAAGATAGACTTGATGATTGTCGAATTGGGAAGTTTTGATATTATTATCGGAATGGATTGGCTATCCAAGTATAATGCGTCTATCTTGTGTGGAGAAAAGAAAGTTAGGATTCCCTTAGATGACAAGACCATGGTTATCGAAGGTGATCAAGGTAATTCACGACTGGTAATCGTTTCGTGCATTAAAGCTCGTAAGTATATCGAAAGAGGTTGTGAGTTATTCCTAGCTAAAGTATTGGAGAAGGAATCAAAGGAGAAACGTGTCAAAGATTTTCCAGTCATTCGTGACTTTCCTGAAGTGTTTCCAGAAGATTTGCCTAGACTTCCGCCTCCACGGCAAGTAGAGTTCCAAATTGATCTAATTCCTGGTGTTTCACCCGTGGCTCGTGCGCCATATCGTTTAGCACCATCCGAGCTGAAGGAACTATCTGTTCAATTGCAAGAGCTGTCTGATAAAGGTTTTATACGACCGAGTTCGTCACCTTAGGGAGCTCCTGTTTTGTTCGTTAAGAAGAAAGATGGTTTGTTCCGTATGTGTATCAATTACCGAGAGCTGAACAAGCTAACGATCAAGAATCGTTATCCGCTTCCAAGAATTGATGATCTATTTGATCAACTTCAAGGTTCTCGTGTTTTCTCTAGGATTGATCTTCGATCTGGTTACCATCAACTTCGCATACTTGAGAAAGATATTCCTATTATGGCGTTTAGAACTCGTTATGGTCATTATGAGTTTCTGGTTATGCCTTTTGGTTTGACTAATGCACCTATTGTATTCATGGACTTAATGAATTGCATTTGTAAGCCGTATCTTGATAAATTTGTGATCGTGTTCATTGATGACATTCTGATCTACTCTAAAAGCAAGGATGAGCATGCCGAACACTTAGGAATTATCTTGAACTTGTTGAAGGATGAAAATTTGTACGCTAACTTCTCAAAGTGTGATTTTTGGCTTAGTTCTGTACAATTTCTTGGGCATGTGATTGATAAAAGTGGTGTACATGTTGATCCTGCAAAGATCGAAGCCATCAAGAATTGGAATGCACCGACTACTCCAACTGAAGTACGACAATGTCTAGGTTTGGCTGGTTACTACCGAAGGTTTATTGAAGGATTCTATGTGATATCAAAACCGTTAACTAAGCTGACTAAGAAGAATAAACCATATGTGTGGGGCAATGATGAAGAAGAAGCTTTCCAAACCCTGAAGATGAAACTCTGCAGTGCGCCGATCTTATCGTTACCTGAAGGAAGTGAAGACTTTGTTGTTTATTGTGATGCATCTCTTCAAGGATACGGTGTTGTTCTCATGCAACGTGAAAAGGTGATCGCATATGCCTCTAGACAATTAAGGAAGAATGAGGAGAACTACACTACCCATGACTTGGAATTGGGCGCTGTGGGTTTTGCCCTACGACTTTGGAGACATTATAGTATGGTATGAAGAGTACAGTGTTCACTGATCACAAGAGCCTACAATACATATTGGATCAAAAGGAGCTGAATATGAGGCAACGCCGATGGGTTGAACTCTTGAGTGATTATGATTGTGTAATTCGTTATCATCCAGGAAAGGCGAATGTGGTAGCTGATGCGTTAAGTCGAAAGGAAAGGGAGAAACCGATTCGAGTGTGTGCTTTGGTGGTGACAGTTCATAATAACCTACCTGAGCAGATTCGGAACGCACAAATCGAAGCGTGTAAGAAGGAAAATATTGCAGCCTAAAGATTCGGAGGAGAAGGTGAAACATTTGAGACGCGAGCCGATGGTATCAAATGTTTGAGAGGTCGAATCTGGTTACCTTTATACGGTGGACTGAGAGACTTGATCATGTTGGAATCTCATAAGTCCAAGTATTCTATTCATCCTGGATCAGACAAAATGTACCATGACTTAAAAAAGTTATACTGGTGGCCGAATATGAAAGCTGATATTGCAACATACGTCGCGAAATGCTTAACATGTGCAAAGTGAAAGCTGAATATCAGAAGCCGTCAGGATTACTTGTCCAACCTGAAGTTCCAATCTGGAAATGGGAGCGAATTACGATGGACTTCATCACGAAACTACCAAGGACACCGTCTGGATTCGATGCAATTTGGGTTATTGTCGATCGTTTAACTAAATCCGCTCATTTTATTCCAATCAACGAGAGGTTTGGTTTGGAGAAACTCGCCGACATTTATCTGAAGGAGATCGTGTTCAAGCATGGTGTTCCTATTTCAATCATTTCCGATAGAGATAGTCGTTTTGCTTCTGGATTTTGGAGATCACTTCAAAAGTCATTAGGAACCAATTTGGATATGAGCACAACCTATCATCCACAAACTGATGGGCAAAGCAAAAGAACAATCCAAACTTTGGAGGATATGCTACGTGCTTGTGTGATAGACTTTGGATGTAGCTGGGATAAGCACTTACATTTGGCCAAATTTTCGTACAATAACAACTATCACACGAGTATTAAAGCTGCTCCTTTTGAAGCACTTTATAGGAGGAAGTGTAGATCGCCCGTTAGCTGGAGTGAGGTTGGTGATGCCCAACTTACTGGACCAGATTTGATTAGAGAGACGACGGATATGATTGTGCAAATCAAGAATAGGTTGTTGTCTGCTCGAAGCCGACAAAAGAGTTATGCGGATGTGAGAAGAAAACCATTGGAGTTTAGTGTCGGAGATAAGGTTATGCTAAAGGTATCACCATGGAAAGGTGTTTTACGATTTGGAAGACGTGGGAAGTTGAGTCCTCGTTATATCGGACCATTCAAGATTACATCTAGAGTGGGTCCCGTGGCATACCAACTTGAAATACCACAACAACTCTATGGGATTCATAACACTTTTCACGTGTCGAATCTGAAGAAGTGTCTATCCGATGAAGAACTCATTATACCATTAGACGAGGTTAAGGTTGATAAAAAGTTGCACTTTATTGAAGAACCAATCGAGATCATGGATCGCGAGGTCAAGCAACTGAAGCAAAGACGAATACCTATTGTCAAAGTTCGATGGAACTCTTGGAGAGGACCGGAGTATACTTGGGAACGAGAAGACCAAATGTGGAAGAGTTACCCTCATCTCTTTGATTTCAACAAGCGATCGGGTAAGAACGCAAGTTGATATTCGAGGGCGAAGATCCTAATTTGGTTGGGATGATGTGACAATCCGTCAATTTCAGGTCGTTATTTTAATCTCGACTATTACGTATTACGTGTTTACTTTAATGAGAACTTTAAATTATCGACTGACAGAGAAGGTTATGACTTGAAACTAGCGTAAGAATGTCGATTAGATGAAAACCGGCAAGGAATATGTTAGGTATCGATATTATATTCTCAAATAATCATAAAAATGATTTTATTATATTTAATCATTATTTCTCGTGTTTTACGTTTTAACGAATGACGTGAACTATGAGTGATCGCGATACCGACGGATGCCAAAAATTCATGTTTTATTATCATTTGTCTCGATATTTTATATTTTCGACGTTTTCGACTTAATTAGGTTTTAAGTCGTGTCGAAGCTTTATTACTTTTATGTAGCGTTTTAACTTTTGAAAAGTATTTTTACGAAACCCGAGCCCCGTAAATATTTTCAAAATTTACAATTTACATTTTCTACCTTGTAAACTATTTAATTGCAATTTGGGACCAAAACTATGTAAAATTGGCAAAATCTACCCCACTACCCCACTATATATTAGAATTCCACTAGCTATTTTATATTTAAAAATTCATTTTTACAAAAAAAAAATTAATCTCTCTCTCTTTTCTTCCATTTTTGCCGTCCACCCCAACCCCTAATCCATCAAGTTTATTCAATTTCTACTTTGATTCTTCCAAATCTAATTCAAGACCCATCTTAGAAATTCAACAAGCTTCAATTTCGTATAAATTTTTCCAACATGCATCCACTAAATTTTCTTTTCAATTTTTGATGAAGAACATGTTGTTTGATCCATTTTTATGGTTAAACATGTTGTTATTATTATTATATTTGTAGTGGGATGTTGTGCATGTATGAATTTCTTTATATTTGATTTTTATTAGATGGAATTTGAGGATGTTAGGAGTTAGCTAGATCTGTTAGTATGATATTAGGACTATAGGAATTGTTGAAATGGGTTGAAATATTGAGTTGGTATGATTTTTAGATGACCATTTTACATCAGTGGGTAAAAGGGTATTTTTGAAAGTCTTAGGTCTGAGTATAAAATGAGATGATGTGATATTGTAGTAGTAATCTTCAAGATGCTCGTTTTGCCGCTTGAATGAGCTTCTAACTCATTACGGATCGAAAGTTATGATGTTTTGATTTTCGTGTACCGGGAGACGAGTATCAGCACAATCCGAAAATTGTTGTCGATATTTGGATCGAATCTCGGGGACTATAGAATGAGTTTTAAAAATGTTAAAGGACTGTATTAAGTTGCTAAACCTCAGGTCATGAGTCTATTTTCAAACCCGAGTGTCGGTTTTGTAAACGGAATTGTTTTGATAAGTCAAAATGGTTTTACAAGTCAAAGACGTAAAACTGTCCGGTTTTTGTAACTTATAGATGTGTCGGGTAGAAGGTCTTAGAAGTAATATTTTTGAATGAAACTTAAACTGAGTCTTACTCATATTATGTGTGAGTTTGTCACCAAGTTTCGTCGAAATCGGACAAGTCTAGATAGGTTATATTGGTGTGTACATTTGGAGTGTACATGCTGATTGGTATTTTGGACACGTAGTTCAATACTTGTGTGGCGTGAGTTGAGTATTCACTATTGGACATGGTGACTTACCCAAGTGTTAGGTCATTATATAAATGACTTAGTTACTGGTCCGAGGGAAGTAAAATGATGGTTTGACTTGCGTTGACTTGGCGTCTTATGACAGGTCAATGTCGAGAGAGCAAGTGTTTAAAAGAATAATGTTGAATAAAAGGGTATAGAAGTACACTTGTATTGTTAATATTTTTCGGGATTGTCATGGTTTTATGAGTTTGAGTTTTGTAATATTTAAGTATTATTTATACTTGAGTCGTTTATTAACGAACGTGCCTTATTTGGTAGGTTGCGGTTTTCGTGTTTAACGGGCATCACAAATCGTCGGCGATCGTCATATTACTACTATCGTACCAAGGTGAGTCTATAGCCTCGCTTTTAACATGTTTACTTGTTTTATAAAACCCGCGAGGGGGATAACATGCTTGTTTTATTAAAATAAATGGGTACAACGAGAATTTGCGGAAACCCTTCTTATTGGAAAATCATTTATTATAAATGAAGGATGCAACGAGAAGTTGTGGTAAACCCTCTTTCTTTTAAAATTGAACACAAAGGACCCGATTGTATGGTTAGATGAAAGTTGTTATATAAGTTTGTTTTAGCCTTAAAAGACCCATGAATCGTGAATTTTTAATTGAAGTAACGCTAATACTATAGATAGATCTATCGGGGTGACGCCCAGTCCGGTCGCGACTAGCTATCGCGTGGTGTTGTGATGCACTAGTAATGAAACATCGGATGCAATTGTATAAGAGAAATATACTCACTTAGCTAGGTTTGTTGGGCTGAAATAATATGTTAATGCTCAATGTCACAAGGGTTATGAAATAACAACGATAATTATGTCTGATCCACATGATTGTCAACCACGGAAGGTTTATTCAGAATACTTGTGTTCGTTTATTTAATTTAAACTCTATAGATTCACTCAGCATTTTTGTTGACTTTATAGCATGTTTTATCTCAGGTCCATGAAGTAGGCACTCAAGGAAGGCGGTTTCATGCAGCTTGCTTAATTAAAATGTTTTGGCCCACTTTTCTAAACTATGTCCATTGAAAGAAATTTTTATCGTTGGTTTGTTGTGTAAACTTTAAACCTATTTGGGACCGTGTGTGAACTATTTTATCTTGAAATAAGTGAATGGATGTATGTTTTGATAAAAACGACTCGTTTTGAGGCGTTTTTTATGATATTGAGTTTGAACCATGATAGTAACACCCAATGACCCTTCCGCTGATATGACCCGAAATTGAGGGTGTTACAGTAGTTCTTTCATGTTCTAACGGCAGATACACCAGGACACTCTTAGGATTCTGAGAGCATGTGCATTCGAAAGGGAGCTATCCAGATTTCTTACTTATGCACTTCTTACATTACTATTCGTATTTGGACATTGTTTAGTCCATTCCTTCAGTATTTACTTTTCATGTTTTGAGCTTATGTTGGATTTCTGATGTTTGATTCTGGTATCTCCGTTATGGTCAGTTAATGTTTTAGGACATTTACCTTATGCTTTGATGACACGCCATAAATACATGTAAACGTCCACTTATCCAAGTGGGGTGTTACAGTAATTATCAAAAATACTAATCGTTGAACTTTTATTTTGTAGATGAATAATAATCAAAACTCTTGCTTAAACAGCACGGTTGTTAAGTCATTCCTTGGTAAGATGAAGTTGACTGGAAATAACTTTGTTGATTGGTATCGTGCTCTTAGGATAGCACTCGAAACCGATGACTTGGTTCAATACCTTGAGCAACCTATTCCTAATCAACCACAAATTATGCCTCATGGTCACGAAGGCCCATAACAAGACCTGAATTTACATCTAACTTGGGTCAAAAGGTCTAGAGAAATCATCGGCCTTATGCTAATGACTATGTCCCCTGAACTCTAGAAACTTTTGGAGGGTCATGGCGCATGGTCAATGATGGAAGAATTGAAAACTATGTTCACTGAACAAGCTTATCAAGAACTCCTTGATGTTGCATGTGCCTTTTATGCGTGTAAACATGAGCATGAACAATCTGTGAGCTCCTATGTCTTAAAGATGAAGGGCTACATAGAGAATTTGGAACGTTTGGGTCATCCCATGTCACTAAAACTTGTAGTTAGCCTAATTTTAGCCTCACTGAACAAGGATTATGATAGGTTCGTGCAAGATTACAATATGCATGGTCTAGGGAAGACAATACCGGAATTACATGCCATGTTAAAGCTACATGGGAAAATGTTGCCAAAGAAGGTTGCACCCGCTAACACCAATACCATTAATGCTATTAGGGCGGGAAGGATCCAAAAGCCTAATCATAAGGCTAAACTGTCAAATGCTGCGAAGGGTAAGAATCATGGCAAAGGGAAGAAAGAAGCAAACTTTACTCCCCTAACCAATATTCCCCCTCCACCAAAGAGGGAGAATCCTGATAAGGATGCCACTTGTCACCAATGTGGTGACATTGGAAATTGGAAGAGAAACTGTCTTGAGTAGCTCGCTGAGTTGTGGAAGAAAAAGAAGTCCTCTTAAGGAGCTAGCACTTCAGGTATCTTCACTATAGAACTCTTTACTTTTCCTAATAAATCTTGGTTTTATGACACTGGTTGTGGTACTCATATTTGTAATACTACTCAGGGTCTAAGGATAAGAAGAAGCTGAAGCCAGGAGCTTTGAACTTGTACGTGGGCAATGGTCATCGTGCAGCTGTCGAAGCCATTGGTGTTTTTTAATTATTTCTCCCTAGCGGACTAGTTGTTATTTTGAATAATTGTCAATACACACCTTCTATTTCTAGAGGGATTGCTTCAGTTTCTTGTTTGTATGACGATGGTTTTGTTAATAGTTTTGAGAATAATGCAAGTATTTCAGTTTCTACGAATAATATGTTTTATTTTAGTGCTATTGCTAGTAATGGTATTTATGAAATTGATATGTGTGATTACAATGCAAACAATTGTTCTATGTATGCTATAAGCAACAAAAGGGCCAAATCTAATTTGGACTCTACATTGCTATGGCATTGTCGCCTTGGCCACATAAGCAAAAAGCGCATTAAGTAATTACAATCTGATGGATTGCTTAAGTCAAACGATGATGATTCCTTTGACAAGTGTGTTTCATGTTTATATGGTAAGATGGCACGTAAACCTTATTCACATCAAGTGGAGAGGGTTAAAGATCTACTTGGACTCATACACACCGATGTGTGCGGCCCATTTAGAATCGTGTCAAGACAAGGTGCAAGTTACTTCATCACTTTCACTGACGACTTTAGTCGTTATGGTTATGTTTACTTGCTAAAACATAAACATGAAGTGTTTGAAACATTTAAGATGTTTCAAAAGGAAGTAGAAAATCAACTCGGTAAAACCATAAAGGCACTACGTTGAGATCGTGGAGGTGAATTTATGAGTTATGAATTTTTGGATCATCTTAAGGAACATGGAATAGTATCCCAAAGAACTCCTCCATATACACCATAACATAATGGTGTGTCTGAGAGGAGAAATAGAACCCTACTTGATATGGTTCATTCCATGATGGCCCAAACAACTCTTCTAAAATCCTTTTGGGATTATGCTCTTGAGTCTGTTGCACGCATACTCAATATGGTTCCAACAAAGAAGGTTGAAAAGACTCCATACGAAGTATGGTATAGGAAAGCCCTAAGTTGTCTTACTTAAAGGTCTGGGGATGTGAGGCTCTTGTTAAGCGTGACACGCTTATCAAACCGGACAAACTTGGGCCCCGATCTGCTAAGTGTATCTTTGTAGGATACCCACAGGAAACGATGGGTTACTCCTTCTACTACCCACCCGAGAACAAAGTTATTGTTTCTCGTAATGTTGAATTCCTAGAGAGCAATCTTATGAATCAAGAAGAAAGTGGGAGTATAGAAGATCTTGAAGTAATTCAAGATGAAGATATACATCCTTCTGAAAACACTAGCAATCATGAAGAGGATGATAAAGAAATTGATGAACCTATAAGTGATATAGCTCCCATTCGAAAGTCTACAAGGACTAAGTGTGCTCCTGACCGTATGTGTTTATACATTGACGCTGAGGAACATGAGTTTGGGGATCATAATGAACGTACTAACTACAAGGCTGAATTAGCAAATCATGAATCTGAAAAATGGCTGGAAGCTATGAATGTGGAGATGCAATCCATGAAAGACAATGATGTTTGGATCTTAGTTAACCTACCTCCAAACGCTAGAACCGTTAGTGGTAAATGGTTGTACAAGAAGAAGACCGACATGGATGGCAATGTACACACCTTTAAAGCTCGATATGTAGCGAGGGGCTTCACTCAAACCCACGGGGTTAATTATGAAGAGACCTTCTCTCCTGTTGCAGATATAAAAGCTATAAGGATTCTCTTAGCCATAGTCGCGTTCTATGACTATGAGATTTGGCAAATGGATGTTAAAACCGCTTTCCTCAATGGACTGCTTTACGAAGAAGTCTATATGAAGCAACCTGAAGGTTTAGTCAATCCAAAGTATCCAAACCGTGTATGCAAGCTTCAAAGATCCATTTATGGACTTAAGCAAGCATCAAGGCAATGGAATAAGAGATTTGATGATGAAATCAAGAACTTTGGTTTCAATCAAAATCCCGATGAGCCATGTATATATATCAAAGCTAGTGGGAGTAGCGTAGTGTTCCTTGTCATGTATGTTGATGACATACTGTTGACGGGAAAAGACATTCCAATGTTGCAAAGTTTAAAAGCTTACCTTGGAAGGTGTTTTCCCATGAAGGATTTAAGAGATGATGCGTATATCCTTGGAATCAAGATCATACGTGATAGACCTAGACAGTTAATTGGTTTATGTCAAAGGGCTTACATAGATAAGATTTTGAAAAAGTATAACATGGATAATTCCAAACGTGGCTTTATTCCCATGCAAACTAAATCAAAATTATCTAAAGATCAAGGAGCATCTACAGCTGATGAGGTGAGACGCATGCAAAGAGTTCCTTATGCTTCAGCAGTAGGATCAATCATGTATGTTGTTAGATGTACAAGACCAGATGTTGCGTTCTCTTAGAACATGACAAGCCGATTTCAGCAAAATCCTGGTGAAACTCATTGGACTGTTGTTAAAAACATTCTAAGGTATCTTAGGCATACCAAAGACATGTTTCTTGTTTATGGAGGATATATGAAAAGAGAGCTCAGGGTTGCTTGCTACATTGATGCTGGATATCTAACGGATGCTGACGACAGGAAGTCTCAGACCGGATATGTTTTCATGTTGATTGGAGGTTTTGTTAGCTGGAAAAGTGCAAAGCAGACCATCCATGCAAACTCATCTACATAGGCTGAGTATATAGCCGCTTCGGAGGCTGCTAAAGAGGCAGTTTGGATTAGGAAGTTTATTTCTGGGCTTGGTGTTTTTCCCACAAATAATGAACCTATGACGATGTATTGTGACAATACCGGAGCCATTACTATAGCTAATGAACCAGGAATCACTAAAGGTTCGAAACATTATCGTTCCAAAGTTCACTACCTCAGGGAAGTTATTGAACTGCGTGATGTTAGTTTGGAGAAAGTTCACACAAACGACAATTTAGCTGACCCCTTAACAAAGGCGTTAGACCTCAAAAAGCATTCCATGTTAACTAATGGAATTGGATTGCTTCCAGCTAATAGTCTCATGTAATTTGTGTTATTTTAGTATTTGGATAATTGGGATTGTAAGACAGTTATTACTTTCAGATGAATAAAGATATTTGATGTTTGTTATCTTTATATAATTATTGTTGTCCTGTATTTGTATGTTTAAATCCTTGAATATTTAATTATTCTAAACATGTCCATTGTCGGTTAAACAATATGGGTATATTGTGTACATTAAGGCAAATATGAGTATTGGTAATATACTAGTATATATGGTGGACGGTTCCAACCAAACTCATATGTTATTCATTGATATGAATATTTGACACCCCGAACTTTCGAATGTTTACTTTTGGATCCGTTGTCATGAGTAAATTCGAATATAAATGGTGAGGTTTAGGTCATCCTTAGACTTGAGATGCAAACAAGTTTTGCATGTGTGAATATTGCTTCTTGATTCTATGTCCAATGCTAGTTCGCCAGACCTAGGTATAACGACTTTAATTGGAAGTGTTGTGAAGCAGCATCCACAGACACTTGCAATCAATATAGAATTCGTTCCTCCACTTGATATAGTGCAGTGAAGTACCATGGATCCCCTCCATAATTAGGTAATTGTATGGCCGTACCCAAAGTAATCAAGATGATTCTTGTTACAATATGGACTATCTAAATTAATTTGATCACGAGGAATTAAAGTTAAACTATATGGAATGATTTAGGATTCATATCCATGGTTTAACCGGTACATTGAAACGAAGGGATGATTATCAGCAAGCTCAAATAATCATATACCATTAAATACTTTTAAGAACTTATTCTTGAAACTGTCTAACTCAACATTTGCCGCTATAATAAGTAATGCTAGATACTTCATTGTGGACGATGTATGTCTAAACTCTCACAAGTGGGATCTGTTGGAATATGTGATCGTTTAGCCATCGGTAAATGCGTGAGCCTATCAGGGGCACACACTCAATACGGAGAACACACGTTTACTTACGTTTATTATTAATTTAATAAACGTATAACAAAAACTTCAAGTTTTATTTAATTAACCGTGTTTAAATTAATTAACGGGATTTAATTAATTTAATACGAGTGCGTTATTTAAATTTGGAAACAAATCGACTCCTAGAACCCCCTAGGCCTAATCGGCCGATTATACACATAGGGGTGTTCTAGAATATTTTTTGGCTATGTTTTTTGGTAAGTGAATATCTTCTAATATTTAATTTGGTAGATAATTACTTAATATAGGTTTTCTTGGAGTAGGGACCATTTAATTTGAGGAGGTGAGATTAGTATAAATACAAACCAATAAACCTCATAATTTTTGTCCCTCCCTGTTGTGTGTTTCGTCCGATCTCTACCCACACCCAAAACCATACGAAATTTTCCTTTAACCATAAATTCACATAAAGTGTAAACCTTTGCAAGACCAACTACCTTTTGGTACTTACTTGTGAAGTTTCTTAGCCTATACTAAACCTTTGATCCTCGTGTCAAAGTTTTGGTCGCATTTTGGTTCCCCTTGTGGTTCGTCCAAACATAAACCCTAATTAGGGTTTTCGGTGAATTTTTACAAGTATCTTGTAACTACTTATAAACCTTATCCTTACGTAATCCCACTTAGGGGTTTGGATATTAGGGTTTCTAGTTGCAAGATAATCAAAGTGAAGTTACCACCAACATCATGGTGTGTTCGTTTGACGTGTCATGTGAGCAATCGTTAGAGGGCGGTTACTTTACCGTTATAGTTCAAGATCAAGATCATTAATTGATTTATTCAATTAATTCAAGGTTGGTTTTAATATTGTTTTTATTATGTGTTAATCATGTTTGTTATACTAGATCCATTCCGATGTATACTCGTAGTTAATGGTTTAACTAGTTTCTAAATCCCAAGAATCATGATACCAGTTCCTTAAAAAAAGGAAGTTAACAAAGCAAAGGCTTAGTTAATGCAAAGCAACAATGGTAATGTAGATGTATTATGAACGCCAGTTTGGAATAAGAATGCTAAAATTTTTATTTGAATAGCTTATATCAATCATAAAAAAGGGTTTTAGATAAGTAAATCTTAAAGCTTTTAAAGTCGTGTATATACTGTATAATAAAAACACCAGAAAGGAGTTTTAGACTGGTTACTAAGTGTTTCTTTCTTATTGTATTTTCTAAAGGGGTGTTTGAGATTGTCAATTAAGCTATAAATCTCATTTTTAACATCAGACATGTACCAAGTTTGGGCCGTCATGCAAATTTGATCACCCACTGGGGATGTTAAGTTACAGCCCATTTGCATCATCACTGGCGGACATGCCAGTTGCACCCTACCATGTTTGATCTTCTATTGCCACATTAGCTCCGTCATCCTCTTCATCTGAGTTGAGGCCAGAGCTTATTTCTGCATCCAACAAGGATGGTCTCTCCACCAGTATGCCTAGTGGTTCAGGTGGATCAAGTTTGTTCCAAAGCATGCCACTTTCTGAATCAACTGGCGGAAGTAGTACCACTCATGGCGGCGATGTCCCCCATTCTACATAGTCAGCGGTACCTATTCCATAAATCGTATTTTGTGAACTTAACATGCCATCTTTTCTTTGTTTTTTTTGTTATGTGGCGAGTCCTATATCAGGACTCAAGTCTTCTTTTTAGCCTTGTCCATCTCTCCTTTCACATGTTTACATAGCCTCCATGTTCTCTTTTCAATAAACCAAAAACATCTAGGAAAATCCACGTATAGTACCCTACCCCACCCACCCAACCCGCCTATCCCCTCCGGCATTTTCCAAATTATGCTTATAAATAATCAGAGGGGAAATGAGACCATTTTCTGATGGAAAATGACGTGTACACGTCTCTTTTTGTGTGTCTATTTGTGCTTGTATAGGAGCAAAGGGGATCAAAGCTCGTTTTCCTTCTCGATGATGTGTTGTGGTTTCTACTTATATCAATGTGAACAAAGACTGAAAGTATTCATCTTCTCCCCTCTTTTTGATTTGGGGAGCCTGTAACAGGGGAAATGGATATAGTTTAGTGAATCATATAGTGGTGCCGGCTTCCTTAGAGTCAAAAAGATATAGCGTCTGTCTGATATGATGAGATGTAAGGATTATTCGAATAATTTTATCTGTCATATACATCAAAACAATGAATATTTAAACTTGAGAATTTGTACAATTTTTTCTACATCGCCTTTTGTTATGTCCTTAGTGTGTCTTTTCTCACTTTTACAAAAGTTTCTGATTTGAATGTGGTGTGTTCCCTGTGATGAATGGCAAGTCATGACATGGTTTGTGATATTACCTAGATGGAAAGATGTTACTATGGTTGCCTTAACCAATATAACAATGGACGTGAGGCTCTTTTCGAACTGTTTGACCAAACATCGGCATCACAAGATTCCTTGTAAGCCAAGCCGCGCTGGACACAACCAGGCTTTGACATGGGAATGAAAATCAGTTTGTTTCATGGAAAAATGGATTAATGGGGTTTCAATTATTTGTTCTATAAGTGCATTCTAAATGGATCTTACCTCTATTTTCTATAGAACTGGGTCTCCTTTCAATGTTCTCTTACCAGTATCGCTACCAAAAGTCATTGTAAGAAGCTGCCAGTTCACCATAACGTCACCTAATGTTTTCAGCCATTTTATTCCAAGCTTTACATCTTTATTACCTGCTGTATTACGCATCTTAATTTACTTGAAATCTTCCACCACCTGCAACTCTGGAAACGAAATTATGACCCCCTTACAAATGCCTTCATCGCTTACCATTTCTCCATTTGCTATACTGGAAGGAAAACCAGCAGTGTCCTTAACCATAATTCCCAATTTTTCCACTAAGTCAGCTGAGATCCAATTGCTTGATGACCCACTATCTATAAGCACCACGATCTCTTCCCCCCCAAGTATTCCCCTCAATCTCATTGTACGACTTTTATTATTAAAACCTGCCATTGAGTTACGAGATACCTTAGCCATGTGAGGGATGCCATCATCCTTATTCTCTTTGTCTACCAACAGAACTTGCAAAGTAAGACTCGCGCATTGATGCCCAGGCGTAAACTTTTGGTCACATATAAAACATAGGCCATTAAACTTTTTGTATGCTAAGTCCGCTTTAGTTGACCATTTAAACTTTTGTGAATTTGATTATCTTGCCAAGCTTTTCGATATTGCAGGTCTCACAGGATGCTTTCGGATTTCCTGTTGTTCTGCAGTCTTCTTCATTGTCTACAAAAATCTTCAATCGTTTTCAGTAATTAACCATGGAAAAAAATAGCGGCCCTGATACCCAATAATTGTTTCAGTAATTGTCTATAAATAATGGGAAAAGTTTTCCTAGAAACAAAGAGACAAATCTAGGCCCTTCATTTGTCTTTAATCCAATGGCCTAAATTAATCTAAGATCTAATTTAATTAACCATAATTTTCTCCAACTATCTTAAGCTACAAATTTTTTATGTAAAAAAAAATATGGTGTATAAATCACTTCCCTTTTTTTACTGAGTAAATTACACCCATTTGTCCTTGTGGGTTGTCTTGACCGACGAGTTTAGTCCTTTGACCGAAAAATGCACCATAATCTTCAACAATCATGTGGATTAAAAAACTTTGTAAAAAATTTGAAAAATCTTATCAGTGAGTACCTTAACTCAAATCGATCAAATTTTTTTTTTCATAATTCCTATATAATCATGTGAATTCATTACCAATAATCATGTGGATTAATCACCACCTACACACTTTTGATTACAGATTGCTAAATATCTTGGAAAAACGTTCTTAGATCCTCAATACTGTTTTATGCTGGGATTGTGTTTTCATACTTCGTTCTCACTCCAACTGCCTTGAACTTCTTTGTTACTTATGTAGAAGGGGTTGTGGAATCGCCATGGTCAATTGATCAATACTTTTGAATTTGTAATCGTGCTTATATTCAGTACAGGATTGTCTTTCCAGGTACTCATTATTTTATTACTCGTCAAAGTTTTTAGTATTGAGTTTTTAAAGCCAAACCAGTTTTGATATCCATATCCATTTACAGGTTCCGGTGATACAACTGCTACTAGGACAAGTTGGTTTAATTTCGGGAGATCAGATATTTTCGATATGGAGATATGTAGTTGTTGGTGTTGTTATTGCGGCTACTATTGTTACTCTCTCGACTCATCGACTTACTCAGTTGTGTTTCACAGGGGTATACTCGTGTATATGAATATCACAGGATCGATTTGAACAAGATTGACAAGAAGGATTCATTATTATTAACAACATAAAGTGTTACATTGTTTTTACAAGACACACGACATACACAATACATATGTCGAGTATATATAGGCCACGAAGAGTTACAAGCCAACCATCGTGCCTTTTCCTAATAGGTATCATTGAACTGATACAAACTTTCTAACCAAAATAACTACCTATAACCGCTTTTCGATTATTAACTATCAAACGTACATTATTGGTCCTTTATGTTACAAGACTTTGACAATTAAGGCCAACATTTTCCCCCCTAATTGTTTAAGTCTTGTTCCTCTAGTCTTCCATCTTGACATCATCTCCGTGCGGTCTTCCTAGGAGTTCCATCTTCCGGCGTACCCACTATTTCAACACTTATCGCCTGCAAAACCCTGTGGGCTTTCTCCGCCACTTCTCTTGGTCTTTCCTGCTTCGATTTCTGTGCTCCCTCATAGTATTTTCCATGCCTATGTACTCCTTCTTTGCCTTGTCCGACAAAACCTCACTGGACGATGCCGCTTGTTTTCCTAGTCTCGTTCGACAACTTCCAACGCTGTCCGATTTGGTCTTTCTTCTCCAAATCTGCTTCCTTGACAAACAAATACCATGTTTGTTCTTCTTCCGTGTGCTTCGAAGTCCATACGACCTTCGCACAACATCTGCACCGAAACAAAAATCCTTTGTTTCTGATTTAGGCAACAAACGAATTGTTTGTTCCTGCCTCTTTTCTTTTTTCCTTGTTGTTGTCTTTTTTTGTGTCGTTCCAACACTTTTCCATAACAACGTCCCACACGATGTACCCTCGCGTCTTCCTTTCGACTTTGTCTCTTGTATTCAACGAAGTTTTATCCCATCAGTATCGTTTGATGTAAACGTTTGCAACTCCACACAAGTTCGATCGTGCACTATCTCCTTGCGTTCTGAGTTATCCACGCATCGTTTCTGTTTTGAAACAGCACGCATGTTACACCGAGACTCTTCTGTTCCCAGCGTATCCTTGGTGTCTTTTGATCTTTCTGATCAAAACGTGAATCAATCTTCTTGTATCTTGTAACCCGCTCTGATACCAATGTTTCACAGGGGTATACTCATGTATACGAATATCACAGGATCGATTTGAACAAGATTGACAAGAAGGATTCATTATTATTAACAACATAAAGTGTTACATTGTTTTTACAAGACACACGACATACACAATACATATGTCGAGTATATATAGGCCACGAAGAGTTACAAGCCAACCATCGTGCCTTTTCCTAATAGGTATCATTGAACTGATACAAACTTTCTAACCAAAATAACTACCTATAACCGCTTTTCGGTTATTAACTATCAAACGTACATTATTGGTCCTTTATGTTACAAGACTTTGACAATTAAGGCCAACAAGTTGCTTCTAGCAGGGTCTTTACTTTGGTGGTGCATATACCGTTAAGTTCATAGGCAAGTAACCATTCTTTATTAGATGTGCTTATCGGCTAATTGAGATTTGGAAAAACTGATACACTCAATTTTTTAAGCTTACGACCCTAAAAATCAATAACTTGAAATTGATAAATGCCGATGAACCGAAAAACTGAGCTTATCGGCTTTTCCAAACTTCAATATGCAGATAAATACATAATATAAGATAATCCAAACACCCCCAATATATGTATGTTTCAACATAGAGTAAGAGAATATTTCTCACGTTTGTTTGCTGGTTGTTATTGATAGTTGACTATGGTAATACCTTTTTGTTACTCAAAAGTTGAAATTAAATGTTTGATGTCACATTATACTATGCCTCATTCACAATGCTAAACTTTATTCTTGCCATTTTTGGTTAACTGTAATGGTAAGATGAATACACATTGTGTGTACGATCATATGGTACGAGTTTGTCGAAATACCAAATTAAATACTTACAATATGAATTTTGATGGTATTTCTTATTGCACATTTTGCAGCAAGTTAATGACCATATAATTACTCTTTTTATTGCGAAAATGTGTGGCTTCTACAGCTCTGTATAACTTAACTTATAAAACATCTTTTCTGTCAGGGCATGACTTGTGAGGGTGTTATGCAAGTGTAAAAAGAATTTTGTATAGTCTTGCAAGTACATCTATATGTTCCTTTGGTTAGAAGTCAAGTTGCTTGTTGTGTATTTGAGTTTACTTACTAAAGATATTTCATATATTCACAGCCTATCTTCCGCTAATGTGAATCTTACAACAGATACACCAATTGTATGGCCTGTATCTGGAGCCTAGGTTAAACCTAACTAGCAAAAAGTATTAGGAGAAGAACTTGCAAAGCATTTGACAAATTTCGGATTTAGTTCTAACGTTAGAGGTCAGTATATTTCACTTTAATCAATTGGAAGTGCGATTAGTTTCGTAATGGTTTAGTGAAATAATGTATTATGACAAAATAAAAAGAGTTTTTTTGGTGATTTCTTATTCCAAGCAAATAGGCAGTTGGAAGTAATCTATGATATCTTAGTTTGCGTCTTTCATAGTAACATGAGTGTTACATACTTACATGTTTCATCTATATATACTAACTATTAAGGAGGGATGTTGATTGTTGAAAGTTGAAATTTTTCAAGACAGCTTCTCCTGAAAGTTTCACTAAACACACGTATGGAAATTTTTATGTTGACTTCTTGTATACACCTGTAACGCATAAATATGTAAACTTGGAAATTATACTGCATATTTCTTTCAACAGCCATGCATTTGACTTCTTTCAACTGGTTTGACAAATTACATATTAAGAAGAGTTGACAATCTACAACATTAGTACGCTCTCACACACAAAAACTTTGTTCTCTCTCAACCTTAATACACAAAAAAATTTCTGCCGCCACCATAATTTTATCATCACCGGATCTTCCAGATCTGCCGAATCCGCCCCACCTTTTGGTGGTCTAGGTGATTTCAAGGTAGTTCTGATTCATGATAATGATTGTTGGTTTGAGTATTTATACAAAAAGAACTAGAGGTTTTACCTTTTATGTTTTGATTATGGATTGTTGATTTTCAGGATCTATAAGTTTCACAAGATGCATTATGTCTGATAAAATTGGTTACAAGGTTTTGGTCGTGCTATTGCCTTGGTTGTGTATGCGCCTGATGTTGTAGCCAGATTCTTCGTTGCTGCTATTCAGGTTTTTTGTAATTTTCTTAATCTTTTCTAGTGAACTATTTGGAATCCCAAATGCCCTCAATGCAGCGATCTGCTGTACTGAACCCCTAATGATGATATATTATAATTAATCCTAAAACAAGCAATCTCGAACATTATTTTTTGAAATCTTAATTTTTAGGCTGCTTATGTGCTTATGTGCTTATGTGTAATGATATTGTATGGCTGCTAAGGTGTTAATAGTTGCTAAGGTGTTGGTCATTGCTAAGGTGTTGGTCATTGTTCAGTAAAGTCATCTAATGGAATATATGGTAAACTGTGGTTTGAACTTTGAATTACATAATAATATCGTTACATAAAAATTTCACTAATCAAGTATATAGTGATTCACTATACACTCTTATTTATTCTTCGGTTAACATCTGAGATAATGAGCTCAACTTCGTTCCGCAAGCCTCACCCTAGCTTCTAGACAAGCTCTTAGCATACGGTGTAAACAAATATCACTTCCATGACATTGTAGCTCAACCACATCTTCTCATGTGTAAGATCTTAGGGCTAACATGGGTATCGCTAAAACCAAGCAAACAATAATTAGTTTACCCAAACACTCAAACTTGATACATCTGGTATCGTTTTGCAATTCTCTTTTTAAATGCATATCCAAACAGGCAAACATCTGCCTAATCTATAGGCAACCAATAACCAAGCTCCGTTATATTTAAGCTTGAAAAAAAACATCTCCATACGAATCAATAAATATAACCCATTTTTCAATAGAAAACAACTTAAAGCATCTACCTCGTCAACAATGTTCCCATAAGGATCACATATTCTACAACATGACTAGCAAGATGCCAAGTAAAGTTTTTCTTTTTCCTTTTCTTTAATGGACGAAAAACACGTCCTGTTGATGCACTAGATAATCTGAAAATACCAACTGCACTAGACTGCCCACCCAAAGAAGTAACAATTGTAGCAATTGTGCTACTCGAATTCTCATCTAGGTCTGGTTGATTTTAGCTTGGCGAAGTTGACCCCACCCGCCCGTCTTTGTTTAATATCAAAGTGTTATCTGCAACTGAACAATCGAAGACAAATATGTCATGACAAAAAAGTGAATAGGATTGGTAGTTTGAAATAAGATGTCAGTTTTGAAAATGAATACCTAGGCGTGAGTAATCATAATCAGAACAAAATAATTAGCTATTTCATGGCAACTTCTTACGTACCCGGTATTCCTCTAGATTACACCATTGTGACACCAAATACTAAATTGATTATTTCGAGTTTCAATACTGTTAATAAAGGGTATCCGAAAAGTTATTTTTTTCTATTTAATACATCTTTTTATTCAAGAAGACTAAAACATATTCAATAACAATCGAAGTACTTAAATCTTATATTATGGCGGCACTTAAAATAACTTCTAATAATAATAAATGGTAGTCCTAATTATATGATATTTTTACATAATGATTGCGCAAACTCACGTCAAGCTAATCAATAAGAAACAAAGCACAACATCATGTAAGGCTATCAGAAAATGCAACTTATTTCACGACAACCAACAACCACATTCAAAGTATTCAAAACTAAAACCTTCGGTGCACTCTCAGTATCATGTCTAATTACAATAAAGGGTATCTAAAAAACACTATCTTTATGCATTAAACACAACTCATCACAAAGGGTACTACAAATAACAATCAAATAAAAGAACTCAATACTATATAATCTCAAATCACACTATTACACTATAGGTATCCAAAAAGTACAGACTTTATGTATAAAACACAGCTTTATAAAAGCGCATCAAAAATATTAGGGGTGAATGTTTGTTTAAGCTTATTTATTGACCTTAGGAGCTTATCTGTTTTCCGCTAATTTCTTGACCCTTTTTTGTGGCTTATTTTAGGACTAATAAGCCTATATAGTGTATTATGTCATAAGAAACTTACATAAGCCCAAAAGTTTCAAAATTAGCCAGAAATGAGCTTTTGAAATATAAGCCGAAAAATAAGCTCATAAGGGGTGTTTGTTATTATTGTTAGGAAAACTGAGATTTTTTTTGATATTTTTGGATCAGTATAATATAAAAGTGTGCTTTAAATGTTATGTAAAATGTTAATTTTGGCAATTTTTTTAGGAATTAGTACATGTCCTAGAAGAATCCGATGTAAATTTACACTAGAGAGTGTTCTTACATGCTTCTCAATTCGTATCTCATGTAGGGGTGTTTCCACATGTTGGTACTTTCACGTTCATTTGTACTATCCGAGGCATACGACCAACGCATGAGGGTTTTTCGTGATGCTGTAGCCGGATTCTTAGTTGCTGCTATTCAGGTTTTTCGTAATTTTCTTAATATTTTCCAGTGAGCTATTTCTAATCCTAAATGCCCTCAATACAGTGATCTGCTATATTGAACATTAATGATGATATATATGATTAATCCGAACATTATTTTTTGAAATCTTAATTTTTAGGCTGCTTATGTGCTTATGCGTAATGATATTTTATAATTGGTCCTTGTGTGCTTGATAACCACCCTATTTACAACTGATATAGCTGCTAACCACCCAAATGTGGTTGATAAACACCGAAATGTGGGGTTAATATAGTTGCTAAGGTGTTGGTCATTGCTAACGTTTTGGTCATTGGTCATTGTTCATTGATTGGAAAGTCTTTCTGTGTCCTGAATATGGATGTCTCGGTACAGGTTGTGGACTTAATTCTTAGGATGGAACATAAAGTTACTTAAAAGTAAACCAAGGTGCAATCAAGTAAGTGTTTGCAATAACACTCACTTATTTTTGTTTTTGTAGCAAAATAGATGGACTGTGACGTGACTCAGTTATTTGATCTCGATCCCATGCTTGATGATCTGAAAATAGTGGTACTCTGCATCAGTATCTAGAAGTCCCACCTAATTGGGAGGCCTAAAGAGGTGTGGAGTTTTTTCATTACTATTTTGCAAGATGAAAAGGTAAATCTACTATATATAAAAAAATAATATATATTTTTTAATAATACATATGACACGTGTCGTTGCAG
The DNA here is from genome assembly GCA_025667525.1 of Glebionis coronaria. NCBI lineage: Eukaryota > Viridiplantae > Streptophyta > Magnoliopsida > Asterales > Asteraceae > Glebionis > Glebionis coronaria. The sequence continues at coordinate 61,687,252 of CM046874.1, read as the reverse complement.
ATACAACATGTCTGTGATGCCATCTCAGAAAAGCTTGCTTTGTGCGAGCTTATCAGTTTCATCATTGTGCCAGCAAGCTTATTTTAGGGTTAATAGAATCTTTCATCAATCGGCTTGTGGATGATCAATGGGCGATGTTAGAAGGTAACTTGGATGTGTTCACACACGTTTTTTTTCTGGTATTGTTAATTTCGTCATATGTAAGCTGCCGAAACACGAAGAAAAAAAGTAGCATGTTAGATCTATAATTTACAAATGTTTGTATATGTTGTATCATACATGTTAAAAAAATTTGCTTGAGTTGAAATTTTGCATGTTAACCGTTTGCAATTAAATTTTAATCTTTTCATTTTCTATTTTGAACATCACACGGAACACTCATCACAATATCGTCTATTACTAATTATTTTTCGCTCGGAATTTCTGTCGCACGTTAAGACATTTTGCCATTACAATTTGATCTTATCACAGTATTAAGTATTGATAATTATATGTCGCTAGGCAAATCCGCCGCTATACGCGGGTAATCGTCTAGTAGATTAAACATTTACGTGTTTCTATAAGTTGAAAGGCACAAAGACATGTGAATGATGAAAGGCACACACAATATAAAAAAAACTGAGTATTTATCACAATTAAAAAAAAGGAAATTTAGAAATTATGACTCACGTTATATCTGGATATATATCCCAAATTAAAAAAGAACTGAGTTACTTTATATCTAAATATAAATTAGCAAATTCTCAAAAAGACTGTATTAAAAATGTGAGTTGCTTTAATCTAGATATAAATCATAATTTATGGCTGAATTACTTTATATCTAGATATAAAGGGCAATTTAAAAATTATGACTTACTTTATATCTGAATATATATCAAAATTTAAAAAAGTAGGTTATTTTATATCTAAATATAAATTAACAAATTCTCAAAACCTTAATATTAAAACCGTAAATTACTTTATATCTAGTTATAAATCAAAATTTACGGTTGAGTTACTTTATATCTAGATATAAAGGGAATTTAGAAATTTTGACTTACTTTATATTTGGATATATATCACAATTTCAAAAAACTGAGTTACTTTATATCTAGATAAAAATTAATAAATTCTCAAAACCTTAATATAAAAACTATGAGTTGCTTTATATCTAGATATAAATCATAGTTTACGGCTGAGTTACTTTATATCTAAATTAAAAGGCAATTTATAAATTATGACTTACTTTATATCTAGATATAAATGGCAACTTAAAAATTATAACTTATTTTACAATCTAAAGAAATTAGGTTACTTTATATCTAGATATAAATTAATAAATACTCGAAACCTTAATATAAAAACTGTGAGTTGCTTTATATCTTGATATAAATCATAATTTATGGTTGAGTTACTTCATATCTCGATATAAAGGGCAATTTATAAATTATGAGTTACTTGATATCTAAATATATATCATAATTTTAAAAAGAATTGGGTAACTTTATATCAACAAATTCTCATAACCTTGATCTAAAAACTATGAGTTCATAATTTATGGCTTAGTTACTTTATATCTTGATATAAAGGGAAATTTAGAAATTATGACTTACTTTATATCTGGATATATATCACGATTTAAAAGAAACTGGGTTACTTTATATCTTGATATAAATTAACAACTTCTCAAAACCTTGATATAAAAACTATGAGTTCCATTATATCTATATATAAATCACAATTTATAGGTGAGTTACTTTATATTTAGATATAAAGGGCAATTTAAAAATTATCACTTACTTTATATCTAGATATGAACACAAGATATCAATGAGTTACTTTATATCTAGATATAAATGGCAATTTAGAAATTATAACTTATTTCATATCTTAATATATATTACAATTTAAAAAAAGAGGTTACTTTATATTTAGATATATATTAACAAATTCTCATCACCTTGATATAAAAACTGTGAGTTGCTTTATACCTAGATATAAATCATAATTTATGGCTGAGTTACTTTGTGTCTAGATATAAAGGGCAATTTTGAAATTGTGACTTACTTTATATTTGGATATATATCACAATTTTAAAAAACTGGGTTACTTTGTATCTGGATATAAATTAACAAATTCTCATAACCTTGATATAAAAAACAGTGAGTTGCTTTATATCTAGATATAAATCACAATTTATAGTTGAGTTGCTTTATATCCATACATAAAGGGTAATTTAGAAATTACGACTTACTTTGTATCTCGATATATCACAATTTAACAAAAACTGAGTTACTTTATATCTAGATATAAATTAACAAATTCTCATAGTCTTGATATAAAAACTGTGAGTTGCTTTATGTAGATACAAAATCACAATTTATAATTGTGTTATTTTCTATCTTGGTGGGAATCTAAGTTTACTAAGATTCCCTGTATCATATATTTAAATGTAAATCAAGCTATTTGATATTAACGTGCCTGTGCCTAGGAGGCAGGAAAGTATCGCAAGACTCACAGAGATCCAAGTCTCTGTGAGCAACCTCAGAGGAGTCCATGTCAGAGACATTGTCAAGGATGTCGAAGATTACTTAAACACATACTCATTGGCTGTGATGGATAACAGCCAAGATGTATCAGGGACTCTAAGGGGTTGAGGGTTAACAGGGGTGGCAATGCCCTGTAAACACTCAATACACTTTGGACTTACCTTAGTGTGTACGAGACCATGAAGAAAAGGGAAACTGTGTCAGTCTGTTTTCCTAAAGCATGATGACAGACTACCAAGAATAGAAAAGCATCTTGTGACAGATGTCAGGCTTTGTCTATTAGTGAAGTCACCATCAATCATCACTAGAAGTCAACCTCGTACTACTATAAATAGGTTATGTAGCATAGAGTTAATGTTGTTCACTTTGCCACTTTACACACATTAACTCTTTACAACTTGTTGAACCAAACAGTTGTGACTGTGTTCATAAGTTAGTATTTGTTTGTCCAAAGTGTGCACAACACAATGTCATCAAACAGTGTTATCCATAACACTTGTAATTCTTTATTATACAATAATAAGTATTACGTTTGAAAAGTACTTACGTGTGTTAATTGTCTTTGTTTATTGTTTCACGCAAGTTAAAGGGACTTTCAATTGGTATCAGAGCGGTGTTTGATATTAAAACCTTTATTAACATCGTTCTAAGTTTTAAAATCAAGATCTACTATGCCTGAAACGAGCAATACACCACCACCACCATCGCTTTCTGGAAACAACACTCCTCCACCACCATCCTCACCAAGACTTACTCCTCCACCCCAAAATGAAGATGATCTACCTCAACTTCTTGACTCAAGAGGCAGATCTCATGTTACCAACGTACAAGTCTTTGATGAAGAGGATTTTGCTAGTTGGAAGAGTCAATTCCTCGTATATCTCGACGGACTTGAACCATTTCTTCTAGAAATTCTAGAAGATGGTCCATATGTTCCCATGGCGCTTACTTCTACTGATGAGAACCCTCTTCCCAAACCACTCAAGCAGTGGACTCCAGCTGATAGGAAATTGGCAAACCAAGATAAACGACTCAAGAGCATTATTATCTCCTGTCTTCCAAAACACATCATGAAGTATGTGATTCAATGTCCTACAGCTAAAAAAATGTGGACAGGCCTTATCCTTGGTCATGAAGGACCCTCTGAAACAAGAGAAACCAAGATTCAGGCACTGATAGGTGTGAAAACACCCATCCTTTTACCACTTATTTCTTACTAAAACAAGACCAAAAAGCGTATTTAATATCATTTGTCTGGAATTATGCGTGGTTTTTGTGTTTATTATGTTTTCAGAGTCAACCGGATGAACATTGAAGAAAACATGGGATTGCACGGGTTTATTTGAAGAAAAAGACTCAAGACGAAGCCTATTGTCCAAGAGATGCAAAAGATTTGAAGTCAATGGGCCTATTTGAAGATTTATCGAAGAAAAGGACCAAAGATGGAAGCTTTACATATGTCGAAGAAACTCAAGTCTATTTAACGAAGAAATTAAAAGACGAGTTGAATTTAATCGTCGACAAATCCCGAATCAGAATCGAAAACGTCAACTTTTCTGAAAAGACGAGAAGACAAGAAGAAAGGGAGAAAGCCCACTCACCAACCAACCACTTAGCCTATATAAAGGATCCACCCTCACAATTTTGAGTGCTAGTTTTTTTCAGTTTTTCTTTTCCTATTTCGTAGGAAAACCATCTCCCTTAAGGAGTGGTTCTTCATCTTCTTTGATTTGTTCTTTAATCTTGTAAGTTTGATCCTTTCCTTTTGTTTACTGAATCTTAATCATCAATACAAGTGTTCCTTTAATCTTTTCATTACTCTTGTTCATCATCATCTTTTATTTCAAGTTCTTAAGTTTTTATTTGGTTCAAGTTTGATTTTAAAAAGTTGTTGAATTTGTGTTTTTATGATTGGGATTTGATCCTTGTAGTTAGTAGATGATTTGTGTTTAATTTGGTAAAACCTTTTTGCGTATTTAGCTTGATTTTGGATTAACTCGTGTCTCCTGTTTTAAACATTTGCTACTGTTCTTACTCCAGAAACATTCCGAATAGACGATTTGCTGATTCCCTTATTCGGAATATTGGATATTCCGAATAGGCCTATTCCCTTTTCTCTTATTCGGAACATTTCATTTATTCCGGATAGCCTTCTAATTTGCTTCTTATTCGGAATACTATTTATTCCGAGTAGTCTTCTTATTTTTCCCTTATTCGGAATATTTTCATATTCCGAGTAGAACCTTTTACTTTCCTTTATTCGGAATATTTTATATATTCCGAGTAGACTCATTATTCCGAGTAAGCATTTATTCCGCATAGATCAAATATTCCGAATAGGATTGTTTATTCCGCATAGATCAAATATTCCGAATAGGATTGTTTATTCCGCATAGTCTTTATTTTCCGCATAGTCTTAATATTCCGCATGGTCAATTTATTCCGAGTAAGGAAACATTCCGGATAGAGATTTTGTTTCGATAGTATTCTGCATAACCCAACATTCCGAGTAGACTTCATTATTCCGCATGGCCTTGGTTATTCCGCATGGTTGATTATTCCGCATAAGAGCATATTTTCCATTTATTCCAGATAGCACTAGTTTTCAGTAAGGATCTTTTACAGCTTTATCATTTAATTGTTTTATTTAAATTCCAGTTTAATTTCATTCACTGCTTTTGGTTTAAATCTTTATTTACTTCTTTTATTTATCTTTTTAATAGAATAGAAAACCAAAACTCCTTTTTGTCACCAAGAACAAATCATTCCACTTTAAACCGCGATCAATTCGAGAGGATTCCGAGAAACGAACTTTCAACTAGTAAAATCTTAGTATCAAATGGCGCCGCTGCCGGCTCTTCTCGTTAAGATCAACAGTTTTTTGTGAGAACTTGGATTTTGGGATCCGTTCGCCGTGAACGTTACTTTCTTTGCACCAAACATTTCAAAAATCCTAAAAAATATAAAATTTTCAAAAATCCTAAAAATTAAAAAACATAAAAACCAAAAATATTTTTGCTTTGTTTTTGCCTTGTTAGTTCTTTTGCAGGTGCATGCGTACACGATCCACGTTTTATCCCGAGCCCGAAACTCTCGATAACTTAAACATGGCCGGTGTTCAAAACAACAACAATAACCCACCTCTCAACAACAATAATAACAACAACAATAACAATCCACCTCTTAACAATGAGCCTCTACCAGATAATCGCCCAATGATTGAACTTCTACAAGCTCATGTAGATGGCAACACTGATCCAATTGTTATACCAGCGATTGCAGCCAACAACTTTGAGCTCAAATCCGGCTTTATCCAGATGGTCTCTGCTCAACCATTTTTGGGGCGTACCATTGATGATCCGCATGACCACATCAAGAGATTCTTGCAACTCACGAATACGGTCAAGTTCAATGGTGTTCCACAAGAGGTAATCCGTTTACAACTTTTTCCCTTTTCTTTAGAGGGACAAGCCCGGCATTGGCTTGCTAAGGAACCGCCACAAAGTATTCTGACGTGGACGGATTTGGAGACCAAATTTATCAATTACTTTTTCCCACCCTCTCGTACTACCGCTTTGCGGAATGACATCATTAATTTTGAACAAAAGTACGACGAGTCGTTTAGTGAATATTGGGACCGTTTCAAAGATCTTTTAAGAAAATGCCCACAACATGGTTTTACCAAAGTGCATCAATTAATACTTTTTACAATGGTTTAAACATGAATGACCAAGATTCACTAAACAATGCCTCGGGGGGTAATCGTTTGGCTAAGACTTCCAATGCTGTTTGGGATATCATTGAGAATAAGTCTCGTGTGCAAACCAAGAGTGTTCGGACCAATGTTGCGTGTGCTAGTACTAGTGACAGCGATAAGCGACTTGACAAAATCACTACGCTTCTTGAATCGCTTGCTACCCAAACCGCCAGCAACACCAACAACATCAACGCTAGAAACGCTAAAGACGCTCAAGTCAATGTTGTCAGCCAACCATGTGAAATATGCGGGGGTCCTCACTCTTACACCACCTGTACCGCCACCCAAGACTACCCTTCTGAGAATGTGAATGCAGTATATGGCACCTATCCTCAACCCGCTTATCAAGCTCGACCTCAAGGTGACCGCAACTTGCTTAGCTACCGCTCGAACAATTATCTTTCACCACCCGGTTTTCCTCCTAGCAACCCAAACCAACAACAAAACCTCAATCGCCCTCCTCAACAACAACAACAACCTCGTACAACATACATACCACCTCACAAACAACCACAACCACCTCAAAGAAACAACCAAGTTTACCAGCAACCTGCTTATCAACCACCCGCATACAATGCTCCTCCTTCGAACCAAACCACCGCATTACACCAAGAGGTTGCAACCTACATGAGGACCAATGATGTGATCGTGGAAAATCTCCAACAGGAAGTACGCAACTTGAAAGCAGACCTGGTCAAACGAATGACTTAAAGAACATGATGGCTAGTTTCTTCCAAGGTAATCAACCCTCTTCTTCGGGTACTCTTCCGAGTAACACCGTTGCGAATCCAAGAGGGGAGATGAAAGCAATCACCACTCGTAGTGGCAAAGGTACCAAGGAACCCGAGCTTCCTATACCTCCACCGGTGGTTGTGACTAAGGAGAACGAGTCACCTGCTCCTATTCCTCATCCTTATCCATCCCCAATTCCTCCACCTCTTACTTCTACCCCACCTCCACCCAAGGATGTGAGTGATCCTATCCTACCAAAGCCTTACTCTTCTTCCGATATACCTTATCCCTCAAGGTTGAGGAAAGAGAAGCTCAAAATCAAGGATGATATTCAAGTTTCGAACTTTCTTAAAATGTTCAAACAATTGAATTTCAACATCTCCTTCGCTGAGGCTCTCGCTCACATGCCTAAGTACGCAAAAATGTTTAAAGATCTTCTGAGTGACAAGGAAAAGCTTCTTGATATCGCCAACACCCAACTTATTGAGAATTGCTCTGCAGTACTCTTAAGGAAATTACCAACCAATCTTGGTGATCCGGGTCGTTTCTTAATCCCTTGCAATTTCCCGGGAGTAGAGAATTGCATGGCCCTAGTCGATCTAGGTGCCAGTATTAATCTAATGCCTCTAAGCGTTTGGAAGCAATTATCTCTCCCTGAGCTAGTCCCCACCAAAATGACTTTGGAATTAGCTAACCGTACGGTTGCTTATCCAGTGGGGATAGCCGAAGACGTCTTTGTAGGAGTCGACAAATTCACTTTTCCCACCGATTTCGTCGTCGTCGACTACGAGATGGACCCTCGTGTTCCCTTGATCGTGGGTCGTCCATTCCTGAGGACCGGTCGCACTCTCATCGATGTTGAAGCCGGTGAGCTTATCATGAGAGTGGGTGACGATAAAATCGTCTTCAACATGGGAAAGTTGTCTAAACAACCTTATTCATACGAGAGTGTTAATTGTATTGACGTTCTTGATGAGGCTTGTGAAGCACACTTCCAAAATGCTTGCAAAAGTATTCCTACCTCTCTTCCCAATGTTGAAACCGTTTCCTCTATTGATTCATCACTGTCTCTATTTGGAGAAAGTGATTTGTTTTGGAACGATCTTCAAGCCACCATGGGAGATGTGAACTTAGCTAATGATGATTCTCCCACCGATGGGGATGAAGACATGCAATTCTTTGACAACATTCTCAACGAAGATAATCTTTCTCCACCATCTCCCACGGTTATTGCTATCGATACTCCAACTTTGAAAACGCATCCCATCGAAAATCCTCCGGATTTAGAGCTTAAGGAGTTGCCGCCTCATATCGAGTACGTGTTCCTTGAAGAAGAGAAGAAGTCGCCCGTCATTATCGCGAAGGACTTGAAAGATGAAGAGAAAACTCGCCTTATCGCCGTGTTGAAGAAGCATAAAAGCGCTATCGCTTGGAAAATCTCTGACATTCGTGGAATAGATCCTCACTTCTGCACACACAAAATTCTCATAGAGGACGACTTTAAGCCCACAATTCAAAGCCAACGAAGGGTGAATCCAAAAATACATGAAGTTATCAATACAGAGGTTATCAAACTTCTTGATGCGGGTATGATTTACCCTATTTCAGATTCACCATGGGTTAGTCCAGTCCATTGTGTGCCTAAGAAAGGCGGAATAACCGTTGTTCCCAATGAACACAACGAGTTGATTTCTACTCGTCTCGTTACTGGGTGGAGAGTTTGTATAGACTACCGCAAACTCAATGATGCCACGAGAAAGGATCATTTCCCTCTACCTTTTATGGACCAAATGCTTGAACGTTTAGCGGGTAATGAATATTACTGCTTTCTTGATGGTTTCTCGGGTTATTTCCAAATACCCATCGATCCCCAAGATCAAGAGAAGACAACATTCACTTGTCCCTATGGCACATTTGCGTACAAAAGGATGCCTTTTGGCTTATGTAATGCCCCCGGAACTTTCCAAAGGTGCATGTTAGCTATCTTCCATGACATGGTTGAACAAACCATGGAAGTCTTCATGGATGATTTCTCGGTCTTCGGGGATTCCTTCTCTTCCTGCCTTGCCAATTTGGAACGTATGCTTAAACGGTGCAAAGATACTCGCCTTGTTCTGAATTGGGAAAAATGCCATTTTATGGTAAAAGAGGGCATCGTGCTAGGACATAAAATCTCCAAAGCCGGTCTAGAAGTGGACCGTGCTAAAGTAGATGTCATAGCAAAACTTCCTCCACCTTCAACTGTAAAGGGTGTGAGAAGTTTCCTTGGGCATGTGGGCTTCTACCGACGATTCATTAAAGACTTTTCTAAAATCGCTCGCCCCATGACCCACCTCTTGGAAAAATATGCACCTTTTATCTTTTCCAACGAGTGTATTGACGCCTTCAACTTGCTTGAGGATAAGCTAACTAAGGCACCCGTCTTTGTTACCCCTAATTGGGAGCTTCCCTTTGAGTTGATGTGCGATGCTAGTGATTTTGCTATTGGAGCGGTTTTGGGCCAAAGAGTGAATAAACACTTCCAACCGATCCACTACGCTAGCAAGACAATGACGGGGGCACAATTGCATTATACGACAACCGAAAAAGAGCTTTTAGCTGTTGTCTATGCCTTTGAAAAGTTCCGCCCCTATCTTATCCTTTCCACCACAATCGTTTACACCGATCATTCCGCGTTGAAGTACTTGTTGACAAAGCAAGATTCCAAACCAAGACTTCTTCGCTGGGTTTTGCTGCTCCAAGAATTTAAAATCGAAATTCGCGATAAAAAAGGAGCGGAAAACCTAGCCGCGGATCATCTCAGTAGACTTGAGGATCCTTACCAGGGGGATCATCCGAACAAAGAAATCAATGATTCTTTTCCCTTGGAGACCTTAATGTCTATCAACTCGAATGCTGATGAAACCCCGTGGTTTGTGGACATTGCAAACTACTTAGCGGGTGGAATCCTCGTTGACGGGTTAACATCCCAGCAAAAGAAAAAGTTTTTCAAAGACATTAAGACTTACTTTTGGGATGACCCGTATCTATTCAAACACTGTGCCGACTTGATTATTCGCCGATGTGTTGATGGACCGGCAGCTTTTGAAATCCTTGATGCTTTCCACAAAGGACCCACCGGTGGTCACTTTGGTCCCAACTACACCGCCAAAAAAGTGTTTGACTCGGGATTTTATTGGCCCACCATTTACGGTGATGCTCACGAGATGGTTAAACATTGTGATGCTTGCCAAAAACAAGGCAAGATCACACATAAAGACGAGATGCCTCAGAATTTCATACAAGAATGTGAAATCTTTGATGTTTGGGGTATCGACTTTATGGGGCCATTCCCTTCATCTAAAGGAAAAAAATACATCCTTGTAGCCGTTGACTACGTTTCAAAGTGGGTTGAAGCCAAAGCTTTACCTACTAATGATGCAAGGGTGGTTTGTAACTTTTTGAAATCTTTATTCGCTAGATCCGGTGTGCCTCGTGCCATTATTAGTGATCGTGGGACTCATTTTTGCAATGACCAATTCGCAAGAGTCATGGCTAAGTATGGTGTAAATCATCGTCTTTCCACAGCCTACCACCCACAAACTAATGACCAGGCTGAAATATCCAACCGAGGATTAAAGCGAATTCTGGAAAGAACCGTGGGAGAGCATCGTGCCTCATGGGCTGCTAAACTTGATGATGCTTTGTGGGCTTTTCGTACTGCATACAAGACTCCGATTGGTTGTACACCATATCGTCTCGTGTACGGGAAAGCATGCCACCTCCCCATTGAGTTGGAGCACAAGGCTTACTGGGCCTTGAAGTGGGCTAATTTTGATATCAACAAAGCCGGTGACCTACGCAAGATCCAACTCAATGAGCTGAATGAACTCCGTAATGATGCTTATGAAAAATCTTTGATCTATAAGGAGAAGACTAAGCTCATTCACGACTCCAAGATTAAGAACCGAGAGTTCCAAGTTGGAGACAAAGTTTTACTCTTTAACTCTCGGTTGAAAATCTTTTCGGGCAAGCTGAAATCTCGTTGGTCCGGCCCATTCACCATTGCCCAAATTTTTCCATATGGTACTCTCGAGCTCGCTCAACCTAATGGACCTAATTTTAAGGTGAATGGCCAACGAGTGAAGCTGTACTTTGGTGAGGAAATCTCTCATGAGATGATTTCATCCCTCACCACGTTCCCCATGAACTAAATTTGGGTCGAGTCAGGCTCGTGACTCGGTTATCAAAAACAAGCGCTCCTCGGGAGGCAACCCGAGTATCTATCCTTTTATGTTTTAACCTCCTAAGTGTAGGGGGACCTCTATCGGTTCTTTTTTGTTTGTATGGTGATGTGATTACAGGGATGAATGCACTTTTGGAATTTTTGACGAACCGTGCTCCCGTGTTATCCGAAATCCGGTTCTATCTCTCAACTATCGTGATTCAATTTTCTTCATACTCACATTTGAAATTGATCATTTTAGTCGTCTCTTCCTTAACTTGAGTTAACCAACGTGCACAATGTCATAAGTGTAGGGGAGACTTTTCTCACATGCTTAAACATTGAGGACAATGTTTATCTTAAGTGTAGGGGGACTTCTATCGAAGTTTTAAGTGGACTTTTCCATGAAAATGCCTTCATTTAACCTGAAAATCATCTTTTTCAACATTTTTCAAATTTTTTATTAACTTTGGCCATTTAGTCGTAATTTTTAAATTTTTATCGTTGCTTTCATATGTATATATCCCGCAATAAAGTCAAAAATATTAATAGAATGGTGTAGCTAGTTTAGAAATCTTTGACATATTAGGTGTCACACCCCACCATGGTGGAATATGGGGCGCGACGTATGGATATCATCACAACAACAGCGTGTCTATAGAGAGAACTAAATGAAATTGAAATATCATAGATGGCGACACAAATGTCGTGACAATATCTCAACAATGCAGGCGTCTAGGTAAGTAGGTAACAGGCCTACCTCTTACCAAAGACATACAAATAAAAAAACATCAAACATATAGGTACCACAACGTTCACTTAATCAAACACAAAATAAAATCTAAGAGGAAAGGGATTCCTCCGAATGCAATCCTAGCAGCCTCTATACTCTAGCCACTTCTAACATCATCTTGCACAACTACCTCACCTGAAAATGACACTAAAATCTGTCAACATAAAGTTGGTGAGAACATAGGTTTAAGTTATCTAGAACATCATAAGAAACCTCGACATCCGCTGTAAATAAGTTGAAGAAAAACAATTTATAGTAATGGACCATAATGTGATAATCATGCTACATGCATCCACAACAAAACTCAAGCCAAGTACCAATCACATCTACAATTCACAAAGCACATTATAACAATCAAGAAGTATCCCGTCACACGCACAAGAACACACACCACACTATCCGGATCTTTCCCACACCACCTGTGGAAGATGAACTATATCCCCGTCGAGATATCTTGCCTCCGAAGAGACGATGCACAAGTACTCAGGACGGATCGTTCCCCACGCTCCACACACATCACAACTGGTCCCATAGACGCCCATACATCTATGTACCAAATCCAATCACAATCCAAACAAGATTCACATAGCAGAACACGTACCAAAGCACATATGAGAACACATAAGCACGCAAGTCACACAATAACACATTTATGTCCACAGATTTTATAACATAGTACTAAATCATGTTAAAGAACATTTCAAGTGTCATCTCCATCCCATACTGGAAAAAAAACATTTAAAAACGTAGTAAAATGGGACTATGAACTCACCTGATTGCTTCTCCAAAGTCCTTGCTCTAGCAACAAGCTAACAAACCAAAAACACATAAATCAATACATGAACCAACCTCTAAAATGGTTCATCAACCTATGATGGACATCTAACCCCCTCTCATATAAATACCCCATTTATAACTCTAAACACCCCATTACCCTTCCTTAACAAGTCCTTAACTTGGTTAAGTTTAATAACTATCCCGTTCATATTTTACACAAAACAGTCCCAGTTTTTAGGTCTCAAAACTTTAAGTCAAATGTCCACTTAAACATACCCATGGTTTCTGTAAAAGGAATATTCATACCCTTACATATGTTGGCTAACACCTCCCACTTTCCCTAACCTTAAAGCTACTGTTAAGGCCCCGATATACACATATCTACTTTTGTCATTCTATATTTCCTGATTTTAAACGTACTAAAAGTTTGTTACCATTAAGGGGTCTTACCCTAAACCACAACCTTAGCCCAAGTGCAGATCCTTATTACAATATATAAACCATCTCTCACATTCGTGAGAAGATCCTAATGCAACCCTAAGTACCCCAAACAACCCAAAACTTAAAAAGAAAACAGGCTGAATTCAAAACTGTTTTGACCTCCGACTGTTGTAACCTGTTTTTGACCCCCTTCCCGACCTCCAATTTAGTTCTAGTTTCTTGCATTGGAAATCCACTTCAAATACCTTTTCAGGGGTATGTGGATCGCAAAATAAGAGTATGTAGAACTCCCGATATGATCAAAACAATTGACTCAAAATTCTGCCCAGTTTATAAAAACGGGTTTAACAAAATCAACATCATTAATTAACCCTAATCCCTCTAATTACAAGCCCTAAACCATGTAATCATTATATTATGATTATTACAACATTAATTTACTGTTTTTATATTAAACCCTAACCTAAATCCATCATAACATTATTAAAGAAAACATAAAAACAATTTAATTAAAAAGAGTATTAAAGATTTTACCTTAGAATTTTTGAAAGAAGAAAAATTAATGAAGAACCCTAAAACCACCATTTATGCCGACCAAACCTTGATCTCCAGGGATTTTATGAGTGTTTTGGTTAATAAAAATACTTTATATACTTTCCTAACATGTCCTTGGCCCATATACAAAAGCCCGGTTCCCTTTTTCCCTTTTTTCCCCTTTTCTTTTCTTTTTTTTCACATAACCGACCTATACCCATCAAAATTAGTTTTTTATTTCTTTTTATTATTAATATATGTATTATTAATATTACCTTAATTTACCTTAATTTACCTTAATTTATTTCAGCTCCTAAAGCTCCCAAAACCTCAAAACCGTAAAACTAGTCAAATTTACGCGTTTTACCGTAAAAGACGTAAAATATACACTTTTAAAAAAATCTCAAATTTTGAAATAAACTTTATAACTAAGTCCTAAATGACTTAAAACCATCCCGAAAAATATTCATATGGATAATTACCTCACCCGAGACCTCTAAAGGCTAAACCGTAAATCCTAAAAAAATACTATTACTATAATACTTATACGTATACGTAAACACCACAATATCACCATTTTCATTTCATAGTCACCACTTGTGAGCTCATGAACATGAAATAACCGTTCCTCGATTTACTTATGAGTACTCTATACTCATAAACGATAACCACACCAACCTCGTTCACACAAAATAAACACGTAAACACACAATTCAAGTAAGCACACATAAAATAACCTAAAAGTAAGACCAAGTGACCAACCCAAAACCACGGTTGTCACATCACTCCCTCCTAATAGAAATCTCGTCCCGAGATTCACTCCCAAACTCAAACTTATTCTCAGCAAACAAACGAGGATGCATATCCCTGATAAAACCTTCACGTTCAAACGTGAACTCAGTTTACACGAAAATAATCTCAACCAACAACACATGAGCCTTAACCGTCCGCGAGGAAACTTATCAAAACCATAAAGTTATGTAACCAACCTAACTAAATCTCGCAACTCATCAGACAAGAACTGTCTTGAAACCAAGTTAGGAGCCGTCACATAACTCAACGGGTTTAACACTGTCACCCCGATTTCAGTCTTACTCATAAGTACCATAAATCAAAACTCATCAAAATATAACCACGTATAATAAGGTCTAAAGAACTCTCAAATTCCTTCCCAACTCATCTCTATGTTAACCCTCCAAGTGTTCATTACCGCAAAATACCCAAAACACAAGTTTAAACCATATTGTCCTAAAATTAACCTTGAACTCAACACTTGTACAATTAATTCGACCAAGCTACTGACTTCCAATTACGAAACTTTCTGAATATTTGAAAAGTATGTTTTCCGAGTACATAATTTTAGGCTTTTGAATCACCCAAAAACCTTTAAAAACGAATAAGTTATGACCAAAACGATTTTTCTCAAAATCTGCCTAGGCATTAGCGACAGTTTATGACAGTTAGCGACATATTTTGACAGTTTAGCGACAGTTTCTGCCTACTCCGATTTATACCAAATTAAAAAAAAACGATTTTTAAACCCTAAAAAAACCCGTTATTAATTACAAAATTCAAGGTCTAATTTATTTTAATTCTAGAAAATTTAAACTCTCACCCATCATATGATTAATACATGATTTAACATATTTAAGTTAATAAGAACAAGAATTCTAACTAAAGAACAATAACTTTAGGTGATCAAAACCAAAATATTTTAAAATAATCGAGTCATGCTTATATGTTAAAGAATTTATATTCCACCTTATTTGAAACATGATCCCGACACTTCCTTATTTCATCGACTACCAACAACTATTTTTTTTTCAATTTGCAAGTTCTATTTTTTTTACCATGTATAACTCGAAACAAAAGGCATCGTTACCCCAAAAAGAAATCTCCACCATCTCAAAATCCTTCACGCCAAAAGTACCGTACAAACAAACATGTGGAATGAGGACCCGAGCAATGCGCTACTACAGAAGTTGAACATCTCAAAGAGAAACGAGCTAGCAACCATCCCAAGAATACAACCGATAAGTAGAAGGGAATTATACATATATAGGCATATGCATACATACACTCAAATCCATCCAACATATACTATACAAGCATGTATTAACTCTCTTTCATGCAATCACACTTGAAAGTCCAGTGGTGTTGTGGCACATATATAATTATGTAGGCCTCCATAATTATACATGTTCCCTTTCACCAACGTACTCCCTCCTATGATGACACTTATAAGAAATTAATACTACACATAACACATAATCCATCAACTCACAAGCACATAACCACGCAAGATAAGATCCAAAACCCCATGTATTAAAATAACATAGCCAATGCACGTAACACATAAACTCGTAGTCCAGCTGAAGCAGCGTAGACAAAATTCAAAATGTATAAAGAACATGAAAACATAATTAAGCGAAATCCAACAATGACTAGCGTATACGACCATGGTTCCACCCGAACTAATCAAAACTCGTAAAGAAAATAACATGTAGTTAAGTATGAACCATAGTAGTTCATAACCTAACAAATACTGCAAAAATAATATTCTAACACATCAATTACTATAAAATGCACACATACTCCTATGACGCCTATATGCAGGGACCCTTAAGCTATAGACTAGGCTACACGACTAGGCAACCTAATTCTCTATAACCATTGTCTCTGATACCATTCTGTCACACCCCACCATGGTGGAATATGGGGCGCGACGTATGGATATCATCACAACAACAGCGTGTCTATAGAGAGAACTAAATGAAATTGAAATATCATAGATGGCGACACAAATGTCGTGACAATATCTCAACAATGCAGGCGTCTAGGTAAGTAGGTAACAGGCCTACCTCTTACCAAAGACATACAAATAAACAAACATCAAACATATAGGTACCACAATGTTCACTTAATCAAACACAAAATAAAATCTAAGAGGAAAGGGATTCCTCCGAATGCAATCCTAGCAGCCTCTATACTCTAGCCACTTCTAACATCATCTTGCACAACTACCTCACCTGAAAATGACACTAAAATCTGTCAACATAAAGTTGGTGAGAACATAGGTTTAAGTTATCTAGAACATCATAAGAAACCTCGACATCCACTGTAAATAAGTTGAAGAAAAACAATTTATAGTAATGGACCATAATGTGATAATCATGCTACATGCATCCACAACAAAACTCAAGCCAAGTATCAATCACATCTACAATTCACAAAGCACATTATAACAATCAAGAAGTATCCCGTCACACGCACAAGAACACACACCACACTATCCGAATCTTTCCCATACCACCTGTGGAAGATGAACTATATCCCCGTCGAGATATCTTGCCTCCGAAGAGACGATGCACAAGTACTCAGGACGGATCGTGCCCCACGCTCCACACACATCACAACTGGTCCCATAGGCGCCCATACATCTATGTACCAAAGCCAATCACAATCCAAACAAGATTCACATAGCAGAACACGTACCAAAGCACATATGAGAACACATAAGCACGCAAGTCACACAATAACACATTTATGTCCACACATTTTATAACATAGTACTAAATCATGTTAAAGAACATTTCAAGTGTCATCTCCATCCCATACTGGAAAAAAAAACATTTAAAAACGTAGTAAAATAGGACTATGAACTCACCTAATTGCTTCTCCAAAGTCCTTGCTCTAGCAACAAGCTAACAAACCAAAAACACATAAATCAATACATGAACCAACCTCTAAAATGGTTCATCAACCTATGATGGAAATCTAACCCCCTCTCATATAAATACCCCATTTATAACTCTAAACACCCCATTACCCTTCCTTAACATGTCCTTAACTTGGTTAAGTTTAATAACTATCCCGTTCATATTTTACACAAAACAGTCCCAGTTTTTAGGTCTCAAAACTTTAAGTCAAATGTCCACTTAAACATACCCATGGTTTCTGTAAAAGGAATATTCATACCCTTACATATGTTGGCTAACACCTCCCACTTGCCCTAACCTTAAAGCTACTGTTAAGGCCCCGATATACATATATCTACTTTTGTCATTCTATATTTCCTGATTTTAAACGTACTAAAAGTTTGTTACCACTAAGGGGTCTTACCCTAAACCACAACCTTAGCCCAAGTGCAGATCCTTATTACAATATATAAACCATCTCTCACATTCGTGAGAAGATCCTAATGCAACCCTAAGTACCCCAAACAACCCAAAACTTAAAAAGAAAACAGGCTGAATTCAAAACTGTTTTGACCTCCGACTGTTGTAACCTGTTTTTGACCCCCTTCCCGACCTCCAATTTAGTTCTAGTTTCTTGCATTGGAAATACACTTCAAATACCTTTTCAGGGGTATGTGGATCGCAAAATAAGAGTTTGTAGAACTCCCGATATGATCAAAACAATTGACTCAAAATTCTGCCCAGTTTATAAAAACGGGTTTAACAAAATCAACATCATTAATTAACCCTAATCCCTCTAATTACAAGCCCTAAACCATGTAATCTTTATATTATGATTATTACAACATTAATTTACTGTTTTTATATTAAACCCTAACCTAAATCCATCATAACATTATTAAAGAAAACATAAAAACAATTTAATTAAAAAGAGTATTAAAGATTTTACCTTAGAATTTTTGAAAGAAGAAAAATTAATGAAGAACCCTAAAACCACCATTTATGCCGACCAAACCTTGATCTCCAGGGATTTTATGAGTGTTTTGATTAATAAAAATACTTTATATACTTTCCTAACATGTCCTTGGCCCATATACAAAAGTCCGGTTCCCTTTTTCCCTTTTTTCCCCTTTTCTTTTCTTTTTTTTCACATAACCGACCTATACCCATCAAAATTCGTTTTTTATTTCTTTTTATTATTAATATATGTATTATTAATATTACCTTAATTTACCTTAATTTATTTCAGCTCCTAAAGCTCCCAAAACCTCAAAACTGTAAAACTAGTCAAATTTACGCGTTTTACCGTAAAAGACGTAAAATATACACTTTTAAAAAAAATCTCAAATTTTGAAATAAACTTTATAACTAAGTCCTAAATGACTTAAAACCATCCCGAAAAATATTCATATGGATAATTACCTCACCCGAGACCTCTAAAGGCTAAACCGTAAATCCTAAAAAAAATACTATTACTATAATACTTATACGTATACGTAAACACCACAATATCACCATTTTCATTTCATAGTCACCACTTGTGAGCTCATGAACATGAAATAACCATTCCTCGATTTACTTATGAGTACTCTATACTCATAAACGATAACCACACCAACCTCGTTCACACAAAATAAACACGTAAACACACAATTCAAGTAAGCACACATAAAATAACCTAAAAGTAAGACCAAGTGACCAACCCAAAACCACGGTTGTCACATTAGGCCCGTTGCGATTATTTTGACTCAACCCGAATAGACTTATCCAAGTTTATTCTAGCTAGTATCCTTAACCATGTAGACCTTGATTGGTTTATTGGGCTAAGTATCCACGAGTCTCATTACTTGAGATTTTAAATTGTAGAGGACGAGAAATGATAGAGTCAATTATAAGTCGGTATTCTTGCAAAAGCTCACTTGGTGTAATTATTTTCCTATTCTCCCTTCACTTGCTAATAACTTATCTGCAATAAGTAAGGTCGTACGATTTGAAAAGTTACTTAGCTTCTAGCCCAAGATCGTTTAAAAGTTGCTCGGTAATGATAAGAGTTCATAGCCAAGGCATAACTTATGAAGCGGGGCGCGAAGATTGGCGAGTCCGAAAAGGCCCTAACAAGGCATGAGGATTCAATTTTATTGCTGAAGATCCAAAGTGATGTGAAAAGCATTATTCCCAAAATCAATATGAAGGATCAAGACTCACGACGAAAAGCAATCAACTCCCATAAAGATCATGGAGAAGTCTATCCGAAAAGACCCTAACAAGGTATGAGGATAAATAGATCCAAGTCCGAAAAGGAGGCGGATCGTTGTATCTCAAAATCCCAATTAGAGATTGAAGAAATAATCATGAAGTCGTGGTCAACAAAGTTGGAGTACCCCTCAAAAGTCTCCAAGTGAAGAAACTCTATTACGATGAGAAGACCATTATCTCAAGAACGTCTCTCAAGATATGAAGTATGAAGTACATGCCAAATATCAGCCCGAGAAAGGTCTCAAATCGTGAACTGAGTTATGCCAAGATATGAACTTTTTGATATCCCGAGAAGCAGTTTTAAGAAAATTGTCCTTTAGCTAACTATTGATCAAATCGTCCTACTTTGCTTTCAGCCTAAATAAACTATCGAAATAAGTCCAAAAATGCATCTTCATGATCATTCTAAGACAAAAATAAAATATAAGAGATACACCTAGGAATAAGGGAGTTTAAGCATTTAATTAAGCCATGTGTGTAAGTGTTTGAAATGCTAACTTATAATAACAATGATCTCGTTTTTAAGCTCAGTTTGGGGAACGTGAAACTTGAGGATGATAAATCTTCGCAGCACCAAAGCCCTAATGTAAGTCCTTGATCTCTTTGCAAGTTATTTCCATCCTTTTTTTTACTTTAAAATTTTAATTTCTCTTAGTACTTTAATTTTCGTTTAGTAGTATTTTAATAAGGCCAAGGTTGATTGATTATGAGAAAAATGTAAATTTGCTTTATCACTAAGCATTGCATGAGGGCATGGCAATGGTTAAGTGTAGGGGATTTGATAGGTGTGAAAACACCCATCCTTTTACCACTTATTTCTTACTAAAACAAGACCAAAAAGCGTATTTAATATCATTTGTCTGGAATTATGCGTGGTTTTTGTGTTTATTGTGTTTTCAGAGTCAACCGGATGAACATTGAAGAAAACATGGGATTGCACGGGTTTATTTGAAGAAAAAGACTCAAGACGAAGCCTATTGTCCAAGAGATGCAAAAGATTTGAAGTCAATGGGCCTATTTGAAGATTTATCGAAGAAAAGGACCAAAGATGGAAGCTTTACATATGTCGAAAAAACTCAAGTCTATTTAACGAAGAAATTAAAAGACGAGTTGAATTTAATCGTCGACAAATCCCGAATCAGAATCGAAAACGTCAACTTTTCTGAAAAGACGAGAAGACAAGAAGAAAGGGAGAAAGCCCACTCACCAACCAACCACTTAGCCTATATAAAGGATCCACCCTCACAATTTTGAGTGCTAGTTTTTTTCAGTTTTTCTTTTCCTATTTCGTAGGAAAACCATCTCCCTTAAGGAGTGGTTCTTCATCTTCTTTGATTTGTTCTTTAATCTTGTAAGTTTGATCCTTTCCTTTTGTTTACTGAATCTTAATCATCAATACAAGTTCTCCTTTAATCTTTTCATTACTCTTGTTCATCATCATCTTTTATTACAAGTTCTTAAGTTTTTATTTGGTTCAAGTTTGATTTTAAAAAGTTGTTGAATTTGTGTTTTTATGATTGGGATTTGATCCTTGTAGTTAGTAGATGATTTGTGTTTAATTTGGTAAAACCTTTTTGCGTATTTAGCTTGATTTTGGATTAACTCGTGTCTCCCGTTTTAAACATCTGCTACTGTTCTTACTCCAGAAACATTCCGAATAGACGATTTGCTGATTCCCTTATTCGGAATATTGGATATTCCGAGAAGGCCTATTCCCTTTTCTCTTATTCGGAACATTTCATTTATTCCGGATAGCCTTCTAATTTGCTTCTTATTCGGAATATTATTTATTCCGAGTAGTCTTCTTATTTTTCCCTTATTCGGAATATTTTCATATTCCGAGTAGAACCTTTTACTTTCCTTTATTCGGAATATTTTATATATTCTGAGTAGACTCATTATTCCGAGTAAGCATTTATTCCGCATAGATCAGATATTCCTAATAGGATTGTTTATTCCGCATAGATAAGATATTCCGAATAGGATTGTTTATTCCGCATAGTCTTTATTTTCCACATAGTCTTAATATTCCGCATGGTCAATTTATTCCGAGTAAGGAAACATTCTGGATAGAGATTTTGTTTCGAATAGTATTCCGCATAACCCAACATTCCGAGTAGACTTCATTATTCCGCATGGCCTTGGTTATTCCGCATGGTTGATTATTCCGCATAAGAGCATATTTTCCATTTATTCCGGATAGCACTAGTTTTCAGTAAGGATCTTTTACAGCTTTATCATTTAATTGTTTTATTTAAATTCCAGTTTAATTTCATTCACTGCTTTTGGTTTAAATCTTTATTTACTTCTTTTATTTATCTTTTTAATAGAATAGAAAACCAAAACTCCTTTTTGTCACCAAGAACAAATCATTCCACTTTAAACCGCGATCAATTCGAGAGGATTCCAAGAAACGAACTTTCAACTAGTAAAATCTTAGTATCAGGCACTTAGGCTTCAGTTAAATGCTTTCAAAGCCTTGGAAGGTGAAAAGGTTCAACAAACATATACAAGGCTGAAAATTCTTCTCAACGACCTTGCTATGAATGACGTCACCATTGATCAAGCTGAAGTAAATGCCACATTTGTTAACAGCCTTCCCAGGAAGTGGCAGAGTATGAATCAGACTCAGAGAGCTAATAACTCCATCAAGAATGACACCTTGGCTCAGCTGTATGGAAAGTACAATTATGAAGAATGGTTGATTGATACCATAAACATAACTGAGACTGAAAGATTTGTAGTATAGGGAGCAACATCCAAAGCTTTGATTTCTACCTCACACTCTCATGAAAGCGACACTGATGTCGAAGAAGATACTCGCAGCAGCCAAGAGTTCATGACAGATCTAAATGCTGAGTTTCATGAAAGAGCCTTGCTAGCAAATCAAAAGAGATTCTACAAAAGATCAGGGAGAGTAGGGTCAGCTAGTAAACAAACTGACAAATCAAAAGAAACTTGCTTTGCCTGTGGAAAACTTGGACACTTCCAAAAAGACTGTCCTTCGACAAAAACATCCTTCCCTTCTTATCCATCATCTTCAACCAAACAATAAAAGTTCAAATCACAACATAACAACTCATCCAACCAATTCAACTCCCCTGACAATGAGAAGAAGGATTACAAGAGCAAGTACAAGGCACTTAAGGCTGAGCTAGAACAAATGAATTTGAAGCTTGAAGCTCTATCAAAGAAGAAAGGGGGTGATAAGAAGACAGAGAAAGGGTTGGTAGCTGAAGCATATGATTGGAATGATGAGCCGCTGACTTCAGATGAAGAAGATGCTACCAGGGTCAGGGCTTTTATGGTAATAGCTGAGGATGAACCAATGGTCGGGAAAGGAGACGCAAGATCAGGACAATGGGTCGACATCACTATGAAAAAGGTACACAGGCTTATCTCTATGTCTGAAAGTGATGAACGCAAACATGTCCTTGATTACACCATTGTTGATTTACACTTTGTTGAGGAACAAAGAAAGAACCTGCTTGATAAGTATCACTCTGTTAAACATGAACTGTTAACTGCTAGGGCTGAATGTGAAAGTTTTAAACAAGTTAACTATGAAAAAATATCCCTTCAAAATAAGGTCAATATCTTAATCTTAAGGAATAGTGCCTTAAATGATCAAGTATCTGAATTAAATAAGGTTATAGAAAAATGGTTGTGCAGTAGGTTCACTATAGGAATTGCTTAATGATGAACTTCCTATTGATGTTAAAAGGGATATCTCTACTAAGAAAAACAAATTGAAAACACTTGTGAAACCCAAATATATTGTTTTTAAATCAACAGAGACTATACATGTGTCAGACCCTCTCTTGGCAAATGTACATGTCTCTGAAGATGTGATTGATTTACCTCCATTACCTAAACTCTATGGAGTTGAACCCAGCAGCTCCTCTAGAGGAGCTAAGGCTGAAACCAAATCAGACGTTGAGACACCACCAGCTAAGACTTTCGTTGTACCTGCTAAACAATCTATTAAGCAAGTTGCTTTTAAGCCTGTCTCATCAAATTTTGTAAACAAAGTTTATTTTTCAACTGAAGAACGCCTGGTGTCCTTAATGAAAGAAGCGGAAATCTTAAAGCAACATATTAAGCCTTCCGCTGAATGCCCTACTTCCTCTGAACATAAGTCTATCCTAGGAGAACCCAAAGGTGAAAGAATAATCAAGCCTTACTGTAATGTGTGTAAAAACTCTCATCACATGACCATAGATCATGATAGGTAAATGGCTGTTAATAGATCTCAGACACCCTCTATGGAAAGACATCAGGCTACTAGGAGACCATTAGATAACTACATACCTTACCCTCCTTGTAAATTTTGTGGTTTCAAAGACCATCACTCAGATGAGTGCAGTGAATTTCCAGGATGTGATATCTATGGAAGGTTCACACATGAAACAGCCAACTGTTCATCACATCGTCAAAAGTTCTACAGGAACTCAAGAGTTTCTAATCAGCATTTCAGGGAACCCACTGGAAAGTGGGTTCACCATAGGAACTAACTTGTTTCTATGTATCTGTGTAGAAACATCTTAAGGAATCGGTATGGCATCTAGATAGTGGCTGTTACACATGACAGGGATTTGACAATACCTGCACAGATACTCAAAGGAGCCTGGTCCTAGAGTGGTGTTTGGGGATAACTCTTCAGGCGACACAGAGGGATACGGCTCAGTTAACTGCAATGGGATTACGTTTACAAGGGTTGTATATGTGAATGGTCTTAAGCACAATCTTATCAGCATCAGCCAATTGTGTGATGCTGACTACAAGGTTTTGTTTACCAAGACTCAGGGAACCATATTCAACAAGAACAATGATGTGGTGCTTATTGCACCTAGAAGAAGAGATGTGTATGTCATAAATATGGATACTTTCTCTAAAGACAGCTCCAACTGTTTTCTTGCCAAAGCCTCTGAAAGTGTCAATTGGCTGTGGTACAAAAGACCGTCTCATCTCAACTTCAAGAACATCAACAAGATAGCCACACAAAACCTGGTTGTTGGTCTACCTTTAGTGACTTTTTCTAAAGACAAGACTTGTTCAGCTTGTGTAAAGGGAAAGCATCACAGGTCTTCTTTTAAGACCAGGCAATCATTCCTCTATTGACAAGTGCTTACATCTCCTTCACATGGATTTGTTTGGACCTGTCAAACCACAGACCATTAATCACAACAAATATACCTTGGTCATTGTTGATGAATTTCAAGGTATACATGGGTTTTCTTCCTCAGAAGGAAAAGTGATGCAACTGATACTATGATGTCCTTCATCAGACAGGTGGAAAACATGAATGATGTCAGAGTTAAAGCACTAAGAAGTGATAATGGGACTGAATTCAAGAATCAACAACTTGAATATTTTTGTGATGAAAAAGGAATATCACAGAACTTCTCCTCAGCTGGCACCCCTGAACAAAATGGGGTGGCTGAAAGAAGAAACAGGACTCTAATTGAAGCAGCCAGAACTATGTTAAATGGTGTAGCTTTGCCTAAACAATTTTGGGGAGAAGTTGTCCACACTGCATGCTACACTCAAAATAGATCAATCATTGTCAAAAGACATGGGAAAAAATCATATGAAGTTTTTAGAAATACAGTTGAAGGTCTACGTGATCTTTGGCCTATCCTACATGATTGATTAGATGGATTTGGATGGTTGATTAAATGATAAATATAAAGAGATGAAGGAGGGAGATGATGGAGTAGAGAGAGAAAGGAGAGAAGGGAGAATGGTAGAGAGAGAAAGTAAAGATGAATTATAAAAATGTGAAAATGAACAACCCCTCCTAACATGCTAGGAGGGGATATATATAGCCCACCCTACATGTGGGCTATATGGACTATACATTAACTAAGTGGATCACGAGCCCATTATATAATAATCGTTGGAGCGACCGATCCTTCCTAAATACGTAAAACGTATTTCCAACAATCTCCCCCTAAGGGAGGTCGCTCCAAGAGACAAAGTTCTAAATAGTCTATATCTCGTGATCTATGCTAACTAAGATGTGACCGAGACTTTATTGGGAAAAATGTATTTCCAACAATCTCCCCCTAAGGGAGGTCACATCTTTTTACAAAATCTTAAACCTAGCATCTATGTTTGAGTCTTCGATCTTGTTCTTGTGAATATGATTGATGTGATCTTTGACTTTAGTCTTGAGCATGTTTCCTTGCCTTGACCTTGTGCATTCTTCACTTGTGATATTTGCCTCTTCGTGACTTCATGTTCCACATACTTATACTTTTAAATTCTTGAAAGCTTCAGAGTTTGATACAGCGGAAGACTTGACCTTCGGGCTTTCTTGAATTTGTTGAAGTACTAATTGTATGTAGTATAAGCATGTGGTGACGACTTCTTCTGGATTGTACACCGCAATGCCACCTTCTTGTTACGCTGCATAAGACAGTTAGCAACAAACAATATACACGGATGAAATGGCTTTGAACATTTCATTCTAATTCGGTAGCATTTTACCTCCGGTCGGTGAAGACCGTTGGACGATATTAAATATCGTACTTGTGGCAGGTAGTTTCAATAAAGAACCTCCTTGACAAGATTTCACGGGTAAACCCGTTCTCTTTACTCGACCGTCCAAAGCTGACTGTGAACGTAAAGAGTAAATCATTTGGATAATCTTATCCGCATGATTTGAAGCCGTCAATTCATGTTCCTAGAACAAGTGAAGTTCAATTAAGAACCGCACCGTCGTTGCTTTCCAGTTGTCACTAGCTTGATTCATATAGAATCTTGCAAGTTACCTACCAAGTGCTGTTTGATGTTAACACTAGAAGGATTTCCATTCGTCACTGTAACTACTTAATAGTATTACTCTGAATGTTCTGGCAAGATCACTAAGATATTGCGTAGAGGCCTGAAATTCATTTAAGAATTAAACCACTGTTGCTTTCCAGTTATCACAAGTTTGATTCATAAAGAATCGCACAAGTCACCTACCATGAGCTTTTTGATATTCGCTCAAGAAGGATTTCCATCTTCATTGTAAATACTTTCGTATTACTCGGATGTTCAAGCAATATCATGAAGATTTTGCGTAGGACTCTTAAGATCTTTCTTACTTTTCACAGTGTGTGAAGAAGCAAGGAAATATGAAAGTGTGTCCTAATGAGATATTTGATGATCTCAAATGGCTCTAGACTCGATCGTGCATTTTGGATTTTTAGTGATCGGAGGCTGGAGAGGAGTGCCACCTTTTCACTACCAAATTATTCGGAGTGAATAAATCAATAGATAATGCGTTGTCTCCGTGTGATTAAAACAAATATCTTTTGAGAGATATCTGAGTTAGCTGGGAAGGGTTGTGCATTGCATCACTGGGTCCATGATGTCTGTCTTCAATATTAAGAATCATTAAACAATGATCTTAATAGCATATGTATTGACCCGGTTTCTGCCTAAGTTGTAAGGAGGGCTTCTTTCTTTACACCCTTTATCTTTACAGTTCTTTTTCATTCTTCAACCCCTTCAATGCTTACCAATACGTCATCACTAGCACCTTTTGTGATTGTTCCAGTGCTAACTTAAGTACTTGGTCGGCATTCAGCTACGTTCACAATCTTTCTCCAACTTTCCTAAGGACTACTATTTCTAGCTATGGAATGTCCTTGGTAAGATTCCTCCGGTTCTAGAGGAATCATTGGACTTTAACCTATCCTACCATCCTTTTGTAACCACAATCTTCATCATCGTGAATAGAGATGTTTTGGGTAAGTGTATGTCACCATGAAATCCATTTTGAAATGCAAATCCATTTTGCTCCCCCTTAACATATGCCACGATATCCGAAAACATTTCGCACATGTCGGGATGAGCTAGCACGTTAAGTCAAACCATTTGTGATTAATCATTTCCCATATTAAATCACATTTTCTCCCCCATATTAAAAATATTAACTCAATCAATGTTTTTAATATCAATTGATTTAATAGCGTTTTAAGAAAATTTGGGAAGAAAAATGCAAATCCAATTATCTTCATGAGTTACACAAGCTCCACCTCAAATTAATGAGGGTGTGCTGAAACGTAAATTAAATACCTTTTAAACACAAGTGTAAGGTATTTAACACGTGCAAAGATCATATATGATAATGAATTCACAATATTAGCAATTTACGAGGTTGGACCTGAATGATGGAGAACATCATATGAAAGAAGCACATGGTTCTTGTTCACGAATGTTGGTCTTCCTCGTAACTTCTGAAGTTATCTCTTGACTCCATGTGAATGATTGATATCGTTGTCTTAACACCAATATGTGATCTTGGCACTCTCGGCATCAAGGATTCTGAATGCTGGACAATTGCTCCCCCTCAATTGTTGACCCGTGTTCTATTGAAAGAGCTGTAGTCACCGTTTGAGTAGTCGCATCGTCGAGTATGTAGATATCAATAGTAAGTTGCTTCGGATTGTGGAGTTGATAACTTCATATTGTAGAGTCAAAGCTTTCCGGTGAAATGCTTGACTTCAATGTGAAAAGCGGGTTACTATCAGAAATAATAGCAAACCATTTTGAGCATGTTTTAAAAGTTTGAACTTCTGCTCGAACTTTATTTACAACCCCGTGTCATTATTGAATGACATTTCTAGTATCGTAAATATTATCGATTCCAGAAGACATGCTCTTTTTATCAAAACATTTTTGAACACACAATTTTGAAAGATTTAGAAAAACCTTTTGAGAAATTCTCGAAAAATTGTGTTCAAAGTTTTGAAAACCAATTACTTGAGCTTAAGATGTTGAATATCTTACAAAACGAGCTCAAGTCCGAGAAGTTGTAAACTTCCCGTTGTAAGGATAAGTTACCATCGGCGATAACCTTCCTTTTATCTGAAGAACGAGTCCTAAGCTGACATTTACTTAGAAGTCGTTTTCATGAGCTTGAAAACTTTGACTGTTTTAACGGAAAGCTCATGACCGAGAATGGTTAATTTCTCGTTATGAGGAAAAGTTATCTTATTTAAAAGATACACTTTCCTTTCTGAGCTTAAAACTTCGAATGTTTTAATACAAGCTCATGACCGAGAAAAGTGAATTTCTCGTTAAGAGGATAAGTTATCATAAAAGATAATCTTTCCTTTATTTTAAGTTTGATTTACAGTCTGACATTTAACTGTAAGTCATTGTGCATGAGCTTAAAAAACCTCGAATGTTTTTAATTTTAGCTCATGCCCAAGAAAACTTAATTTCTCGTTGTTAGGATAAGTTTATCATCGGCGGTAAACTTTCCTTTCTTTGATGCACGGGTTATCGTCTGATATTTAACGATAAGCCATATACACGAGCTTAAAACCTTTGAATGGTTTTAGGATAAGCTCGTGTCCAAGAAAACTTAATTTCTTGTTAAGAGGGTAAGTTATCATTGCGTAGATAAACTTCCCTGTCTCTGAAGTCCGGGTCATCGTTTGTCATTTAACGAGGAGCCATTGTGCATGAGCTTAAAAACTTGGAATGTTTTTGATATAAGCTCATGCCCGAGAAAAATTAATTTCTCGTTGTTAGGATAAGTTTACCATCGGCGATAAACTTTCCTTTCTTTGAAGAGCGAGTTATAGTCTGTGATGTGACTATAAGTCCTAAGTGCAGCTTAACCATGAATCCCCTGAGACATTTGTTTCTCCGATATCTGCTTGTTCAGCAACCAAACTCTAAGAGTGTCCTTAGTTGAACGGTATACAATGATTGGACCGCTTCGTTCTTTTGGAACATCAACTTTGGTACCTGCATTCTCATTAGGAGTTTGTATACTTTTGCATAGGTTAGAGATATCTATTTTAGAAGCACGTGGGGGTTCACGGTTTTCTTTTCTTGTGTCAGAGGTGGCCTGAGGGGATGATTCACTTGTCTTAGTTGGCAAACGTTTCCTTTTATAGAAAACCTTAAGTTCAGGCTTAAGTGATGTATCATCCTTTGCAATTTCCTCCCTAGTAGTCTTCGTAATATCAGAGACTATCCTAGTTAAAGGGCACTCGTTTCCTACAAAAGTGAAAGTTCTACCAGTGGGGCGCCACATTTTGCCAACGGGTTTGATTTTGGCAACCCACTGGGATTTAAGTCTAGCACGGGAGTTCACCTCATTAAGTAGTTTCTTGATACAAGAATCATGATTTGCCGTAAAGACACATTTTCTACATGTTTTACAAGTAGCATATTTAATGTCCGAGTAAGATCTAGAATTCCTAGATGATTGATTGATGCTCCTAGGATGTGACATGCTACGGTTAGCAGTGTTGGGTAATCTAGAAGGCATCTAACTAGGTTGGACATTGCTATCTCCTACATGTGTCTTTTGAATAGCTTCCCTTTGACCAAAATCATGGCGCACATCAGTTGAACTAGTTCTAGACGTGTTCATTGAACTATTCTTAGAGAAACTAGGGGCAATCATGTGATGAGGTCTTGCTAAAACTAATTTAGTCACCTTAGGCCTAGTTGGTGGAGTGACTGTTCTAGAAATATGTCCCAAATCAACTTGGGAGGCAAACCGCGGTCTCGAGGATTGTGGTCGCTTGGATCTAAATGCAGTAGGTTGTCTGACAATCGGTTGTCTGACGAACTGATTTGCAGGCGGTTTCCCCAAGATTGATGGTTTTTCAAGCTTAGTGTCCACACTAGGTCCTCTAGTTTTCCTTAACTCGTTTTTCAACGCAGCTATAGCAAACACCTCTGAACTTGGGCTTTTAACGTTTCATTTTCTTTGAGCAATCTATCTTGGGATGCCAATTTAGACTCTAGTAACTAAATTTGTTTCAAAAAATTATCCTTTTCAGCTTTCGAATCTAAAACTTTTTGATCCAAAAAATTATCCTTTTCAAAGTATGTTTCAAATTTATCCGTTTTCTTAGAAAATTCAAGTTTGGCATCCTCAAGATCTTTTGATTGTTGAGCTACAATCGTTTCGAGCTCTCTAATCTTGGAATCTGAAGCAGTCAATGAAGCAGTTATAATACAATTATCATGATGTACTATAGCATTCTGAACAATCTCTCCCCCATTATGACTTACATCGGATGAATCAGAAGTGGTATTGCTATCACTCTTTTCCATCCCATGTTTGTCATAATTAGGTTCAGAATGCTCAATATGCGGCATATCATCAGCATAGACATCATAAACAACATTACATTGTACCAAGTTTGCAGGCTCTTCGTCATAAACGGGTAAGGTGTCATCAAGAAGGATCTCGTGAGCATTCCCTGACGTGCCACTGGTATCATGTTGTCCTTCTAATTCCGTGCTCTTGTCATCGTTAGGCTCCAAGTTTTCAACCGTATGACCATTCTCCTCCTGCATCTGCGTCATTGATTCTTGCACTCCATTATCATACGCTTGCTGAAGTCGAGATCTTTCATAAATCGAAGACGAGACCGATGTCATGAGTTTCAATATTGTATCACGGAGAACTCGAAGCTCGGTATGTGTATCTCGAAGAAATGATTGGCAAATCACTGAACTTTCAGACGTGATGATATTAAATTGGAGGAAAGGCGTGAGTTGTGTCACAAGAGTCTTATATGCAAGTGCGGATGAAGAGTGATTAAAGTTTTCATGGTTGAGTTGCTCGGCGAGTTGGGTCAAAGTGGTGAAAATTGAGTCGATGAATATATGACGATCTTGTCCAAAGATTGTCACAAATTCGCTCCCTCCTTGAATGCTCGAAAGAGTGACAAGATGAGACTGAAGCATTTGAATGAAGTGATGCCACTTTTCCTAACTTTGTTTTGCATTAAATGCGATTCTCCCTTTTGACATGTCGAATCGAACGAATCCATTAAATATCGATTAAAAATGATGTGGATGTTGTTGTTTTCGGGATTTTAGAATTCGTGAAAAAACGAAAGACCCGTAAATAACACTTAAAATTCCTCGATTGATGATATAAATGAAGCCCGTTACTTTGACGTCACGTTTGTCTTTAAATCCGGCCACAATAACGTTTAACCCGACAAATATTTTTCCACCGTTAACTTTTAAAGTACCCGCCTCAACACGATTTGCCAAATTAATGAACAAAAATATACTAAACTAAAAAAAATTAACTTTATAAAACTTTAAACAAAACAAAAAAATAAAATAAAATAAAAAACTTAACAAAAATAAAAATATGAAATGATAAAAATCTTATTTTATAAAAACTTAACAAAACAAAAAAAATAGAAAACAAGAATAGAAAAATCTAATTTTATAAATAAAACTTAACAAAAATCTGATATAAAAAAAAAATCTGATAATTTAAAAAAAATAAAACTTAACTTTTGAAACGGTTTCCTTTTGATAAAAATCTAATATATTAAAATAAGTTAACTAGTCCCAAAAATAAAACGTGGCAATCAAAATGTTTCTTGTTTTCTCCGTCCCTATAATAAATAATAAACACAGCCGACTCTTCCCAATAACACTTTGTTATCTCCGTCACAATGCGACGTTTATCTCTCTCTCTCACAAACCTAATTATCTCTCTCTCTCCTAGTTATCTCTCAATCTCCTCAAACAAATCTCTCTCAATCTGTATTGATCGACCTAATCCACAACAAATCAAACACACCACATACCCTTGAATCGAGCTGCTTATAACCAATTAATAGTCACGAAGAACTAGTTTTTACGTCAAGATCTTGTATAAGGGTCTCGGGTAAGGTTTTGTTTATCGTCTAATCATAGTCTCTCTCATCTGTCGAGTCATTCTTGTCAAGTGATGTTTTTCTTTGATTGATTGATCGATGATGAAAAACTCGTTTTTGTGTTAGATCTTAATTGATCTATGCATGCAAAACGAAATGATTCTGAGGTCAGGTTGTTTTAGGTCGAGTCTTTGTTGAGGGTTTCAGTGAGGGAGTCGAGGGTGAGAAAGAGAGGTTCGTTTGTCGAGAGATTTGAGTGTTGGTGAGGGAGTCTTGATTCTTTGACAGGGTAATGGTTTGGGTAGGTTGAGTCTAGGTCGAGAGTGTGAGGGTGAACGAGAGGATGGGTGAGTCTGAAAAGATTGAGGGAGTCGGTTTGGTATGTCTTGTGAGGGAGAGTGTTTTTTAGTCGAGGGATATTCGAGTCTTGGGTGTGTTTGGGTGTAAGTGTGTTGAGTCGAGGGATATTCGAGTCTTGGGTTGAGTCGAGGGTGTGTTTGTGACGAGGGAGGGTGTGAGGGGGTTGAGTGATATTCGAGGGTTTTGGTTGTGTCCGAGTCTTGGGTGTAAGTGTGTTGAGTCGAGGGATGTGTGATGCGTCTGCTTGGTGGTGAGATACGAGTCGAGTAGTTGTGGTCGAGTCCAGGCAAAGTTTTTTTTTTTCAAGGTGCCGTCATGGTCGAGGGTGTGTTGTGTGAGACGAGAGTGTCAGTTTTTGGTTCTTTTTGAGTTGTGTGGGTGTTTGGATTTCGTGTCAGTTTAGGGGGAGGGTTCGAGAGAATTGTCAGGGGTTCGAGTGTTAGTTTTTGTTTCCGTTATGTTTGAATTGTGTTCATTCGGAAGATTTCGTTTCGTTCATTCGGAAGATTTCATTCATTCGGAAGTTTCATTCATTCGGAAGTTTCGTTCATTCGGAAGTTTCGTTCATCCGGAAGATTCGTTCATCCGGAAGATTCGTTCATCCGGAAGATTCGTTCATCCGGAACTTTCGTTCACCCGGAACTTTTGTTCACCCGGAACTTTTGTTCACCCGGAACTTTTGTTCGTCCGGAACATTTGGTTTGATTCGGAACTTTAAGAATGACAGTTTTGTTGGGACAGATTTGGACACAAAGATTTGGACAGAAAGATTTGGACAGAAAAATGATAAAAATAGAGAAACTGATTATATATAAAAAATAAAAAAGGTTATATAAAAAAAACTGATAACAGAAAAACCCAGATAGGATAAAACTGAAACTGATAAACTGATAAATGAAAAATCAATAATAAAAAAAT
This sequence comes from Glebionis coronaria, assembly GCA_025667525.1. Taxonomy (NCBI): domain Eukaryota; kingdom Viridiplantae; phylum Streptophyta; class Magnoliopsida; order Asterales; family Asteraceae; genus Glebionis; species Glebionis coronaria. The sequence continues at coordinate 61,653,601 of CM046874.1, read as the reverse complement.
TAAAGTGGAAACGGATTATAAAAAAAAATAAAAAAGGATAAAATTAAAAGTTCAATTTAAAGAATTCAAACAAAATGCAATCAAAATAGAAAGGGTTTTATCAATAAAAATACAAAATTAAGAAGAGAAACACAAACTTTTTATAAAAACACAAACTTTTTAAGATTTGATAATAAAATTTTGATTTTGTATAAAAATTTGTGATTTTTATCTAAAAAGTAAATAAATCTAAAGATTTGACATGATTTAAAGCATAAAAATACAAACTTTTTAAGATAAAAGCTTGATTAAATCAAAACCCACCAAAATCAATAAAAAAACAAGAATAAACCAAACTAACCATGCTCTTGATACCAATTGAAGGTCTACGTGATCTTTGGCCTATCCTACATGATTGATTAGATGGATTTGGATGGTTGATTAAATGATAAATATAAAGAGATGAAGGAGGGAGATGATGGAGTAGAGAGAGAAAGGAGAGAAGGGAGAATGGTAGAGAGAGAAAGTAAAGATGAATTATAAAAATGTGAAAATGAACAACCCCTCCTAACATGCTAGGAGGGGATATATATAGCCCACCCTACATGTGGGCTATATGGACTATACATTAACTAAGTGGATCACGAGCCCATTACATAATAATCGTTGGAGCGACCGATCCTTCTTAAATACGTAAAACGTATTTCCAACAACAGCTCCTGATGTCAGCTATTTTCATGTCTTTGGATGTCCTGTGTTCATTTACAACTACAGGGATAAACTTGGAAAGTTTGATGAAAAGGCTGATGATGGTTTCTTTTTAGGATACTATCCAACTACCAAGGCCTTCAGAGTATTCAATACTAGAAGCCAAGAAGTAGAAGAAACCTTTCATGTCATATTCAATGAAGATGATGACGTCATACAGAGATCAGGAACAGAGGGCGATGAAATTGATTTTAATGAAAACAGTTCCTTTCCAAGTGATGAATTCTCATAACCAAGACCTCCTTGTCATCATCATCTCACCAACACCCTCATCCCTTATCAACTGACAACATTGAAGTTCCTTCTTCTCAGGCACCTAATGAAGATGAACCACAACATTCCTATAGTCCTTGTTCCATACTTGCTGATGATGACTCACCTATTCTTTAAATGCCTGAAGAATCTCTTGTTGACAATGAATCAGTGCCCCTTGAAATGACTGAAGTCAACACAGACACAGAGGTCGTCTTTAAAGAAAGTCCTCCCTCTCAGCAGGATGAAACTCAAATAGTGCTAGCTACCTCCACAGCTGTCCCTGTCTATGATTCCCCGGCTCCTCAAACTAAATGGTCAAGAGATCAGCACATTCTTCTTGTTAACATTATTGGGGAACCTAATGCAGGGGTCACTACCAGACAACGAATTCATGACTCATAATCAGCCTCAGCCAACGAATCCCTCTTCGCTGAATTCCTCTCACAAATTGAACCTAAGAGGGTAGCTGAAGCTCTTGTGGAAGATGGTTGGGTAGCTGTTATGCAAGAGGAAATCAATCATTTCAAAAGGAACAAGGTTTGGACTCTAGTGCCAGCTCCACCTCGTAAGAACATCACAGGCACTAGATGGATTTATAGAAACAAGATGGTTGATGTTAATGCAAGTGATGCCTAAAAACATTATTAGTGTTAACTAATCTTTCTTAGTTTTGATCACAACAAACTACACAACACATTTAGTGTAAAACATAGAACGAATTATTTAACTAACACTATCATCAAGGTAATAATCATATCACTAGCTTATCTTAATCATACTTAGTGATCATCAAAGTGATTATCCTTAAAACTCACTTTTGTTAATATGACAAAATATTTTTTAATAAGCTTTCTTTTTAAGAAATGTTTTATTAAAATGAAAAATGTAAATTTGAAAATAGCATATTCCATATGCCATTAGAATATCATTTGAAGGTTTAAAAAACCTCAGATATTCCTACCCCACTAACAGATAAAAAACGGAGCGTAGTCTACGGGCGGAACGTTAAGTAGCTAGGCGGTTCTCTAGAGATAAGGAACCGCCGGGCTAGATAAGGTACCGCGCCTAGCTAGCCGTTGTACTTTGTCTCCTTTAAATAGTGGATCAAATATCATTTTCCAACAAGCCTCTCTAGACGTTTTCCATAGCCTCTTTCTCTTTTCTATAGCATAATCATTAGTAAATGATCACTTAATGTGTTAAGTATGTTTACATATTATTATCCTCTTGATCCCCTCCTTTTCCTTGTCCAAAGAGAAGATAACTCACTCACTAGTGTTGTGATAAAGATGAATCAATGAATTAGTCATGTTCATCATGATACCCTTTTTGTTGTATGTTAATCCATAATATTTATGAATACTTGGACTAGTTGTGTTCATCCATGCTATTTGTGAATACTTGGATTTGTTGTGTACATCCATTGCTTATGTGTTTGCTTGGATTTATGTTGTGCAGATCCAAGCTACATGTGTGTACTTGGATATGTCTAGTTGAGTTGTAATAGATTAATTAGAAGTTCTTACTAAACTATAAAATGATGTGGTTTTGTCTTGTGAGTTCTCACTTAACTTGAAAGTGATTAGTAGTTGTGTTGTGTGAAGTTCTCACTTAGCTTCAAAGTGAAGAGTCGTGAAGATTGGTTCTAGCTTTGGATTAGAACTTGACATCTAGCCTTGTGTCGTAAAATGGTGAAGTAGGCAATGTCGTGAAGATTGGTTCTACCTTGAGATTAGAACTCGACATCTAGCCTTGTGTCGTTAAATTGTGAAGTAGGCAACGTTGTGTAGATTGGTCCTAGCTAAAGATTAGGTCTCGACATTTATCTTAGTATCGGAAAATAATGTAAGCGACGATGTAAGGTTTTCTCCGCCAAGAAGGGAGCTTGTGGATATAGTGGAAATCTCGAGTAGGTGTACTTGAGGAATGGAGTAGAAACGAGGATTGAGCCTCGTTGTCGAACCACTATAAATCTTGGTGTCTTCCCACTAGGTTGTCTCTTTCCTTACTCTTTACTTATTTCATTATCATTACACTTACCTATTTCCATTGCTAATGCATTTGAATTGAACTTAATCATTATGCAATTTAGCTTTAAGTAAAAGATAATTTTGATACAAACCTAATTGAAAGTAATTTTAATTAGGTGGCCAACCGAAGAGAAACTATTCAACCCCCCCTTCTAGTTTCTACAATTGGTATCAGAGCGATGGTCACTCATGATCTTTGAAGTATATTGTACTTTAAAACTTGGATCGATCCATTGTCTCCTCAAATTAGAAGGTCTAGTTTTACTAAAGTTTCTTTTTGATCAAAACTATTTTTTTTTCTTAGAAAATAGGTCTTTTAATTGGTAATATTGCATCTCTCTTAGATTAGTAGCATTTATGCATTTTAGATCTACTCTTGAAATGTATCTACTTGTTTGTAATCTTTCTTTGTGTATGTACTCATGAAGATCAATCATTTAATTGGTTGTGAATTGAGTTACTTGCACTTGTAGAAGATTCATCTTCATTGATTTTCAACATCTTTGAATGATGACATCTAGATGATTGGGAATGATACTAGTCCTTGAAGACTTAGTATTCATCATAGTCATTTTTGGGTCTTGCATTTATTCCTTGATGGATTGGAATGCTCTTTGTGGCCAAGGTACGTTTTCGTTCTTCCACACGCCCTTTGATCATTCCTTTGATCATTACTCGACTATGTGCTTGTTCTTGGCATCCTTGCCTTGACATTTGTTTGTGGTTTGTGATTCCTTTCTTTTATCCTCTCAAACCTTCATTGCTTGGATACTTGACTCACTATGGTGATGTAGAGTGAGTTAGTAGTATCTTAAAGTATCAAGCATGATATCCATGGTTTGCACCCATACGGTTAGTAGGCCTTTCGTGGGAGAGAAAGTGAATTAATACCATGCCCATACTTTGGTTTAGACTAAGACTATTATTGAAAGTAATCTTAGTCTATGCATCAATATGTGCTTTGTGTTTATTCATTACCAAAGCCATTTAACACTTCGCTTGAAAGGCACATCTTAAACCACTATATATGACACAAGCTCTTCGTCTCCACGATTTGAAGATTGTCATTAATCCCTTGAGCATTGGTCTTAGTCTTGATTCACTTCCCTTGACTTCTCTCCACTTTGCTTTTTCGCTACGAGTAGTTGTTTGTCCGTTTCGGTTCTTTTCGATCTTGATTCAATTCGTAATCCTTCATTAAGGCATATTGCTTAGTGTTATGATGATCAAATGATATTCTAAAAGGTTTAAGATATACTGTTAAGTATTTTAGAAAAACTTGGTTTTCAAAATTTGGCATTTTTCATTGATAAAAACCTGCCTCTGTAGGCGGTTCTTTATCTCTGGCGGTTCAAACCCGCGGTTCTCTATCGATAAGGAACCGCGGAAGTAAAACTTGTCAGAGCGCCAGTTTTATTATTTTAATCTTTTTCAAACCACTCTCTCTCTCCCAAAAACACACAGCTGACGGGTTACCCTCTTTCCACCATTGTTGAAGCTTCAAAAACCTTCAATCACTCAAATTAATTGATTCCAAGTTGTGGGTTTCACTCATCCTTCATCTAACATCAATTAATTGTAAGTATTTTCTTTCAATTTCATCTATTTTGTTCTAAGGTTCATCCTTTCATAATTGGGGATATTTAAAATTGAAATTTAATTAGAACCTTAATAGGAATGTGGGTTGACATGGTTATTTTACTATGATTCCTTAGGTTCATATTCATTGAGATTTCACTAAAACCCACTTGTAGAACAAATCTGAATTTTGGCTAAATGATTTTGGTTAAAAGATGGATTTGAGATGAACCCATGAACAAATAGGTAATGACATTGTTAATGCTTACCTAAAAACCTTTTTTTGAAAAACCAATGTTCTAGTCCATTGTTGATCCAACATAGTTCATATGTTCTTGGTATATAATGGAATAGATACATTGTGAACATGAGAATGATATGGATTCTATCCTTTGTTTGTCAAGAAATTGATATAACACATTCTCATATTTTGATTGTTGATTTTAATTTTTCATATGAGTGATTGGAAATATATTTTCTTGTTTGTATTTAGGTACTAATCATGCCTTCACAATACCAAAAGGATCATCAACTCACTAGACAATATATGCCAAACATCTCCCAAACCTTTGCTTCCATTCAAATTCAAAACTCCTTTTCATCTCTTTTAACTCGCAATTTCCATGAGGGTAGAGTTGTTGAAGAAGGAATAACGGGGTATGACTATATCAAATCTATGTTTGAGCATATTGGGTTTGATTGCTTGCTCTTCATAGACGAATATATATATCCCTTGTTTCTTCTTGAATTCTTTAGCTCTTACTGTATGCTTGAATTCAATGGCGAAAACTTCATTCGATTCTTGTTGAATGATCAAATCATTCAATATTCTCTCGATGATTTTGGTGATATCCTTGGTGTGCCATATGAAGGCACTTGTCGGTTTACGGACAAATGGAGACTTGATGCTCTCTTGAAATCCATCGACCTAGTTCTCTATAACTTACAGCTCTGATTACCAATCTCTAACACCCTCAATTTACATTGCGTAGCGGAAATACACAATTGGGTGCTAGACACAAGCATCATCACACAAGATATATTGAACGACTCAAAATAGAGACGTTTACACAAAAATATAGACAAGAATTTCATAAATGGTCTAAAACATAGATTTCAACCCAAATTGTACTGACACGATACCAGAGTAAAGCGTTTTGTAGCCATGGATCTCGACCAACCACCAACAAGTTTAGTACAGTACACAACATAAAGTAAATTGTTCAAACATTTAAAAGGTAGAAATATTTTAGACCAACATTCTTCCAAAAGCAAACCCACAACCTCCATAGCAAAGCTCCATGCTCCATCACTTCCTATTACCTGAAATACATGCATAAAACAAGTCAACAAATAATGTTGAGCGATACTATAGGTTTATCATGTCACATTTGAACAGAAGAAGAAAATCAATCATAATCATTTATAGAATTGTCGTACACACAATCTATATTCAAGGCAGTAATAATAAAGATATTATTAAACAAACATTGTATTTAAGCTCATGACACCGACCCCTTAACCAATTAGTCACCCACGCCAAATGTCGGCATGACTAGAATAAAACCATTGCCCCTCTAGGGTATCAGTTGCTAGAATACCACAATCTTATTCACGTAAAATTATCCTTCCCCGCGGGTTACTCAACGTGATGCCCTGGTCTCAGATAGGGTGGTCAACCCAATAGTACTACCATTAGAATAAGCGGCTATTCCCGACTCACAACATCAAGTCAGAAGATAGTTAACGGTTCATGAATTTAGGGTCTTAAGCAACAAGGTACTCAATACAATGAAATCAACTTTAGGCAACATTCGGGTCCAACAATTACTCATGACTTGTGTTCATTTATTTTCAAATTACATGTATCCCCCTCGCGGGTTATTAAAATCATTAAAACAAGTAGAAAGCGAGGCTATAGACTCACCTTAGTATAAGAGATCTAGCGAGATGATCGTCGACGATAATGGATGCCTTTCAAACACGAGAACCGCTACCTATCAAATAAGGCGCGTTCATTAATAATGACTCGAGAAATAAATAATACATAACAACGTCAAACTCAACTCATAAACTCACAATACACTCGAGAGTAAACAATATAAATAACTTCATTATACTCTACTACACATCTACTTAATCATTTTATACTTTTTACAAAGTCTGCCAGTACATACTACATGTACTAGCTTATTTACCCCTTTTAAACTTATCAACCGTTTATGAAACGACTCGATATACTAACTTACTATATATAGAAAGTCCTCTTACAAGTTTATCAAATGAAATTACTTTTAAATTCCTTTACTCGACTCATTTACAAACTACAAAATCCGGACAGATTTACTTTAATTTTTCATACAACCGTTTTAACTTCTTTAAACGACTCCATTTAAATAACCGACACTCGGGTTTTAAAGTAAACTCAACCTTTAAAATAAACACCTCATTATCAGTATGTTACATTTTTCAAAACTTCCATTTTGAGTCCCCGGGATTCGATCCAAATATCAACAACAACTACGTGTAGTGCCGATACTCGTCTCCTGGTACACGAATAATCAAAACATCATAAATTTTCGCTCGTTTGGAGCTACAAGGTCTACCTTATATCAAATCGAAGCTAAAAGAATGCTCTACAACCCTAGGCTATCAGTTAACCCATTATCTCATCATAAAATATTCGAAAATGCAGTTTTACCCACTGATGTAAAATGACTTTCCAAAACTTGTACAAAATCAACTTTTTGACAAAAACTAACCATAGATATGTTCATTACTAAATCCTAACATCATCCTACATGAACCATAACATCTAAATCATAAAAAAAATTAAAACCCTAAGATGAAAATGAAGTTTTAACAAAGATTCTAGCAAGAACCACCATAGATCATGCTAAAAACACCATGCATGGCCATGGCTTCCACCAACCAACATCAAGAAAATAAAAAGTGCTTGCATGTATGATTTTCTTACACCAATGTGTTCCTCTTGCAATTCTAAGAATGGGTCTAGTCTTGTTTTAGCTTAGATCATCCTAAATCTCAAGTAAAATTTGATTGAAGTGGTGTTTTTGGGTGGGAGAGGGTCACGGCAAGGATGAAGAAAAAAGAGAGAGAGAAGTGAAAAATTTGTGAGTGGTGTGTGTGTTTTTTTATTAAAAAATTAATCTTATATATAATGGGTTAGGGGCCTAGTTGCAATTTGGTAATAGTTGTGGCTAAAATTATAAATAGTTAGATATAAAGCGAGAAATGACTATTAGTCAATTTTCAAAATATTTACGGGGCTCGGGTTTCATAAAGATACTTTTAAAAATTTAAAACGTACCTCAAAAATAATAATATCGACTCTCGACTCGACTTAACACGTCATTTAAAATAAAACCTCGAAAATGACAAAAATCAAACAACCGACAATAAAACGTCAAATATTTGGCATCCATCGACATCACGCTCGTTAATACTCCTTATACTTAATTAATATTAAATATAGACCTTCCAACATCGGTTTAAACTTAAACCTTCAAAAATAAATATCGTTCAAACTCATCCAAAATTTCAAAAATAATCGTAAAATAAGATTAAGCAATGACCTTGGTTTTGGGTTGTCACATTATCCTTGATATCATTTCAAAAGAGTGTGATGGAAACATTGTGAGAAGCCTTCATACTAATGTGCGGTATGTGAATCGCTATGAATTGCTCTCAAGCGACCTTAAGGATTTTATGGTCCAATGGGCAAATATCCTTAGGGAGAATGTATTTTGTCTTGGTGGAAACCGAGATCATATCCCGGATAGTATGGTTCATATGTTATTTTGCATATTTACATCAACCAAGTACAATTTGGCATTCTATATCGCTCGACGAATAAATTATGCCCTTTCAAGGCCAAAAACAAACCTTCCCTATGGTATGCTTCTTACTCGCCTTTTCAAAAGGGTTGTTCATGATTTTCCTCATCTCAACCTTTCTCGATTTCACCCGGTTCATCGGGTTATGTTGCCTATTCAAGAGGTATATGAAAGAAAGCCTAGAAGGGATCGAGGTTCGCGAAAATCCGATCATCAAGAGCCGGATGATGAGGACACCCATATGCTAACAAGTGATGGTGATGGCATAGGTACTAGTTCTCATTTCAACTCTTCGAGTAATTCCCACCCATCCTCAAACCCATTCGAGGATGGACTTGAAGGCTTAACTCCTCCACCTCATTATTCCTCTAGTGAAGTACCGGAAGATCTCAATATGGAGCATCTCTACCGTGAAAATCTTAGGACTCGAGGTGAATTGCATGAACATCGGGTTGAGTCAAGGAATGGATTCAAGTTCTTGGGAAACATGATCAAGGGATTGGGCAAGAAAATAAGGTGAAGACTTTGAATTGTTTCAAAGTATACATGTTGCTAAACATGTTATGTGATGTTTAACATTTGCCTCTTTTTACTTTGGTTTGGTTGTGTAGTAACTAATGCTACTTGTTTGGATTACTAATTATTTTAATCCTAAATGTTGTCTATGCCATCATGTTTGTGATTTACATAGATTTGTGCATCCTATATGTTAGTTAGCTTCCTAGATTTTGGTCAGTAGTTAACTTTGGGTTGTAAATCCGTTGGTAAAAATCTGGGCTAACCAAAGTTTGAGAATGTGTGATTTTTGAACACCTCTGGTCGCGGTTCCACATCGACCAGTGGTTCCTTATCGATAAGGAACCGCCGGTCCTAGATAAGGAACCGCCGGCTACTGTGTCCGACAGAATCTTTGCTTTACACTATTTTCTTCAATCTGTGTAAACCATGCATGATTCTTTGCAAAAACCTGCACATTTCCTAAACTAGGTTACTTAAATTCATTATCCACCTAAAATGATTTTAACCCATAAATAGTTTAGATCATCCCCTCACCCATTTAAGCCCACCTTGTTAGCCATGTTCTTCACACATCAAACCATCCATTCTTAACCCTTACACCACCCTTTACAACCATGGTTTCTACAAAAACCTCAAACTCATCCAAAACCTCCACCCCAAAGAAAACCCTTAAGATTAAGATTAAGGTGCCCATGCTTAGCTCTTCACCCTTTCACACACCCAAGAATGAGATTGTTCCAATTCTCATTTCTTCATCACCTTCACCACCTCTTGCACCATGCAAGACAACCTCAACCCATGATACTAGCCATTCTCATGGTTATACCTCCTCTTCATTCCACTCAAGAATGAATGAGCTAACTTCACCCTTCACTCCAAGTATTCCTTTGGATGTGACTACCCAACCCCAACCCATCCAAAGCATTCCTTTTGTGAATGACTTTGATGATACGTTGGTGACTTTACCATTTACCCCTCCAAAATCACCCACATCACCCATCACACCCTTGGAGGACATACCTCCACACTCACCCATTTCACCCTTTGAGAACTTGCCTCCACACTCACCCACATCACCCTTGGAGAACATGCCTCCTCCACCTCCACCTCCCTCAAACACTCCAATTTTGGGTGTCCCATTTTCCCTCCTCATGGGTGATCCTTACTATGGGTTCCAAGTCTAACACTCCCAATTTACATTGCGCAACGGAAATACACAATTGGGTGCTAGACACAAGCATCATCACACAAGGTATATTGAACGACTCAAAATAGAGACGTTTACATAAAAATATAAACAAGATTTTCATAATAGGTCTAAAACATAATTTCAACCCATAATTGTACTAAAACGACACCAGAGTAAAGCGTTTAGTCCCCATGGATCTCGACCAACAACCAACACAAATTTAGTACAGTACACAACATAAGGTAAATTGTTCAACAGTAAAAGGTAGAAATAGTTTTTAGACCAACATTCTTCCAAAAGCAAACCCACAACCTCCATGGCAAAGCTCCATGCTCCATCACTTCCTATTACCTGAAATACATGCTAAAACGAGTCAACAAATAATGTTGAGCGAGTATATAGGTTTATCAAATCACATTTGAACACAAGAATAAAATCAATCATAATCATTTATAGAATTGTCATACACACAATCTATATTCAAGGCAATAATAATAATAATAATAAACATTGTATTTAAGCTCATGACACCGACCCCTTAACCAAGTAGTCACCCACGCCAAATACCGGCATGACTAAAATTAAACCATTGCCCCTCTAGAGTATCAGTTAATAGAATACCACAATCTTATTAACGTAAAATTATCGTTCCCAGCGGGTTACTCAACGTAATGCCCTGGTCTCAAATAGGGCGGTCAACCCAATAGTAATATCATTAGAATAAGCGGCTATTCCTGACTCACAACATCAAGTCAGAAGATAGTTAACGGCTCATGAAATTAGGGTCTTAAGCAACAAGGTACTCAATACAATGTAATCAACTTAGGCAACATTCGGGTCCAACAATTACTCATGACTTGTGTTCATTTATTTTCAAATAGCATGTATCCCCCTCGCGGGTATAAAACATTTAGTAGCTAGCATAAAAAGCGAGGCTACAGATTCACCTTAGTATAAGAGATCTAGCGAGATGATCGTCGATGATAATGGATGCCTTTCAAACACGAGAACCGCTACCTATCAAATAAGGCGCGTTCATTAATAATGACTCGAGAAATAAATCATATAAAACAACATCAAACTCAAACTCATAATTCATGATCAATTTGAGAGAAAATGATATAAATAACTCTATCATACTCTACTACACATTTACTTTACCATTCTATACTTTCAACAAAATCCGCCGGTACATACTACATGTACTAGCTTATTTACCCCTTTTAAAACTCGTCAAACATTTATGAACGACTCGATAAACTAACTTAGTATATATAGAAAGTCCTCCTACAAGTTTATCAAATGAAATTAATTTTAAAGTCCTTTACCCGACTCATTTTCAAACTACAAAATCTGGACAGATTTACGTTAATTATTCATACAACCGTTTTAACTTCTTTAAACGACTCCGTTTACAAAACCGACACTCGGGTTTTAAAATAAACTCAACCTCTAAAGTTAACACTTCATTATAAGTATGTGACTCATTTCAAAACTTCAAATTATTGTGACAACCCAAAATCGAGGTCATTGCTTAATCTTATTTTACGATTATTTTTGAAATTTTTGGATGGATTTTAACGATATTTATATTTGGAGGTTTAAGTTTAAACCGATGTTGGAAGGTATATATTTAATATTAATTAATTATAAGGAGTATTAGCAAGCGATGTCGATGGATGCCAAATATTTTACGTTTTATTGTCGGTTGTTCGAGTTTTGTTATTTTCGGGGTTTTATTTTAAATGACGTGTTAAGTCGAGTCGAGAGTCGATATTATTACTTTTGAGGTACGTTTTAAATTCTTAAAAGTATCTTTATGAAACCCGAGCCCCGTAAATATTTTGAAAATTGATTAATAGTTATTTCCCGCTTTTTAGCTAAGTATTTACATTTTTAGCCACAACTATTGCCAAATTGCAACTTTAGTCCCTACCCCACTATATATAAGATTTTATTTTAAACACACATTCCACTTAATTTTTTTTTTCTTTTCTCTCTTTTTTTTTCTTCTTCTTGCCGTGACCTCCTACCACCCAAAACCAACTTCAATCAATTTTTACTCAAGATTTTGGATGATTTGAGCTAAACCAAGGATATACCCACTCTTAGAATTGATCAAGGATCATATTGGTGTAATAATTTTACACATGCAAGCAAGTTTTTTTTCTTGATGTTGGTAGGTAGAAGCCATGATCATGCATGGTGTTTTTATGATGATCCATGGTGGTTCTTGCTAAAAACTTTGTTAAAACTTCATTTTGATCTAAAGATTTTTATTTTGATTATGATTTAGATGTTATAGTTCATGTATGATGATATTAGGGTATAGTAATGATCATTTCTATGGTTGGTTTTGATCAAAAAGTTGATTTTGTACAAGTTTTAGGAAGGCATTTTACATCAGTGGGTAAAACTGAAATTTGTAATATTTTATGATGAGATAATGGTTTAACTAATAGCCTAGGGTTGTAGAGCATTCATTTATCTTTGATTTGATATAAGGTAGAGCTTCTAGCTCCAAACGAGCGAAAAGTTATGATGTTTTGATTATTCGTGTACCGGGAGACGAGTATCGGCACTACACGTAGTTGTTTTTGATATTTGCATCGAATCTAGGGGACTCTAAATGGAAGTTTTGAAAAATGTAACATACTTATAATAAGGTGTTTATTTTATAGGATGAGTTTACTTTAAAACCCGAGTGTCGGTTTTGTAAACGGAGTCGTTTAAAGAAGTTAAAACGGTTGTATGAAAAATTAACGTAAATCTGTCCGGATTTTGTAGTTTGAAAATGAGTCGAGTAAAGGACTTTAAAAGCAATTTCATTTGATAAACTTGTAGGAGAACTTTCTATATATAGTAAGTTAGTTTATCGAGTCGTTTCATAAACGGTTGATAAGTTTAAAAGGGGTAAATAGCTAGTACATTTAGTATGTACCGGCGGAGTTTGTAAAAAGTATAAAATGGTTAAGTAAATGTGTAGTAAAGTATAATGAAGTTATTTATATCATTTACTCTCGAGTGTATTGTGGTTTTATTATTTGAATTTGACGTTGTTATGTATTATTTATTTCTCGAGTCATTATTAATGAACGCGCCTTATTTGATAGGTAGCGGTTCTCGTGTTTGAAAGGCATCCATTATCGTCGACGATCATCTCGCTAGATCTCTTATACTAAGGTGAGTCTATAGCCTCGCTTTCTACTTGTTTTAATGATTTTAACACCCGCGAGGGGGATACATGCTATTTGAAAATAAATGAACACAAGTCATGAGTAATTGTTGGACCCGAATGTTGCCTAAATTTAATTTCATTGTATTGAGTAACTTGTTGCTAAAGACCCTAAATTCATGAGCCGTTAACTATCTTCTGACTTGATGTTGTGAGTCAGGAATAGCCGCTTATTCTAATGATAGTACTATTGGGTTGACCACCCTATCTGAGACTAGGGCCCTACGTTGAGTAACCCGCTGGGAAGGATAATTTTACGTGAATAAGATTGTGGTATTCCAACAACTGATACCCTAGAGGGGCAATGGTTTTATTCTAGTCATGTCGGCATCTGGCGTGGGTGACTATTTGGTTAAGGGGTCGGTGTCATGAGCTTAAATACAATGTTTGTTTAATAATATCATTATTATTACTGCCTTGAACATAGATTGTGTGTACGACAATTCTATAAATGATTATGATTGATTTTCTTCTTGTGTTCAAATGTGATTTGATAAACCTATAGTCTCACTCAACATTATTGTTGACTCGTTTTATGCATGTATTTCAGGTAATAGGAAGTGATGGAGCATGAAGCTTTGCTATGGAGGTTGTGGCTTGGCTTTTGGAAGAATGTTGGTCTAAACTGTTTCTACCTTTTAATGTTTGAACAATTTACTTTATGTCGTGTACTGTACTAAACTTGTTGGCTGTTGGTCGAGATCCATGGGGATAAAACGCTTTACTCTGGTATCGTGTCAGTACAATTTGGGTTGAAATCTATGTTTTAGACCATTTATGAAAATCTTGTTTATATTTTTGTCTAAACGTCTCTATTTTGAGTCGTTCAATATATCTGGTGTGATGATGCTTGTGTCTAGCACCCAATTGTGTATTTCCGCTGCGCAATGTAAATTGGGGGTGGTAGAGATTGGTAATCAGAGCTGCAATTATAGAGAAGTGGGTCGATATTGAAAATTGTCCTAAACTATAACTTTGGTGTCGAAAGTATTTATTCTTCAAAAGCACACAACTCCTCTGCAACGCTCCGGTAAGATCACTTTTAGTTTTATTTTGCATTGTAGATGTATCCCTCATAACTGAAATGATTTCCCGAGTATTTATTAAGTAAATACTACGATATTGTATTGGAATTATTGAAAGTACGCTGAGTGCTTGTCAGTATCATTTTTTTTTGCGAGCATTGCATAAACATCATTTGCATTGTGTTGTATAGCATGGATTATGCATGACATTTGCATAAGCATGGCATACTAATTATTATTTATTAACGATGACCTTAAGTATCCTTAAACCCTTATAATTGTAGAGAACGACTAGTTCACGTCGTGAGGATGGATGGATTGATATGATTGATGTAGTGGATGGTGAGGAAGTAGATAACTTTGGTGCAAGTGACGATGAAGAGCATTTTGAGTATTTGGATGATGGAATTCCACCTACTGCAGTTGGTCAGGCTGAGCCTGAGTTGATACAAGGTAGTTATGTTCTAAGGGTTGATGTTGTGCCATAGACTGTTCCAGATTGTCAGCGAACGGTTGTTCATTCTTCAACTCCTACTTGTGATGCTTATATTAGTAGTTTGCCTGGGATTGCATATGCTAGGGGTGATGTTCCTGTTGAGTCGAGTAGTGCTGCTAGTGCTCGATCTATTCATGATGGTATTCCTAAGGTTTATTATCCAGGTCCTAGGTCTTATGATGATATTTTCTGGTTTCTTAAGAAGTTTGATAGGTCTTTGTTTGAGAGGTATTTGGTTGAAACCCGACTTGATAGAGAAATCCTTCTTCTTATCTTGATCTGAATACTAACTTGTTCTTTTCCTGTATGACCACAAGGAGGAAGGAGTTGGGAGGCATTTTTCTGACTTTACTAAATTATTGTTTGGTTAGTTTCCTGTAAACATGCCGCCTAAATTGACGATTGCTACTGTTAATACCATGATTGAGCAAGCTATCGCTAGAGCTTTGGAAGCTGAGCGTGCTGCAAGGAACCAAGAGGTTGAGAATAGGAATGCTGCTGGTCAGGTTGGAGGAAATGCTGCGAATCCAGTTGCAGCTGATGCTAATGAACCAGTAGGAGGAAATGCTACGAGACAAGTTGGAGGTAATGTTGTTGTTCAGTAGGTTCAGAAGGAATGTTCTTATGCTAGTTTCATGAAATGTGGACCTACCCAATTTCGTGGTACTGGTGGTGCATTGGAATTAAGGAGGTGGATTGAGAAGATTGAAAGTACTTTTGAAATCAGTGGATGTTCAGAAGCTAGTAAGGTTAAATTTGCTGCAGCTACTTTTCAGGATGATGCATTGAGTTGGTGGAATAGTCAGATAGCTACTGTGGGATTGGTTGAAGCTAATGCTAGAACATGGACTGTGACCAAGGGACTGTTGACTGCTAAGTTTTGTCCTAAGGAGGAGTTAGGTCAGTTGGAAGATGAATTGAGGCATTTGGTGCTGAGGAACAATGATATTATAGCTTATACAAGGAGGTTTTCTGATTTGTGTTTGTTATGTCCTGATACGTTTGCTGATGACCGTAAGAAGATGAAGCGGTATATTAAAGGTTTATCTAGTAATATAAAGGGGAAACTACTTCGTCAAAACCTAAGTCATTTGATGAAGCTGTTCAAATGGCTCATGATTAAATGGATGTAAAGCTACAAGATCGAAAGGATAGTATTACTAAACGGAATAAGAGAAAGTGGGAAGCTGCACACTCAAGTCAACGGCAGAATCGATGTGGTTATCGTAGTAACAATAACCAAGGACCGAATAGGAATCAACAATATAATTTGAGAAGGAATGATGGTGTTCGTGCTGCCACAGGAAGTCAAGGTATCAAAGTGAATCTGAAGTGTGGTTGGCGTAATCTGTATCATGTGGGAAATTGTCCACCTGCTTGCAACAAGTGTGGGAAGGCCGGACATAAGATGGCAGATTGTAGAAACAAGGGTGTAGCCACTAGGGCCAATGTTGTCAAGGTAGTTTACTGTTCTGGATGTGGAGGCCGTGGACATAAGTAAGGGAACTGTCTGAGGGTTAGCATAAGACAGGGAGGCAATGTTGCTGCAGTTGCTGCTGGGATTGCTGCTCCAGCCTATGTCGTGGGAGATGCTGACAAACCTCAAGGGCCGAATGTGGTGACTGGTACGTTCTTACTTGATGCTTGTTATGCTAGTGTGTTATTTGATTTTGGATCCGATAGAAGTTTCGTAGATGTTAGATTCAGTCAACAATTGGATAGAGAACCAGTGATATTGACAACTAGTTATAAGGTGGAGTTAGCTGATGGTAAGGTTGTAAGCACTAGTTCTATACTGAAAGTTTGTTCTTTGAAGTTAGGTAATTATGTGTTTAGTATTGATTTGATGCCTATATAATTAGGATCTTTTGACGTGATTGTTGGGAAGGACTGGTTAGTTGGTAATGGTGCAGTAATTGTTTGTGGAGAAAGATTAGTTCAGATACCCCTAAGGAATAGGGTATTGACTGTGAAAGGAGATGAATGTACTTCTCGTTTGAGAGTTGTTTCTTGTTTGAAGATGATGAGGTATATAGAAGCAGGTTGTGATGTGTTTCTTGCACAGGTAAGTAACGATGGTGTGAATGAAAGGAAATTGGAGGATGTGCCTGTGATTAGAGAGTATCGTGAGGTTTTCCCTGAGGAATTGCCAGGATTACCACCGCATCGTGAAATGGAGTTTCGTATCGATTTAGTGCCGGGTACTGCTCCTGTTGCTCGTGCACCGTATCGTTTAGCTCCATCTGAAATGAAAGAATTATCTGATCAATTGAAGGAATTGATGGATAAGGAATTTATTAGACCGAGTTCTTCGCCGTGGGGTGCGCCTGTTTTGTTTTTTAGGAAGAAAGATGGTTCTTTTAGAATGTGTATTGATTATAGAGAGCTTAACAAACTGACTGTCAAGAATCGGTATCCACTGTCGATGATTGATGATATGTTCGATCAGTTGCAAGGGTCATGTGTATACTCGAAGATCGATTTGAGATCTGGGTATCATCAACTGAGAGTTAGGGAAGAAGATATTCCTATAACAGCTTTCCGTACTCGATATGGACATTTTGAATTTCAAGTGATGCCTTTTGGGTTAACAAATGCGCTTGCTGTATTTATGGATCTAATGAATCGGGTATGTAAGCCGTATTTGGATGAGTTTGTTATCGTATTCATTGATGATATTCTCATTTACTCCAAGAGTGAAGAAGATCATGAGAAGCATTTGAGAACAATTTTGGAATTGTTGAAGAAAGAAAAGTTGTATGCGAAATTTTCTAGGTGTGAACTTTGGTTGAAATCAGTGCAATTTCTGGGGCACGTGATTGATAGTGAAGGTGTTCATGTGGATCCTACTAAGATTGAGGCAATCAAAGATTGGTCGGTACCGACAACGCCGACTAAAGTTCGCCAATTTCTTGGTTTGACTGGGTATTATAGAAGGTTTATTGAGAAGTTTTCGTTAATTGCTAAACCGTTGACCAAGCTTACGGAAAAGAATCGAGTGTTTGAATGGGGATTAGAAGAGGAATCTGTATTTAGTATATTGAAGGACAAGTTGTGTTCTGCCCCGATATTGTCTTTGCCAGAAGGATCTGAGGATTTTGTAGTGTACTGTGACGCGTCTCATAAAGGATTTCGAGCTGTATTGATGCAAAGGGAGAAAGTAATAGCGTATGCATCGAGACAATTAAGGAAGCATGAAGAGAATTACACTACGCATGATTTAGAACTTGGGGCTGTTATTTTGCCTTTGAAGTTGTGGAGACACTACTTGTATGGAACCAAGTGTGTGGTTTTCACTGATCATAAGAGTTTTCAGTATATTTTGGACCAAAAGGAATTGAATATGAAGCAAAGGAGATGGGTTGAGTTGCTAAGTGATTATGACTGCGAGATTCGTTACCATCTTGGTAAAGCGAATGTGGTAGCTGATGCACTTAGTAGAAAGGAAAGAGATAAGTCTATAAGAGTTAGAGCTTTGACGATGTTGGAAAGTGTTGATTTGACAGAAGAGATATTGAAAGCACAAACTAATGGTTTGAAGGAAGAGAATGTCGAGGCAGAAATTTTGGGTAGAATGTTGAAACCATTGTTTGAAGTGAGGTCGAATGGATTGAGGTACTTTAAGAATAGGATTTGGTTACCGTTGTGTCCGTCTGAGGAAGATTCGTTAGGGGTGCGAGATTTGGTTATGAATGAATCTCATAAGTCGAAGTATTTGATACATCCTGGATCGGACAAGATGTATCGAGATCTTAAGAAAGTTTATTGGTGGCCGAATATGAAGACAGATATAGCACAGTATGTTAGTAAGTGTTTAACTTCTGCGAAGGTGAAGGCTGAACATAAGAAACCGACTGGATTATTAGTGCAACCTGAGATTCTTGAGTGGAAATGGGAGAAGATTACAATGGATTTTGTGACAGGTTTGCCAAGAACTACAAATGGCTGTGATATGATATGGGTGATTGTAGATAGATTGACTAAGTCTGCACACTTTTTTGCCAATGAAGAAGACAGATGGTATGGAAAGGTTAACAACAGTGTATGTGAAGGAGATTGTTTGTCGACATGGTGTGCCTTTGTCAATAATTTCTGATCGTGATAGTAGGTTTACTTCAGAATTTTGGAAGTCTTTGCAGAAAGAGATGGGAACGGAGTTATGTTTAAGTACAGCATATCATCCAGAAATTGATGGACAAAGTGAGAGAACGATTCAAACGTTAGAGGATATGCTTCGTACATGTGTGATTGATTTTGGAAATTGTTGGGATAAGCATTTTCCATTGGTTGAATTTTCGTACAATAATAGTTATCATGCTAGTATTAAAGCCGCTCCATTTGAAGCTTTGTATGGACGTAAGTGTAGATCTCTAGTGTGTTGGAGTGAGGTAGGATAAAGTCAGTTGACTGGGCCTGAAATGATATTTGAGACGACTAAAAATATTGTGCAAAATAAGAAGCGTTTGTTATCTGCCAGAAGTAGACAAAAGAGTTATGCCGATAACAGAAGGAAACCGTTGGAGTTTGAAGTAGGAGACATGGTTATGTTGAAAGTATCTCCATGGAAAGGAGTAATACGCTTTGGAAAGAAAGGAAAGTTGAGCCCGAGATATATTGGACCTTTTAAGATTATCCAAAGGATTGGATTGGTGGCTTATAAGTTAGAATTGTCTGATGAGCTTTAGGCTATTCATAATACTTTTCATGTGTCTAATTTGAAGAAGTCTTTAGCTGAAAGGGATGTGGTGATTCCATTGGAGGAAATTCAACTTGATGATAAGTTGCATTTTATAGAGGAACCCATAGAGATAATGGATAGGGAAGTTAAGAAGTTGAAGCATAGTAGAATTCCGATTGTGAAGGTGAGATGGAACTCTAGACGTGGGCCAGAGTTTGCGTGGGAACGTGAGGATTTCTTTAAGGACAAGCATCCTCATTTGTTTAGGAAGGATTAAGCGCCGCAGACGTCGCTTCTTTTAAGAAGGGGGGGATGTGACAACCCAAAATCGAGGTCAATGCTTAATTTTATTTTACGATTATTTTTGAAATTTTTGGATGAGTTTGAACGATATTTATATTTTGAGGTTTAAGTTTAAACCGATGTTGGAAGGTCTATATTTAATATTAATTAAGTATAAGGAGTATTAGCAAGCGTGATGTCGATGGATGCCAAATATTTTACGTTTTATTGTCGGTTGTTCGATTTTTGTTATTTTCGAGGTTTTATTTTAAATGACGTGTTAAGTCGAGTCGAGAGTCGATATTATTACTTTTGAGGTACGTTTTAAATTTTTAAAAGTATCTTTATGAAACCTGAGCCCCGTAAATATTTTGAAAATTGACTAATAGTTATTTCCCGCTTTTTAGCTAACTATTTATATTTTTAGCCACAACTATTGCCAAATTGCAACGTTGGTCCCAACCCAACTATATATAAGAATTTTTTTTAAACACACATTCCACTCACATTTTTTTTTCTTTTCTCTCTCTTTTTTTTCTTCTTCTTGTCGTGACCTCCTCCCACCCAAAACTAAACTTCAATCAATTTTTACTCAAGATTTAGGATGATTTGAGCTAAACCAAGGATAGACCCACACTTAGAATTGATCAAGGATCATATTGGTGTAAGAATTTTACACATGCAAGCAAGTTTTTTTCTTTATGTTGGTAGGTAGAAGCCATGATCATGCATGGTGTTTTTATGATGATCCATGGTGGTTCTTGCTAAAAACTTTGTTAAAACTTCATTTTGATCTAAAGATTTTTATTTTGATTATGATTTAGATGTTATAGTTCATGTATGATGATATTAGGGTATAGTAATGATCATTTCTATGGTTGGTTTTGATCAAAAAGTTGATTTTGTACAAGTTTTAGGAAGGTATTTTACATCAGTGGGTAAAACTGCAATTTCGAATATTTTATGATGAGATAATGGTTTAACTAATCGCCTAGGGTTGTAGAGCATTCATTTAGCTTCAATTTGATATAACTTAGAGCTTCTAGCTCCAAACAAGCGAAAAGTTATGATGTTTTGATTATTCGTGTACCGGGAGACGAGTATCAGTACTACACGTAGTTGTTGTCGATATTTGGATCGAATCTCGGGGACTCTAAATGGAAGTTTTGAAAAATGTAACATATTGATAATAAGGTGTTTATTTTATAGAATGAGTTTACTTTAAAACCCGAGTGCTGGTTTTGTAAACGGAGTCGTTTAAAGAAGTTAAAATGGTTGTATGAAAAATTAACGTAAATCTGTCCGGATTTTGTAGTTTGAAAATGAGTCGAGTAAAGGACTTTAAAAGCAATTTCATTTGATAAACTTGTAGGAGGAATTTCTATATATAGTAAGTTAGTTTATCGAGTCGTTCAATAAACAGTTGATAAGTATAAAAGGGGTAAATAGCTAGCACATGTAGTATGTACCGGCGGACTTTGTAAAAAGTATAAAATAGTTAAGTAAATGTGTACTAAAATATAATGAAGTTATTTATATAGTTTACTCTCGAGTGTATTGTATTTTTATGAGTTGAGTTTGACATTGTTATGTATTATTTATTTCTCGAGTCATTATTAATGAACGCGCCTTATTTGATAGGTAGCGGTTCTCGTGTTTGAAAGGCATCCATTATCGTCGACGATCATCTCGCTAGATCTCTTATACTAAGGTGAGTCTATATCCTCGCTTTCTACTTGTTTTAATGATTTTAACACCCGCGAGGGAGATACATGCTATTTGAAAATAAATGAACACAAGTCATGAGTAATTGTTGGACCCGAATGTTGCCTAAAGTTGATTTCATTGTATTGAGTAACTTGTTGCTAAAGACCCTAAATTCATGAGTCGTTAACTATCTTCTGACATGATGTTGTGAGTCGGGAATAGCCGCTTATTCTAATGATAGTACTATTGGGTTGACCACCCTATCTGAGACCAGGTCATTACGTTGAGTAACCCGCTGGGAAGGATAATTTTACGTGAATAAGATTGTGGTATTCCAGCAATTGATACCCTAGAGGGGCAATGGTTTTATTCTAGTCATGCCGGCATCTGGCGTGGGTGACTATTTGATTAAGGGGTCGGTGTCATGAGCTTAAATACAATGTTTGTTTAATAATATCATTATTATTATTGCCTTGAATAGAGATTGTGTGTATGACAATTCTATAAATGATTATGATTGATTTTCTTCTTGTGTTCAAATGTGATTTGATAAACCTATAGTCTCGCACAACATTATTGTTGACTCGTTTTATGCATGTATTTCAGGTAATAGGAAGTGATGGAGCATGGAGCTTTGCTATGGAGGTTGTGGCTTGGCTTTTGGAAGAATGTTGGTCTAAACTATTTCTATCTTTTAATGCTTGAACAATTTACTTTATGTTGTGTACCATACTAAACTTGTTGGCTGTTGGTCGAGATCCATGGGGACAAAAC
This sequence comes from Glebionis coronaria, assembly GCA_025667525.1. Classification (NCBI taxonomy): domain Eukaryota; kingdom Viridiplantae; phylum Streptophyta; class Magnoliopsida; order Asterales; family Asteraceae; genus Glebionis; species Glebionis coronaria. The sequence goes on along the minus strand of CM046874.1, from coordinate 61,631,229 downwards.
GCTTTACTCTGGTATCGTGTCAGTACAATTTGGGTTGAAATCTATGTTTTAGACCATTTATGAAAATCTTGTTTATATTTTTGTGTAAACGTCTCTATTTTGAGTCGTTCAATATATCTGGTGTGATGATGCTTGTGTCTAGCACCCAATTGTGTATTTCCATTGCGCAATGTAAATTGGGGGTGGTAGATTTATAGTCCCCGAGATTCGATCCAAATATCGACAACAACTACGTGTAGTGCCGATACTCGTCTCCCGGTACACGAATAATCAAAACATCATAACTTTTCGCTCGTTTTGAGCTAGAAGCTTTACCTTATATCAAATCGAAGCTAATAGAATGCTCTACAATCCTAGGCTATTATTTAACCCATTATCTCATAATAAAATATTGAAAAAATTTCATGTTTGGTCCCTATCGTTTACACCAAACATCAAGTTTGGTCCTTATCTCAAACTAAGTGCACAGATCGTCCCTATCGTTTACACTTTGAATCAAAATTGGTCCCTATTTTGGATGGAGGTTAGTTTTGGCTGTTAAGTCCATTTATTGGAGGGGTAATTTCGTCTTTTCATTTATGTTAAATTTTCCCTAGTACAAATACACTCACTTTCCTTTTCTTTTTTTCTTTTAACTTTTTTCTTTCAATTTTTTTCTCACAAGTCTCTCTCTCACCTATCTCTCTCATCCAGCCACCACACACAAACACTTTTACAAAAAGCAGATATCATCTAATCAACAAAAAAAAATTTACAAAATGATACCCAAATCCAAGATTCATTCGAACAAGATAAATTTGTTCCAACCCACGTTTTTTTACAAAACAAAAAGAAACACAGATATGATCTAATCAACAAAAAAATGAAACCAAGATAAGATCCAAGCATTCACAAAACGCCAAACCTGTCATTAGCCAAGAACCTATCAGGACTGAAATCTAATGGATTGTCCCAATATCGAGGATCCCTATGGATTGACCAGGCATTCACAAAGACCGTACTGCCCTATGGCAGTGATGGTGCGCCATTCGTTGAGCTCGAAAGCTTTATCCAACGAGCAAACTCAAACGGATGTTATACACATCTACAACCATCACTACAAAACATAATCACATCTAAAACCCACCACTAAGCGGCAATATTATGCTACAGTTGCTGCTAAGAAACCCACTTCATCTTCTTTCACCCAAGAAACGCAAAACCCTTACCCTAAATCAGAAAAAACATGGTTCCTGAAATTGGGGCTAAACCTGAATTAAACCCGGTTCCGGATTCAGGTCAGCTCAAATTGCGCGAATCCAAAAAAACCCAGAAAAACCCAGGTCTCATAGTCTCCTAAATCGTTGATTTCTGAAACGGGTTGGGGTTGACCCGGATTGAGCCCGGTTCTGAAAGGGGTTTTGCGATTTAGGAAAAACCCATCTCGAAAAAAGGTTCAATTTCACTTTCCCCAAAAAAGGTGAACCGGATTTGAACCGGAGGTTGGACGGGAGGTTGGACAGAAGGTGAAAGATGTGAAGAAGCTACTAGTGATAACAGTGGATTTCATCCTTGTGGCCAAAGGATGTGATTTGATTATATCGAAGATCGAGTGTTTTCTAGAAGCGCGTGTACTAATTGATGAAGTTGTAGTTTATGAAGTGCTGTTGTATGAATGATTTCGAAGGTTGCTTGTAGATTATTAAGTGTTGTGTTTAGAGGTGTAGAGATTGACTTTGGAAATGAAAGCAATGTCTCGGAGATGAGCAGGAGGTGGGTATGTTTATATTGGTGTGAATTTGATGGGTTTTGAAGGAATTGGAATATGATCAAGTGGATCTATGTGAATTGAAATAGTGGTTTGGAGATGAAAATGGGGAACCCTAAGAATATACAATTTGGGGGAGACGATGGAGATGATGTGAAATGATGGAAATGATGTGAGGATAGTTAGGGTTGGATAAGAGAGATTTGGGAGAGAGAGAGAGATGGGTTTTGTGGGATGAAAATGGTGTATGTTTGATCTTGTGAGATGAAAATGGTGGGTGTTTGTATTAAATGAAGTCAAAATAAGTAAAAGACCGAAATGCCCCTCCTTTCTCAAGACTTAACGAAGAAAACTAACGCCCATCCAAAATAGAGACCAATTTTGATCCAAAGTGTAAACGATAGGTACGATCTGTGCACTTAGTTTGAGATAGGGACCAAACTTGATGTTTGGGGTAAACGATAGGGACCAAACGTGAAATTTTTTCTAAAATATTCGACAATGCAGTTTTACCCACTGATGTAAAATGCCTTCCTAAAACTTGTACAAAATCACCTTTTTGATCAAAACCAACCATAGAAATGTTCATCCCTATACTCTAACATCAACATATATGAACTATAACATCTAAATCATCATAAAAATAAAAACCTTTATATCAAAATCAAGTTTTTAACAAATCTTTTAGCAAGAACACCATGGATCATTATAATAATGCCATGCATGATCATAACTTTCACCTACCAACATGAAAAAAAATAAAAGTGCTTGCATGTATGATTTTCTTACACCAAAATGATCCTTGATCAATTCTAAGAATGGGTCTTTGATTAGTTTATCTTAGATCATCCTCAAATAGAAGCAAAAATTGATTGAAGTTGGTGTTTTGGGTGGGAGAGGGTCACGACAAGAAGAAGAAGAAAAGAGATAGAAAAGAAAAAAAATTGTGAGTGGAATTGTGTGTTTAAAAAAAATCTTATATATAGTGCTTGAGGGACCTAGTTTGAAATTTAGAAATAGTTATGACTAACAATGAAAATAATTAGCTAAAATTCGAGAAATGACTATTAGTCAATTTTGAAAATATTTATGGGCTCAGGTCTCATAAAGATACTTTTAAAAATTTAAAATGTACCTCAAATATAATAATATCGACTCCCGGCTCGACTTAACATGTCACTTAAAATAAAACATCAAAATGACAAAAAATGATCAACCGACAATAAGACGTAAAATATTTGGCATCCATCGACATCACGCTTGCTAATACTCCTTATACTTATTAAATATAAAATATAAACCTTCCAACATCGGTTTAAACTTAAACCTCCAAACTAAATATCGTTCAAACTCATCCAAAAATTTCAGAATAATCGTATAATAAGATTTAGCAATGACCTCGGTTTTTGGGTTGTCACATCCCCCGCTTCTTAAAAGAAGCAGCGTCCTCGGCGCTTAATCCTTCCTAAACCAATGAGGATACTTGTCCTTACAGAAATCCTCACGTTCCCATGTAAACTCTAGCCCTCGCCTAGAGTTCCATCTCACTTTCACAATCGGAATTCTATTATGCTTCAACTTCTTAACTTCTCTATCCATAATCTCTACAGGTTCCTCTCTAAAATGAAACTTATCATCAAATTTAATTTCTTCCAATGGAATCACCACATCCCTTTCAGCTAAACACTTCTTCAAATTAGACACATGAAAAGTATCATGAATAGCCTTAAGCTCATCAGGCAAATCTAACCTATAAGCCACCAATCCAATCCTTTGGATAATCTTAAATGGTCCAATATATCTCGGGCTCAACTTTCCTCTCTTTCCAAAACGTATTACTCCTTTCCATGGAGATACTTTCAACATAACCATGTCTCCTACTTCAAACTCCAACGGTTTTCTTCGGTTATCAGCATAACTCTTTTGTCTACTTCTGGCGGATAACAAACGCTTCTTAATTTGCACAATCTTTTTAGTCGTCTAAAATATCATTTTAGGTCCAGTCAATTGACTTTCTCCTACTTCACTCCAACACACTGGCGATCTACACATACGTCCATACAAAGCTTCAAATGGAGCGGCTTTAATACTAGCATGATAACTGCTATTGTACGAAAATTCAACCAATGGCAAATGCTTATCCCAACCATTTCCAAAGTCAATCACACATGCACGAAGCATATCCTCTAACATTTGAATCGTTCTCTCACTTTGTCTATCAGTTTCCGAATGATATGTTGTACTTAAACATAACTCCGTTCCCATCGCTTTCTGCAGAGACTTCCAAAATTATGAAGTAAATCTACTATCACGATCAGAAATTATCGATAAAGGTACACCATGTCGACAAACAATCTCCTTCACATACACTGTTGTTAACCTCTCCATACTATCAATCTTCTTCAATGGCAAAAAGTGTGCAGACTTAGTCAATCTATCTACAATCACCCATAACATATCACAACCATTTGCAGTCCTTGACAAACCTGTCACAAAATCCATTGTAATCTTCTCCCATTTCCACTCAGGAATCTCAGGTTGCGCTAACAATCCAGACGGTTTCTTATGTTCAGCCTTCACTTTCGCACAAGTTAAACACTTACTAACATACTGTGCTATATATGCCTTCATATTCGGCCACCAATAAACTTTCTTACGATCTTGATACATATTGTCTGATCCAAGATGTATAGAATACTTCGACTTATGAGATTCATTCATCACCAAATCTCGCACTCTTAATGAATCTTCCTCGGACGGACACAACGGTAACCAAATTCTATTCTCAAAATACCTCAATCCATTCGACCTTATTTCAAACAACGGCTTCAACATTCTACCCAAATTTTATGCCTCAACATTCTCTTCCTTCAAAACATTAGCTTGGGCTTTCAATACCGCTTCTGTCAAATCAACACTTTCCATCATTGCCAAAGCTCTAACTCTTATAGACTTATCTCTTTCCTTTCTACTAAGTGCATCAGCTACCACATTCGCTCTACCAGGATGGTAACGAATCTCGCAGTCATAATCACTCAGCAACTCAACCCATCTCCTTTGCATCATGTTCAATTCCTTTTGATCCAAAATATATTGCAAACTCTTATGATCAGTGAAAACCACACACTTGGTTCCATACAAGTTGTGTCTCCACAACTTTAATGCAAAAATCACAGCCCCAAGTTCCAAATCATGCGTAGTGTAATTCTCTTCATGCTTCCTTAATTGTCTCGATGCATACGCTATCACTTTCTCCCTTTGCATCAAAACAGCCCCAAATCCTTTATGTGACGCGTCACAATACACTACAAAATCCTCAGATCCTTCTGGCAAAGACAATATCGGCGCAGAACACAGCTTATCCTTCAACATACTAAATGCAGATTCCTCTTCCAATCCCCATCAAACACACGATTCTTTTCTGTAAGCTTGGTCAACGGTTTAGCAATTAGTGAAAACTTCTCGATAAACCTTCTATAATACCAGCCAAACCAATAAATTGGCGAACTTCAGTCGGCGTTGTCAGTACCGACCAATCCTTGATTTCCTCAATCTTAGCAGGATCGCCACGAACACCTTCACTATCAATCACGTACCCCAGAAATAGCACTGATTTTAACCAAAATTAACACTTAGAGAATTTCACATACAACTTTTCTTTATTCAACAATTCCAAAATTGTTTGATCTTCTTCACCCTTGGAATAAATGAGAATATCATAAATGAATACGATAACAAACTCATCCAAATACGACTTACATACCCGATTCATCAAATCCATAAATACAACAGGCGCATTTGTTAACCCAAAAAGCATCACTTGAAATTCAAAATGTCCATATCGAGTACGGAAAGTTGTTATAGGAATCTCTTCTTCCCTAACTCTCAGTTGATGATACCCAATCAAATCGATCTTCGAGTATACACTTGACCCTTGCAACTGATCAAACAAATCATCAATCCTCGGCAATGGATACCGATTCTTGATAGTCAATTTGTTAAGCTCTCTATAATCAATACACATTCTAAAAGAACCATCTTTCTTCCTAACAAACAAAACAGGCGCACCCCACGGTGACGAACTCGGTCTAATAAATCCCTTATCCATCAGTTCCTTTAATTGATCAGATAATTCTTTCATCTCAGATGGAGCTAAACGATACGGTGCACGAGCAATAGGCGCAGCACCCGGCACTAAATCGATACGAAACTCCACTTCACGATGCGGCGGTAATCCTGGAAAATCTTCAGTGAAAACCTCAGGATACTCTCTAATCACAGGCACATCCTCCATTTTCCTTTCATTCACACCATCATTACTTATCTGTGCAAGAAACACATCACAACCTGCTTCTATATACCTCATCATCTTCAAACAAGAAACAAGTCTCAAACGTGAAGTATATTCATCACCTTTCATAGTCAATACCCTATTCATTAGCGGTATCTGAACTAATCTTTCCCCACAAACAATCACTGCACCATTACCAACTAACCAGTCCATCCCAACAATCACGTCAAAAGATCCTAATTCTATAGGCATCAAATCAATACTAAACACATAATTACCTAACTTCAAGGAACAACCTTTCAGTATAGAACTAGTGCTTAAAACCTTACCATCAGCTAACTCCACCTTATAACTAGTTGTCAATCTCACTGGTTCTCTATCCAATAGCTGACTGAATCTAACATCTACGAAACTTCTATCGGATCCAGAATCAAATAACACACTAGCATAACAAGCGTCAAGTAAGAACGTACCAGTCACCACATTCGGCCCTTGAGGTTTGTCAGCATCTCCCACGACATAGGCTGGAGTAACAATCCCAGCAGCAACAGCAGCAACATTGCCTCCCTGTCGTATGCCAACCCTCGGACAGTTTCCTTGCTTATGTCTACGGCCTCCACATCTAGAACAAATAACTACCTTGACATCATTGGCTCCAATGGCTACACCCTTGTTTCTAAAATCTGCCATCTTATGTCCGGCCTTCCCACACTTGTTGCAAGCAGGTGGACAATTTCAAACATGATATAGATTACACCGACCACACTTCAGATTCACCTTGATACCTTGATTTCCTGTAGCAGCACGAACACCATCATTCCTTCTCAAATTATATTGCTGATTCCTATTCGGTCCTTGGTTATTGTTACTACGATAACAACCTCGATTATGTCCTTGACTTGAGTGTGCAGCTTCCTACTTTCTCTTATTCCCTTCAGCAATACTATCCTTTCGATCTTGCAGCTTTACATCCATTAAAGCATGAGCCATCTGAACAGCTTCATCAACTGACTTACTTTTCGAAGAAGTAGTTTCTCCCATGATATTACTAGATAAACCCCTGATATACTGCTTCATCTTCTTTCGGTCATCAGCAAAAGCATCAGGACACAACAAACATAAATCAGAGAATCTCCTTGTATAAGCTACAATATCATTATTTCTCAACACTAAATGCCTCAATTCATCTTCCAACTGACCTAACTCTTCCTCAGGACAAAACTTAGCAGTTAACAGTCCCTTGGTCACAATCCATGTTCTAGCATTAGCTTCAACCAATCCCACAGTAGATATCTGACTATTCCACCAACTCAATGCATCATCTTGAAAAGTAGCTGCAACAAATTTCACCTTACTAGCTTCTGAACATCCACTGATTTCAAAAGACTTTCAATCTTTTCAATCCACCTCCTTAATTCCAAAGCACCACCAGTACCACGAAATTGGGTAGGTCCACATTTCATGAAACTAGCATAAGAACATTCCTTCTGAACCTGCTGAACAACAGCATTACCTCCAACCTGACCAGCAGCATTCCTATTCTCAACCTCTTGGTTCCTCGCAGCACGCTCAGCTTCCAAAGCTCTAGCGATAGCTTGTTCAATCATGGTATTAACAGTAGCAGTCGTCAATTTAGGCGGCATGTTTCAGGAAACTAACCAAACAATAATTTAGTAAAGTCATAAAAATGCCTCCCAACTCCTTCCTGTAATGCCACAGAAGAAAGACAAGTAAGTATTCATATCATGATAAGAAGAAGGATTTCTCTATCAAGATGTAACATGGATACTACAAGCAAAAAGAACACAGTCAACAGATGAATCATCAACCAAATCACAAAAGAACTAAGAAGACAAATCATAAGTCATGAAGGTAATTTGGATTGTGTTAGAAATTTCCACAAAATTGTGACAAGTAATGTCACTACAACCCTTCATCACGGCAAACTTAAAGTCATTAAGTTTCATCACAAACTATAGTACGAGTCTACATAATTCCTATTACAACATGGCTAAATAAAACAACATAAAATAAATAAATATTAGATCCCCGTAGCTTCTTATACATCATCTCATCATCACTGCTGCTATCATCATCCTCAGAATCTTCTTCCACTTTTCTTTCCTTTTCGACTACCTCCTTCACTTGGCTTCACCAACACTTGAGCTTCAACCCGATTCGGCACATCACGAATCACAACACCTCGACTAGGAAAAGATTCCATCGGCAAACCCCACGCATCCAACCTTGCATTCCTTTCTTGCTCCTCACGAAACCTTTCAACTTGCCTACTCCCATAGATCTCAATCTAACAACTTCATCCATTTCCCTTGCCCTAACAAACTCCAATCTCTTCACACTATTAACAAACCTGCCAAACTTCTTCTCATTCTGCTCAAACCTCCTAATCACACGAGTTTCAACCAAATACCTCTGAAATAAAGACCTATCAAACTTCTTAAGAAACCAGAAATATCATCATAAGACCTAGGACCTGGACAATAAACCTTAGATATACCATCATGAATAGATCAAGCACTAGCAGCACTACTCGACTTAACAGGAACATCACCCCTAGAAAATGCACTCACAGGCAAACTGCTAACATAAGCATCACAAGTAGGCGTTGAAGAACAAACAACAGGTCGCTGACAATCTGGAACAATCTGTGGCACAACATCAACCCTTGGAACATAACTACCCTGTATCACCTCAGGCTCGGCCTGACCAACTGCAGTAGGTGGAATTCCATTATCCAAATACTCAAAAGGATCCTCATCGTCACTAGCACCAAAATTATTTACTTCCTCACCATCCAATACATTAGTCATATCAATCCATCCATCCTCACGAGGTGAACCAGTCATTCTCTACAATTATAAGGGTGTAAGGATACTTAAGGTCATCGTTAATAAAATAATAATTAGTATGCCATGCTTATGCAAATGTCATGCATAATCCATGCTATGCAACACAATGCAAATGATGTTTATGCAATGCTCGCAAAAAAATAAATATGATACTGACAAGCACTCAATGTACTTTCAATAATTCCAATACAATCTTAGTATTTACTTAATAAATACTCGGGAAATCATTTCAGTTATGAGAACATCTATAATACAAAATAAAACTAAAATTGATCTTACCGGAGCGTTGCGCAGGATTTGTGTGCTTTTGAAGAATAAATACTTTCGACACCAAAGTTATAGTTTAGGACATTTTTAAAATCGACCTAGTTCTTTATAACTTGCAGCTCTGATACCAATCTCTAACACCCCAAATTTACATTGCGCAGCGGAAATACACAATTGGGTGCTAGACACAAGTATCATCCCACAAGGTATATTGAACGACTCAAAATAGAGACGTTTACACAAAAATATAAACAAGATTTTCATAATAGGTCCAAAACATAATTTCAACCCATAATTGTACTAAAACGACACCAGAGTAAAGCGTTTAGTCCCCATGGATCTCGACCAACAACCAACATAAATTTAGTACAGTACACAACATAAGGTAAATTGTTCAACAGTAAAAGGTAGAAATAGTTTTTAGACCAACATTCTTCCAAAAGCAAACCCACAACCTCCATAGCAAAGCGCCATGCTCCATCACTTCCTATTACCTGAAATACATGCTAAAACGAGTCAACAAATAATGTTGAGTGATTCTATAAGTTTATCAAATCACATTTGAACACAAGAAGAAAATCAATCATAATCATTTATAAAATTGTCGTACACAAAATCTATATTCAAGGCAATAATAATAATAAACATTGTATTTAAGCTCATGACACCGACCCCTTAACCAAGTAGTCACCCACGCCAAATGCCGGCATGACTAAACTAAAACCATTGCCCCTATAGGGTATCAGTTGCTAGAATACCGCAATCTTATTCACGGAAAATTATCCTTCCCAGCAGGTTACTCAACGTAATGCCCTGGTCTCAGATAGGGCGGTCAACCCAATAGTACTATCATTAGAATAAGCGGCTATTCCCGACTCACAACATCAAGTCAGAAGCTAGTTAACGGCTCATGAAATTAGGGTCTAAGCAACAAGGTACTTAATACAATGTAATCAACTTAGGCAACATTCGGGTCCAACAATTACTCATGACTTGTGTTCATTTATTTTAAAATAGCATGTATCCCCCTCGCGGGTATAAAACATTTAGTAGATAGCATAAAAAGCGAGGCTACAGACTCACCTTAGTATAAGAGATCTAGCGAGATGATCGTCGATGATAATGGATGCCTTTCAAACACGAGAACCGCTACCTATCAAATAAGGCGCGTTCATTAATAATGACTCGAGAAATAAATCTTATAAAACAACATCAATCTATCATACTCTACTACACATTTACTTTACCATTCTATACTTTCAACAAAATCCGTCGGTACATACTACATGTACTAGCTTACTTACCCCTTTTAAAACTCGTCAAACATTTATGAAACGAATCGATAAACTAACTTACTATATATAGAAAGTCCTCCTACAAGTTTATCAAATGAAATTACTTTTAAAGTCCTTTACCCGACTCATTTTAATACTACAAAATCCGGACAGATTTACGTTAATTATTCATACAACCGTTTTAACTTCTTTAAACGACTCCGTTTAGAAAACCGACACTCGGGTTTAAAGTAAACTCAACTTCTAAAGTTAAAACTTCATTATCATTATGTGACTCATTTCAAAACTTCAATTTATAGTCCCCGAGATTCGATCCAAATATCGACAACAACTACGTGTAGTGCCGATACTCGTCTCCCGGTACACGAATAATCAAAACATTATAATTTTCCGCTCGTTTGGAGCTAGAAGCTCTACCTTATATCAAATCAAAGCTAATCGAATGCTCTATAATCCTAGGCTATTAGTTAACCCATTATCTCATCATAATATATTCGAAAATGCAGTTTTACCCACTGATGTAAAATGCCTTCCTAAAACTTGTACAAAATCACCTTTTTGATCAAAACCAACCATAGAAATATTCATCCCTATACTCTAACATCAACATATATGAACCAGAACATCTAAATCATCATAAAAATAAAAACCTTTAGATCAAAATTAAGTTTTTAACAAATCTTTTAGCAAGAACACCATGGATCATTATAATAATGTCATGCATGATCATAGCTTTCACCTACCAACATGAAAAAAAATAAAAGTGCTTGCATGTATGATTTTATTACACCAAAATGATCCTTGATGAATTCTAAGAATGGGTCTTTGATTAGTTTAGCTTAGATCATCCTCAAATAGAAGCAAAAATTGATTGAAGTTGGTGTTTTGGGTGGAAGAGGGTCACGACAAGAAGAAGAAGAAAAGAGAGAGAAAAAAAATTGTGAGTGGAATTGTGTGTTTAAAAAAAATCTTATATATAGTGCTTGAGGGACCTAGTTTGAAATTTAGCAATAGTTATGACTAACAATGAAAATAATTAGCTAAAATGCGAGAAATGACTATTAGTCAATTTTGAAAATATTTACGGGGCTCGAGTTTCATAAAGATACTTTTAAAATTTTAAAACGTACCTCAAATATAATAATATCGACTCCCGACTCGACTTAACACGTCACTTAAAAGAAAACATCAAAATGACAAAAATCGATAAACCGACAATAAGACGTAAAATATTTGGCATCCATCGACATCACGCTTGCTAATACTCCTTATACTTATTAATATAAAATATAAACCTTCCAACATCGGTTTAAACTTAAACCTCCAAAATAAATATCGTTCAAACTCATCCAAAAATTTCAAAAATAATCATAAAATAAGATTTAGCAATGACCTCGGTTTTTGGGTTGTCACACCAAGAGACTCATGGTCCTAATTTTCCATGTTGCCTCTACAACCACTACATCATCCATAACCTTAGGATGGATATGTTTGGACTTCATAGGAGGTTGCAAGAGTTCTTGCTTGACTTATTTTCCATGCCTCCTCCTAGGAGATGAATGATAAGTTTTCTTAATAAATGTTTTTCAACAAAAACCAAGCCAAAGAAGACTACTCATCTAGACCTAGTGTTAAGATAACTTTATATTAGTTAGTTGTTTTTCTTTTCTTTTATTATTGTACTTTCTTCCTTCATGAGTTTTTCATGAAGATGGTCTATGGATTTATCATTGTGTGTTTCTATCCTTATGTGCACATTAATCAACTTTAATTTGAAATTTAAAAATTGAACCTAAAATCTATCACAACCTCTAAAACTTGACTAAAATTGGTTCAAAATGTTAACTAAATATTTTTTCACCCTTTATCAAGACATTATTTGTGAATGTGTTACTTTTATGCAACCCTAGCATAATTTAGTGCTACTAGAGGTAAAATTCCAAGATTTGCAATTTTTTGAAAAAGTCTTAATTTTTCTCAAAATCCTAGAAAAACATGGTTTTAAGTCCACTGCACGCGGCTCATTAAATTCGCGCGGTTCCTTAAGTGGTAAGGAATCTCCGGTCCCTATAAGGTACCACGGACAACCATCTTTTGACTCGTTTTTGGTCAAAAAAAATTATTGTTTACCCTATACCCTATTAAGATTCCATGTTTACTCAATTTGGCTAAACATTCCTTGACACTTCACATTTTGTGTTCAAATCCTTGCCTTGTCTACATTCTTCTTATACCCCAACCTTGAGATTTCATTCTCACACCTTAACAATGCCTAACTCCTCCATTCATAACCTTGACATTTCATTGTCCCAACCCTCCTCACCCAAAGCTTCCTCATCCAAGCTTTCAAAGAAAACCGAAAATCTCGGTTCGACCTATTTGGATCAAGAAAAATGAACCCTCTTCTTCCAAACCACCCAAAAACCCCACACCTTCTCTCCAATCAAGTATTGGAATGAGACCTACACCATTAACCCCATCACCGGAGCAAAGGAAAATGTTCCCCCACCACCAAAATCTTTCAACACCTATCAACTTAATGACCCTTCAACCTTCCCAAACCTCACAAGGCATTGTGAAAACATTTCCTACCCAATCACCCCACCACCTCCAAACCCTAGGTTTGATGGCCTTCCCCCATCAACCGAATTTATTTTGCATCATGGATCCTCGTGTGCTTGTTGTCAATTTCAACAAATTGAACTTGCTCATGTGTATGAGAAGTTAAATTTTCTTGAATTCCTCCTCACTCGACCTCCTCTCCAAGTTTTCGTTCCGGTGGACAAAACTTCGAATGATGCATCGTCGTCTTATTTTTCCATCTAAAGGACTAAGCACTCTTGGAGTCTTTAATACTTTAGTTGTTTTAGAGTCATTTACATTTTAAGCAATCTTGGAAAATTATCACTATTAGAATATATTATGATTTGTGGTTTATTTTCCATATCTTTTGCTTTAGATACTCATATTGTGTGTATGACTATCTACCTTGTTTGTTTCTTTCATTTCTTTTGATATGTAACCTTTGTGTTGTTTGTGTTTTATTTCTTTCTCTATTTTTCTTTTGAGTTGATCATGGTTAATTTTTACAATTGATTATGGGTGATACCATCAATTCTAAACTTTAACCCCTTGACAAATTTATCATCTTCATTGGATTGAACTTTGATTTTGTCAATTACCTCTTTGGACATACTTAGCAAAATACTTGCTTCTAATTTGAGATTTATTCTCCCTCTCCCTCTCAAGTTACTTAGTAGGTAGTGATCATATATACATTGGTGTTTCTTTTCTTTCATCTAATCTTTGTGTTGCATGTCACCTTAGCTCATACACTTGGTGCCCCAAGCAAGGGGGAGCAACCACCAAGGGGGAATACTAGCAAAGTCCGGCTTTCTTCAAAGACTTGTGTTAACCTTTTTTCTACGACAAAGGGGGAGAAATGAGAGTGATAAACTCGTTAATAATTCGATATTTTTTGTTTCTACGTAAATGAGTTTATAGTTTGTCGTAATCATAAAGGGGGAGATTGTTAATACAAGTGATGCCTAAAAACATTATTAGTGTTAACTAATATTTCTTAGTTTTGATCACAACAAACTATACAAGACATTTAGTGTAAAACACAAAACGAATTATTTAACTAACACTATCATCAAGGTAATAATCATATCACTAACTTTTCTTAATCATACTTAGTGATCATCAAAGTGATTATTCTTAAAACTCACTTTTGTTAATATGACAAAAGATTTTTTAATAAACTTTCTTTTTAAGAAAATGTTTTATTAAAATGGAGAATGTAAATTTGAAAATAGCATATTCCATATGCCATTAGAATATCCTTTGAAGGTTTAAAAAATCTCAGATATTCCTACCCCACTAACAGACAAAAAGGAGCATAGTCTATGGGCGGAACCTTAAGTAGCTAGGCGGTTCTCTAGCGATAAGGAACCGCCGGGATAGATAAGGTACCGCGCCCAGCTAGCCATTGTAATTTGTTTCCTTTAAATAGTGGATCAAATCTCATTTTCCAACAAGCCTCTCTGGACGTTTTCCTCAGCCCCTTTCTCTTTTCTATAGCATAATCATTAGTAAATGATCACTTAATGTGTTAAGTATGTTTACATATGATTATCCTCTTGATCCCCTCCTTTACCTTGTCCAAAGAGAAGATCACTCACTCACTAGTGTTGTGATAAAGATGAATCCATGAATTAGTCATGTTCATCATGATACCCTCTTTGTTTTATGTTAATCCATTGTATTTATGAATACTTGGACTAGTTGTGTTCATCCAAGCTATTTGTGAATACTTGGATTTGGTGTGTACATCCATTGCATATATGTTTGCCTGGATTTATGTTGTGTAGATCCAAGCTACATGTGTGTACTTGGATATGTCTAGTTGAGTTCTCACTTAACTTGAAAGTGATTAGTAGTTGTGTTGTGTGAAGTTCTCACTTAGCTTCAAAATGAAGAGTCGTGAAGATTGGTTCTAGCTTTGGATTAGAACTCGACATCTAGCCTTGTGTCGTAAAATGGTGAAGTAGGCAACGTCGTGAAGACTGGTTCTACCTTGAGATTAGAACTCGACATCTATCCTTGTGTCGTTAAATTGTGAAGTAGGCAACGTTGTGTAGATTGGTCAAAGCTAAAGATTAGGTCTCGACATTTAGCTTAGTATCGGAAAATAATGTAAGCGATGATGTAAGGTTTTCTCCGCCAAGAAGGGATCTTGTGGATATAGTAGAAATCTCGAGTAGGTGTAATCGAGGAGTGGAGTAGAAACGAGGATAGAGCCTCGTTGTCGAACCACTATAAATCTTGGTGTCTTCCCACTAGGTTGTCTCTTTCCTTACTCTTTACTTATTTCATTATCATTACACTTACTTATTTCCATTGCTAATGCATTTGAATTGAACTTAATCATTATGCAACTTAGCTTCAAGTAAAAGATAGTTTTGATACAAACCTAATTGAAAGTAATTTTAATTAGGTGGCCAACCGAAGAGAAACTATTCAACCCCCCCCCCCCCCCCCCCCCCTTCTACTCTTCTAGTTTCTATAGATGAGATTGGAAACATCATCAGAAACAAGGCTAGGCTGGTTGCACAGGGGTATACACAGACTGAAGGGATAAACTATGATGAAACTTTCACACCTGTGACAAGACTTGAAGCTATCAGAATCTTCCTTGCTTATGCGGCATATATGAACTTCACTGTGTATCAGATGGATGTCAAAAGTGCCTTCCTCAATGGAGATTTAGCTGAGGAAGTGTATGTTGAACAGCCTGAAGGATTCGAGAACAGCGAGTTTCCCAATCATGTGTACATACTACACAAAGCCATGTATGGGCTGAAACAAGCTCCAAGGGCATGGTATGAAACTCTGTCTAATTTCTTAACTGAAAATAAATTTGTCAGGGGTTCCATTGATAAAACACTTTTTACCTTCAAGGATAAGAGTGATTTCATCATTGTGCAGATTTATGTGGATGATATCATCTTTGGATCAACAAATGTTAATCTTAGTAAACGTTTTGCTAAATTAATGACCAAGAAATATGAGATGAGTATGATGGGTGAATTAACTTACTTTTTGGGTTTTCAAATTAAACAATGTCCTAAGGGAATTTCAATTTGTCAAGAAAAGTATGTTAAGGATTTACTTAAAAAATATGACTTGGCTGATTGTGCATCAGTGAAATGCCCCATGCTTCCACCCAATAACTTGGGTCCTGATGAGTTAATGAGACTTTATACAGAGGCATGATTGGGTCACTCATGTATCTAACAGCCAGTCGTCCTGATATCTAGTTCTCCATATGTCTCTGCGCAAGGTACCAAGCTAACCCTAAAGAATCCCATCTTGTGGCTGTTAAGAAAATTTTCAAGTATCTCAAAGGCACAAACTCTCTAGGGTTGTGGTATCCCAAGGAATCAGGATTTAATCTCAAGGCCTATTCAGATTCCGACTATGCTGGATGCTGCATTGACAGGAAAAGTACCTCTGGTAGCTGTCAAATCCTAGGAGGAAAGTTGGTTGGATGGAGTGCAAAGAAGCAAAACTCTGTGGCCATGTCTTCAACTGAAGCCGAATATGTTGCTGCTGCCAGCTGTTGTGCACAGGTACTTTGGATGAAGAGTCAATTAGCTGACTATGAGATTCTCTATGACAAAGTGCCAATCTTCTGTGACAACACCAGCGCCATTTCCATCTCTAATAACCCTGTGCTTCACTCTCGTATCAAACACATTGATATCAGGTATCACCTTATCAGGGATCATATAATGAAGGGAGATATTGAGTTGCATTTTGTTCCCACTGAGCTGCAACTAGCTGACATTTTTACCAAGCCTTTGGTTAAACCTTCGTTCAACAGGCTAGTTGCTGAGCTGGGTATGCTTAACATCTCTAAGCCTGTGGCTGATATTAAATGTGTTCATTAAAGTCTGATTAAATATTAAATCACTTGAAACTAGGTAGTTACTTTCTAAGTAAATGCTAAAAAAACATTCCTTATATTTAATTTATTCTTTCCTGGATATCGAGGAGACAAACATTTTTTTGAAAGGGCAAGGGACCCACTTGTGTGCAGTCCCTTTCCCACTACGCATTTAATGCGGGTGTATAACTGTTTCAAATTTGAATATATATATATTGTCTCTAGATTTTTTCTCACCTACCACTTTTTTCATTTCTAAAAAATCCTCTCTCTCTCTCTAGAATCTCTCTCTAAACCCTCTCACCATCATCATCATCTTCTTCAATCAATAAACAATGGCGTTCCAAGTACCAAAGGCCTCCAACGTTAACTTCTAATTGAACGAAATCATTCTTGCCTCAAACAACTCTATTGGATGGCTTAAGGCTCCAAAAAACACCTATACAGATCTAGTCAACTTCATGAAGAATTGTGATGTAAGTGAAGCATTCACCAAATCCCCATCCATTTTCTACCAACAATACCTTAGGGAATTATGGTATTCTGCTGAAGTCATTGCTGACACCATCACGTTTCACCTTTCTTGCAATGAACACCCTTTCACCTTCTCTCGCAAAGATTTTTCCTCTGTGGCTGGGCTAAGGCATGGCAATGAATGCCTGAAAGCTATTGGCAAAAAAGTTGTAAAGGATGTCCTTGCCACACTTAAGCCTGTTTCTAATACAAACCCATCCTTCACCCCTGATGAAGTTGTTGCAAGATCACCTCTGAAGATTAAATACTTCACCCCTATGTGGCATGTCCTCTTCACTCACATAGTCAAATCCCTGGGTGGTATGCAGGGATCTCAAGACCAATTGGCGCTCAACCATTAAACCATCATTTTTGGGCTAATATGGGGCACAGACGTCGATATTGGAAGCATTCTTTTCACCAACCTCGTTGGAAAACTTAAGGGAACCAATCAAGGCAGGGAGAAAAACATCTGCTATGTTCGCTATCTCTCTCTCATCTTTGAAAGCATGTTGGGTGACAAATACAACAACTCTGAACTCACCGAATTGAAGCCGTATCACATAACTGGAGCGGTTTACAAGGCGATTGGACCTAATGACGTACCTGCCATCGCTCATATGCTGAATGTTGCTACCAAACAACCATCGCTTAAAAAGCCCTTGCTCCCTTCCGCTGAGAAGGTGAATACAACGGTTGTGTCTGGCAAGTCAGCGTCTTTGACCTATGGGCAACACACCTCGCCGTCCAAGGCAACAACTGGCCAACAGCCTAGGAAGAACAAACACACCAATTCTTCCAAAACCCATATTGTTCTAAAGGCCAGAGTTAAGAAGATTGTGAACCTCACCGCCTCCTCTGGTCCAGAGACTTCTGTGGACACAGAGCACTCAGCTGATAAACAACAGAAGTCTAGCGTCTCTATCTCAGCAGAGACAACAGGGAACCAGCCCAATTCCGCTGATATCGCACAGGTAATCAGTTTATACTTTTTAGAGGTCCACAAGCAGCCACTCTCAAACGTCTGTAGGTGAGAGTGGTGAAGTTAAGGTTATCCTCGACCCATAGGAGTCTGTGTATGCACTTAGAAATCTAATAAGACTTTCGTACACCCTGTCTTTGCACCAGGGAGTGATTCATTTGTGTTTATAAAGCATCCCGATAACCCTGCACCCTCTAGATAGTATATAGGCAAATAACAACCGTATACATATATGTCTCAACCAAGAGTTGCTGTACTTCACACAGCCTCTTGGTTCCTTCAGAAAAAGAATCCCAAAAGTTTTAATTTTAAGGGGAGCTGAATACTCATCCTCAGCTTTCTCAGGGACAGCGATATATGACGACCTTAACCTACATCTTTTTCACAATTAAAAGAATCCCAAAGGATTTATCCTTTCAGGAGGGAGCTGAATAACCACCCTCAGCTTTCCTAGGGGCAACGTAACAGGTGATCCTAACCACATATGTTTAACAAATAAAAGAGTCCCAAAGGTTTCTTAACCTTTTGGGGGGGCTGATTAATCACACTCAGCCTTCCTAGGGGCAACGAATGGCGATCTTCAACAACATATGTTTCACAAATAAAAGAGTCCCAAAGGTTTTAACCTTTTGGGGGGCTGAATAATCACACTCAGCTTTCCTAGGGGCAGCGAATGGCGACCATTAACCTTATACTTTTCACACTTAAAAGAATCCCAAGGATTTATCCTTTGGAGTGGCTGAATAATCATCCTCAGCCTCTATGAGACAGCGAACAGGCGACCATTCCCCTTATCTATTTCCCTGTTGCTAATGTAAACGAAATTGCAGGCTAATGTTGAACAACCACCTGTAGACTCTCATGCTACAGCCAGTAGAGATTAGTCCATCCTTCAGGAACAACCCAATGAAGATGAGTTTATGCTCATTGATGAAGAAGATGTCATATCTGAACCTGAATCGATGTTTGATGATGAAGCCCTCCCTGAGGACTTAATTGAGGAGGAGGAAGAAGAGGAGGATGATCAGCAGCCTCTGTCTCCTCCCAAGAATATAGTTGTGTCCAATCCAGCTCCTGAAACCAAAGGCCTTCTTATGATCCAACAGCCGAATTTTTGTTGTTTGATCATCCTCAACAGACGAATTTTGACATCTTGCCAAGAGAGGATGACTACGCCCAACAAAGTCTGAACATTCATGACCTGAAGCCATATCATCATCCTTCTGACATTGAACGCCTGTCAAGACATTTGGATCGTATTGGCTCAGACATGCATTCTTTCACTATTAACTTCAAATCTATTATAACCCAGACGCTTAAGGATGCTGTCAGTGAACCTATTTCAGATGGCACAAAATGAGGGGTGTCGCAAGGACTTAGTCATTTGTCTACTCGTATCAAAGATACCATTGTCGCATAGGTCCCTGACATGTTCCATGCCCATGAGTTGGCTATACATAAGGAATTTGAAGCTGTACGCTCCAGGCAAATCCGACACACCAACTTCTTGGTTGACAGGGTAAATCGCAATGTAAATGGAAATTGTAACCGCTTGTTGAAAATTGCCAAACGCTCAAGAACCAGGCAAAGACAAATGGTTGCCTCTGTTGAACAGATTGTTGCATACATACAATCACGTTCATCCAAACGTCTGAAGAGACAGGTTGAACGTGAGGGGAAGAAAGCTAATGAAGAAAATGCACTCAATCTTGATTCAGCCAAACAAACCTCAGGTTCCACTGACAACACCATCTCTTCACCCATTCCACTCCAAGTCATCACCCCAATCACTATACATGATGATAATGATGAGATTAAGGGGGAGCAACAGCCAAAGGATGGAGTTGATTCATCAAAGTCCCTAACTCTGGTTAACACCAATAAGGCTGTGGATGATGGTGAACCAGCTGCCAAGAAACTTAAGTTCACTGTCTCCTCCCTTCCAAGGGATGTACAACAACAGGCTCAAATTGCATTTCTCAAACATGCTGAAGAGCTAAAGAACACAAGTGGGTTATCCTCTGTCTCTAATAAAGGAAAGGAAATAGTTGTGGTAGGCATAGACGCCAAGCTAAAGAAAATAACTGTCATGCTAGAGACAAGAGGATAAACCACCGAACTATCCAAATTCACAACCTTCAAAGCTGTAAATGAAGAACCTTTAACAGCTAGGGAGATTGAAAAATAGACACTTGAATTCAAAGGGCTGAATGAAATCAAGAAATCCAAAGAGATAGATGAAGCTAAGCTAAAAGCCATGTTTCCTCAACTCAAAGAGGAGCAAAGAAGAAGGCTAAAAGCAATGGAAGCTAAACGCACAGAGGCACTAAAAAAGGTAAAAGCTGACTATGATGCATGCGTCAACTACAGGTATGCACCGAGAAAAATCACCAAGTTCAAGTATTCCATTCAAAAGTCTACTCACACACCACAGATGATTTTGTGGAGAGATAATCAACAGGCTAACATGGATCTGTTTGACGACTTTAAGCTGAAAACTCTTGGTCTATCTGAATGGTTTGAACTTGAGGCTTTAGCTGCTAAAAGGACTGGACAAGCAAACTTTACACTACTAAAGAACCTTAGAGCTAAGTTTAATTGGGTTAAGGAAACTGCAGCCAAGCTCAAAATTGATCCCCCACTACAACTGTTTAAACAAGATCTTCCTAAGGCTGAAAGGAAAAGAAGAAGGATGACTCAATTTCTTTAGGAAACCTTTGTAACAGCGAATGTTCAAGTGGATGGAATGCACAGGCACTTGGTACTACCTAATGGTATTGTAGGTTCAGTTGATGGCCACACTAATACTGAGCCTGAGAAGGGTATGGCCTATATGAACAGGGGTTGTTAGTATGTGTTCCAAAGGGAAAATGATTTGGGACTTGCTTCTACAATTCAGCTCCTATGCTTCAAAAGGGTACTTAAGATCAACACATAGTATTCCAAGGTGTTTGCACAAGCTTTGCAGGCTGAATTGGATACCAGAAAGCACTTAGCTGAAGCTGAAGAAAAAATCAAGAATGATGATTACTATGTTTTTCACAGCTGAATTTTACTTTCTTATTTTGTTACACTTATGTTTTGTACTTGTAAATTTCTTTTAAGTCATAATAAAATCAAGAGGTATGTTTGTTAGATCTGTTATGAGTAAGAAGAAGCTGTCATCTCACTTACTGTAACTTAGTTAGATCTAGCTGTATTTATGTTTAAATAGGGGGAGATTGTTAGGAATCTAAGTTTACTAAGATTCCATGTATCATAGATTTAAACGTAAATCAAGTTGTTTGATATTAACTTGCCTGTGCCTAGGAGGCAGGCAAGTATCGCAAGACTTACAGATCCAAGTCTCTGTGAGCAACCTCAGAGGAGTCCATGTCAGAGACATTGTCAAGGAAGTCGAAGATTACTTGAAGACATACTCATTGGCTGTGACGGATAACAGCCAAGATGTATCAGGGACTCTGAGGGGTTGAGGGTTAACAAGGGTGGCAATACCTTGTGAACACTCAGTACACTTTGGACTTACCTTAGTGTGTACGAGACCATGAAGAAAAGGAAAACTGTGTCAGTCTATTTTCCTAAAGCATGACGGCAGACTACCAAGAATAAAAAAGCATCTTGTGACAGATGTCATGCTTTGTCTATTAGTGAAGTCACCATCAATCATCACTAGAAGTCAACCTCGTTCTACTATAAATAGGTTATGTAGCATAGAGTTAATGTTGTTCACTTTGCCACTTTACACACATTAACTCTTTACAACTTGTTGAACCAAACAGCTGTGACTGTGTTCATAAGTTAGTATTTGTTTGTCCAAAGTGGACACAACGCATTGTCATCAAACGGTGTTATCCATAACACTTGTAATTCTTTATTATCTAATAATAAGTATTGCGTTTGAAAAGTACTTACGTTCGTTAATTGTCTTTGTTTATCGTTTCACGCAAGTTAAAGGGACTTTCATATCTAGATATAAAGGGCAATTTAGAAATTATGACTTATTTAATATCTAGATATATATTACAATTTAAAATAAACTAGGTTACTTTATATCTTGATATAAATTAATAACTTCTCCAAACCTTGATATAAAAACTGTGAGTTGCTTTATATCTAGATATAAATTACAACTTATAGTTGAGTTACTTTATATCTAGACTAGACTATAGACCCGCGGGTTTCGCGGGTAACAATAAAATATTCGTACTAAGTAAAATAAAGTTTATAACGGTAAAAAATAGTAGCATGTTTTTTTTGATATTCTACATATGTTAAATCACCAAACAACATGAATAATAGTATAGTTGTCATATTATTCTTGGTGTTTTACAAATTTTATGCCGCGGATACCCATTAAAGTAACATGGCATCGACTTGCTCTTCATAAGCACCTCACAAGATGATTATAAGAACTTAAGGAATGACATTAGGAGCTGATAAACAACTTAAGGAGACATAATAAACAAAAGGCCATTGGTTTACTTTTGGGTCTTTTACATGAATACATATGCTCATTGAATAGGAGAAGTTAAACATATAACAATGGAATAACATACACTTGAATCTCAAAAACATGCACTATAAATATAAGAGGACTGCACTCTCAGTAGTCTGATTAAACATATGACAATGGAATAGCATTAAGAGTTGATAAACTACACTAAATTACATGTAATGAGTTTTTGGAACATGTACATCGTCTACGAAGCTAATAAGGTAAGTAAAGATATTAGTCATGACGAGTGAAAATCTTCATTATGAAGAATATAATGGCCAAAAAGGTAACTTTTTGAGATGGGTAAAAATGGTTTCATGTTTCTACTGACCCGCCAATTTTTAGGCTTGCCCATCTACCGCCGATAGGCATTATCAAACTGCAATCAAACTTTGTGCTTATGGGTGAGACTTGACCAACTCACTCACAACAGACACGACCAAGAATCCAACCACCATTCTTAAACTTGTTTCAACACATACGTATACCTACACATATCAACAACCTTTTGTGAGAAGTTTACAACAATGCTTATAACCTCATTAGGTGGTCTAAAGTAAGATGAAATTAAAATAAGAAAAAAAAATATTGAACGCTCATAGGCAGTACAAGGGGTCCACTTTATTAAGGTTTGAGAATGCTATTAGTGCCTTCACAATGTTTAGTGTAACCTCTATTGCCCTCCTTGATTTCCTGAATTGTGATAGTGTAACATCGATCATCATGCATGTAATGACAAAAATATCCCTTTGGGTTGTCATGCGATTATGGGAGTGGTTCATCGTCAAACGAACAACAATGAAGAGAGGCCATCACAAAATGAATACCATTCCAATGGTTAGTGCCACTCCAGCAGTTAAATAATCAGGCATGGAATAGTAACGAACAATGTTTTTATGTCTGATTGAACTAAATGCCTCTATTTCAGACGTAAAAGTCCCCTAAGTCCAAGCTATTTTGTGCCCAAATACAATACGGTGCAAGTGTTAAAAAAGTGCTAAATTATACCCATTTCGACAATCTCTTGTTTCCAAAAATTTAATAGTTTGTATGTGATTAGAAATTTGCCTATCATATTTTGTATTTAAATGTATCTTAAAACCCTCAAGCACGAGAAATGGTTCTTTATATACATTCAAGTAATAAAATCTCATAAATAATCACTCTCATGTCCGTATTATAATTTGCATAGTTTTGCATTAATGACCACTACGCAACTGCAGCCTTATCATGATACCAGATCCTTAAAAAAGGAAAATTAACAAAGCAAAGGCTTAGATAATGCAAAGCAACAATGGTAATGTAGGTGTATTATGAATGCCAGTTTGGAATAAGAACATTAGAAATTTTATTTGAATAGCTTATATCAATCATAAAAAAGGTTTTAGATAAGTAAATCTTAAAGCTTTTAAAGTCGTGTTAATACTGTATAATAAAAACACCAGAAGGGAGTTTTAGACTGGTTACTAAGTGTTTCTTTCTTAAGGGGTGTTTGAGATTGTCAATTAAGCTATAAATCTCATTTTTAACATCAAACATGTACCAAGTTTGGGCCGTCATGCAAATTTGATCACCCAATGGGGACTTTAAGTTACAGCCCATCTGCATCATCACTGGCGGACATGCCAGTTGCACCCTACCCTGTTGGATCTTCTATTGCCACATTAGCCCCATCATCCTCTTCATCTGAGTTGAGGCCAGAGCTTATTTCTGCATCCAACAAGGATGGTCTCTCCACAGTATGCCTAGTGGTTCAGGTGGATCAAGTTTGTCCCAAAGCATGCAACTTTCTGAATCAACTGGCGGAAGTAGTACCACTCATGGCGGCGATGTCCCCCATTCTGCATAGTCAGCGGTACCTATTCCGTAAATCATATTTTGTGAACCTAACATGCCATCTTTTCTTTGTTTTTTTTTTTTTTGTTATGTGGCGAGTCCTATATCAGGACTCAAGTCTTCTTTTTAGCCTTGTCCATCTCTCCTTTCACATGTTTACATAGCCTCCATGTTCGCTTTTCAAAAAGCCAAAAACACCTAGGAAAATCCACGTATAGTACCCTACCCCACCCACCCAACCCGCCTATCCCCTCCGGCATTCTCCAAATTAAGCTTCTAAATAATCAGAGGGGAAATGAGACCATTATCTGATGGAAAATGACGTGTACACGTCTCTTTTTGTGTGTCTATTTGTGCTTGTATAGGAGCAAAGGGGATCAAAGCTCGTTTTCCTTCTCGATGATGTGTTGTGGTTTCTACTTATATCAATCTGAACAAAGACTGAAAGTATTCATCTTCTCCCCTCTTTTTGATTTGGGGAGCCTGTAATGGATATAGTTTAGTGAATCATATAGTGGTGCCGGCTTCCTTACAGTCAAAAACATATAGCGTCTGTCTGATATGATGAGATGTAAGGATTATTTGAATAATTTTATCTGTCATATACATCAAAACAATGAATATTTGAACCTTAGAATTTGTATAATTTTTTCTACATCGCTTTTGTTATGTCCTTTAGTGTGTCTTTTCTCACTTTTACAAAAGTTTCTGATGTGTTCCCTGTGATGAATGGCAAGTCATGACATGGTTTGTGATATTACATAGATGAAAAGATGTTACTATGGTTGCCTTAACCAATAGAACAATGGATGTGAGGCTCTTTTAGAACTGTTTTGACCAAACATCACAAGATTCCTGGTAGGCGAAGCCGCACAAGACACAGCCAGTGTTGACATGAGAACGAAAATCAGATTGTTTAATGGAAAATTGGATGACTGGGATTCAATTATTTGTTCTTTAAAAATTATGTATTCTATATGGATCTTACCTCTATTTGCTAAAAAACATAGTACTAAAAACAAGCAATAAGATAAATAAAAACGATCAAAATATTCCTATCGGAATGTATGAGTTCCACCCATCGCATAACTATTGTGACATCTTTGGAACCGCTGAAGTCCTAGAACACCTCCTTGGATGCTAGCTCGTAAATTGTAGTTGTTTCTCTGCACTCAAGACTTGACTTGCTACGCCATCATCTTTTTGAATCTTTGAAGTTTTCACCATGGGTCTAGCAGGCACCCTGCAGCAGGGACATAAAGTTGGATCTCCTTTCAATGTTATCTTACCGGTATCGCTACCAAAAGTCATTGTAAGAAGCTGCCAGTTCACCATAACGTCACCTAATGTTTTCAGCCATTGTATTCCAAGAATCACATCTTGATCACATGCATTACCCATCTTAAACTGATTGAAATCTTCCACCACCTGCAACTCAGGAAAGGAAATTACGACCCCCTTGCAAATGCCTTGATTGATCTCGATTTCTCCATTTGCTATAATCGTACGAGAAGCAGCAGTGTCCGTAACCATAATTCCCAAATTTTCCACTAAGTTAGCTGAGATTAAATTGTGTGATGTCCCACTATCTATAAGCACCACGATCTCTTCCCCCCCAAGTATTCCCCACAATCTCATTATATGATTTTTATTATTTAAACCTGCCATTGAGTTACGAGATACCTTGGCCATGTCAGTGATGCCATCATCCTTATTCTTTTTGTGTACCAACCGAACTTGGAAAGTAGAACTCGCACACCTATGCCCAAGTGTAAACTTTTGGTCGCATGTGAAACATAGGCCATTGGACCTTTTGTATGCCAATTCGGCTTTAGGTAGCTTCAGCGCATATCCTGCCTTCCCAACCCGATTGATAATCTGATAAGATCCATAAAACTCGCGAGTCAACTTTTTGAATATTTGACCAGGCCCATAAAACTCGGGAGCCAGCTTTTTATTTCGCCCTTGAGCCATTGTCTGTTGCCTGTCAGGAACTGAATCGTCTACCTTCAAGTCAATATCAGATGGAGATTGGTCCTCTTGCTGCTTCATTCCTTCTTGTGGTAATCTGGAATGTTGTTTAAGCTCCTTTGATATCCGATCTTTTTCAGTCTTTGAAGTTTTTGCCATGGGTCTAGCAGGCACACTGAACGAGGGACATAAAACTGGGTCTCCTTTCAATGTTATCTTACCAGTATCGCTACCAAAAGTCATTGTAAGAAGCTGCCAGTTCACCATAACGTCACCTAATGTTTTCAGCCATTTTATTCCAAGCTTTACATCTTTATTAGCTGCTGTATTACGCATCTTAAACTGCTTGAAATCTTCCACCACCTGCAACTCAGGAAAGGAAATTACGACCCCCTTGCAAATGCCTTCATTGATCTCGATTTCTCCATTTGCTATAATCGAACGAAAAGCACCGGTGTCCTTAACCATAATTCCCAATTTTTCCACTAAGGCAGTTGAGATCCAATTGCTTGATGACCCACTATCTATAAGCACCACGATCTCTTCCCCCCCAAGTATTCCCCTCAATCTCATTGTACGACTTTTCTTATTAAAACCTGCCATTGAGTTACGAGATACCTTGGCCATGTGAGGGATGCCATCATCCTTATTCTCTCTGTCTACCAACAGAACTTGCAAAGTAGGACTCGCGCACCGATGCCCAGGCGTAAACTTTTGGTCACATATAAAACATAGGCCATTAAACCTTTTGTATGCTAAGTCCGCTATAGTTGACCATTTAAACTTTTGTGAATTTGATGATCTTGCCAAGCTTTTCGATATTGCAGGTTTCACAGGATGGTTTCGGCTTTCCTGTTGTTCTGCAGTCTTCTTCATTGTCTACAAAAATCTTCAATCGTTTCAGTAATTTAGCATGCAAAAAAAATAGCGGCCCTAATACCCAATAATCGTTTCAGTAATTGTCTGTAAATAATGGCAAAAGTTTTCCTAGAAACAAAGAGACAAATCTAGGCCCTCCATTTGTGTTTAATCCAATGGCCTAAATTAATCTAAGATCTAATTTAATTAAACATAATTTTCTCCAAATATATTAAGCTACAATTTTTTTTATGGAAAAAATTCCTTTTATCATTGAGTAAATTACACCCATTTGTCCTTGTGGGTTGTCTTGACCGACGAGTTTAGTCCTTTGACCGAAAAATGCACCATAATCTTCGACAATCACGTGGATTAAAAAACTTTGCAAAAAATTCGAAAAATCTTATCAGTGAGTACCTTAATTCAAATCGATCAAATTTTTTTTTCATAATTCCTATATAATCATGTGAATTCATTACAAATAATCATGTGGATTAATCACCACCTACACACTTTTGATTACAGACTGCTAAATATCTTGGAAAAACGTTCTTGGATCCTCAATACTGTTTTATGCCGGGATTGTGTTTTCATACTTCGTTCTCACTCCAACTGCCCTGAACTTCTTTGTTACTTATGCAGAAGGGGTTGTGGAATCGCCATGGTCAATTGATCAATACTTTGAATTTGTACTCGTGCTTATGTTCGGTACAGGATTGTCTTTCCAGGTACTCATTATTTTATTACTCGTCAAAGTTTTTAGTATTGAGTTTTTAAAGCCAAACCAGTTTTGATATCCATATCCATTTACAGGTTCCGGTGATACAACTGCTACTAGGACAAGTTGGTTTGGTGTCGGGAGATCAGATATTTTCGATATGGAGATGTGTGGTTGTTGGTGCTGTTATTGCGGCTACTATTGTTAATCTCTCGACTGATCGACTTACTCAGTTGCTTCTAGCAGGGTCTTTACTTTGGCGGTGCATATATCGTTAAGTTCATAGGCAAGTAACCATTCTTTATTAGATGTGCTTATCGGCTAATTGAGATTTGGAAAAACTGATACGCTCACTTTTTTAAGCTTACGGGCCTAAAAATCAATAACTTGAAATTGATAAATGCTGATGAACCGAAAAACTGAGCTTATCGGCTTTTCCAAACTTCAATAAGCAGATAAATACATAATATAAGCTAATCCAAACACCCCCAATATATGTGTGTTTCATCTAGAGTAAGAGAATTTTTCTCGCGTTTGTTTGCTGGTTGTTATTGATAGTTGACTATGGTAATACCTTTTTGTTACTCAAAAGTTGAAATTAAATGTTTGATGTCACATTATACTATGCCTCATTCACAATGCTAAACTTTATTCTTGTCGTTTTTGGTTAACGGTAATGGTAAGATGAATACACATTCTGTGTACGATCATATGGTACGAGTTTGTCTAAATACGAAATTAAATACTTACAATATGACTTTTGATGGTATTTCTTATTGCACATTTTTGCAGCAAGTGAATGACCATATAATTACTCTTCTTATTGCGAAAATGTGTGGCTTCTACAGCTCTGTATAACTTAACTTATAAAACATCTTTTCTGTCAGGGTATGACTTGTGAGGGTGTTATGCAAGTGTAAAAAGGATTTTGTAGAGTCTAGCAGGTACATCTATATGTTCCTTTGTTTAGAAGTCAAGTTGTTTGTTGTGTATTTGAGTTTAATTACTAAAGATATTTCATATATCTACACCCACTGGTATCTTCCGCTAGTGTGAATCTTACAACAGATACACCAATTGTATGGCCTGTATCTGAAGCCTAGGTTAAACCTAACTAGCAAAAAGTATTAGGAGAAGAACTTGCAAAGCATTTGACAAATTGCGGATTTAGTTCTAACTTAGAGGTCAGTATATTTCACTTTAATCAATTGGAAGTGCGATTAGTTTCGTAATGGTTTAGTGAAATAATGTATTATGACAAAATGAAAAGAGTTTTTTGGTGATTTCTTATTTTAAGCAAATAGGCAGTTGGAAGTAATCTATGATATCTTAGTTTGCGTCCATAGTAACATGAGTGTTACATACTTACATGTTTCATAGATCAAACATTTACGTGTTTCTGTAAGTTGAAAGGCACAAAGACATGTGAATGATGAAAGGCACACACAATATAAAAAAAACTGGATATATATCACAATTAAAAAAAGCGGCAATTTAGAAATTATGACTCATGTTATATATGGATATATATTCCAATTTAAAAAAGAACTGAGTTACTTTATATCTAAATATAAATTAGCAAATTCTCAAAAAGACTATATTAAAACTGTGAGTTGCTCTAATTTATATATAAATCACAATTTATGGTTGAATTACTTTATATCTAAATATAAAGGGCAATTTAAAAATTATGACTTACTTTATATCTGAATATATATCAAAGTTTAAAAAAATAGGTTATTTTATATCTAGATATAAATTAACAAATTCTCAAAACCTCAATATAATAACCGTAAGTTACTTTATATCTAGTTATAAATCAAAATTTATGGCTGAGTTACTTTATATCTAGATATAAAGGGAAATTTAGAAATTATGACTTACTTTATATTTGGATATATATCACAATTTCAAAACACTGAGTTACTTTATATCTAGATAAAAATTAACAAATTCTCAAAACCTTAATATAAAAACTATGAGTTGCTTTATATCTAGATATAAATCAGAGTTTACGGCTGAGTTGCTTTATATCTAAATCTAAAAGGCAATTTATAAATTATGACTTACTTTATATCTAGATATAAATGGCAATTTAAAAATTATAACTTATTTATATCTAGATATATATCACAATCTAAAGAAACTAGGTTACTTTATATCTAGGTATAAATTAACAAATACTCGAAACCTTGATATAAAAACTGTGACTTGCTTTATATCTTGATATAAATCATAATTTATGGTTGGGTTACTTTATATCTCGATATAAAGGACAATTTAGAAATTATGAGTTACTCTATATATGAATATATATCACAATTTTAAAAAGAACTGGGTTACTTTATATCAACAAATTCTCAGAAGCTTGATCTAAAAACTATGAGTTCACAATTTATGGCTTAGTTACTTTATATCTAGATATAAAGGGCAATTTAGAAATTATGACTTACTTTATATCTAGATACTAGCCTCAAGGCCCGCCCCAAGGGCGGCTAGCTTGAAGAATTCTTTTAAAATGTCACTTGATTAAATACATATGAAATCAAAAGAAAGCCTCAAGTACATGTGAAATGAAAATAATTAACTACAAATATAGTCCTGAAATTAAGGATTACAAAATGTAAATTTTGATCAAGTGAAGACCGAAACAATTTATATTATTCACCACAAGAAATATATAACTAACGATCAAATTACGACCACGAAATATATGCCCAAGGCGTCAAACCTGAGATTACACGACATGTAAATTCAAATAAACTAACTATATACTTCATTATGACATTAAAGAAATACAAATAAGGTTTATGTCTTCTTATTAGGGTTTGACATTTTTCAGTTACAGGATGCCAGATGCTTTGTGAAGCAAAGAACAACGCTAACATCTTTTCGTTCCAAACTGTCCTTTCCATAATAAGCTATTGACAAACCTATATTTTCAATGTTTGTGGTTAATCAATACAATCCCCTAATATAAATATTCATATAACAAATATGTCAAAAGAGATAAGTGTCTATCAAAGAACCATTATCACGTTATAGCAAACCATTAGATTGGAACAATCACTAAAGTTTTCAAAATTTTATTTTTTATTATCATGTTTACACAAAACATTTTTGTTTTAAAAAAAAGGTGCGAAAATATATAATAAGCTACATTATGCTTAAATCTTGTTTCCAGAAGTCAATAAGGAAAAATAGAAATCAATATGAAAAAATAGAGTTGCAAGTGGTCAAATGCTAACCATGATTTTGAGCTTAAAACTTAATTAAGGAATAGCCTTATGCTTTTATACATGACTGTAGAAAATTTGAGGTATAATAACCATTACGTATGTCTTCAAATGATAAACCATTGAGCCATTTAATATTCAAAATATCCTTTACTTATTGTTTCGTATTCCACAACAATTAAGTGCAAACCTTTATAGCAATTATTCCTTTAAGAACGAACAACTAAGATCAACCTTAACGTCACAGTATATGTACTTTCAATGACATTTAATGTTAGATTTTGCGCAGAAATGTACCTTTATATCCAGGATGCTTAACAGGCTTGCTTATGGAGCATGCTTTCCAAACGCCATCAACAACAACCTGTATTAAAAACATTCATAACGACCATACCGACGGTTAAAAAAAGAACTCTTTAAATCAATTTAAAGCTCCTCTAACCAACTTAAAGCGAATTGGAAGCACCATTTATCAGCATATATAGGCACCAACAAACTAAGTTCTGGAAATACACACAAACTAACTTATGGGAATCTCGTATTGTGGTCACTGTCTTTTAAATCAAAAACAAACGAAACATCGGTGGACGCTCTTTTCCTGAACCTAATAAGTGTTGGTAAATTTTTATTTTTTCAATGAATTCGAATTTTGCATATATGACATGTAACCTGTTTTCTCTAGAAGTCCGCCAACATTAGGTTAGCAGCAGATAATTGCTAAGATGAGCTTAGCATATGGCCGTAAAATTATATTCTGGTATGCATCAATAAATAAAGGCTTAGTATAATGCATTTTGTGCCTCATCATCTTCTTCTGGTGGGTCATCCGCGTTTGGGCAGAAGCCTATGTTTGGTGGTTTTGGATCAACTCCAACATCAAGTATTCTTGGAAGCTCATTTGCACAACCACAACCTGCATCGAGAAGCGGCCATGAAACTTTATTCCACTTATGATATTAATTTAATCTTGTAAATTTTACATAAAAAAAAACTTCGAAAAACAAACACCACTAATAGGATGCAAATAACTCAAAAATAATCAAATCACTGGATAATTATAAATACTAAAAACCATACCTGAAGTGTGTTATGCTTTTTCCTCTATAGTCTCATAACTTGAAACCCAAAGAAAAAAACAATGAATCAACCACTACTCCATATCCTTCTCATCATTTGCATGCCTTAATAACCGTCTGCTCATATCACGACATGCATCAAAACCATTCGTCTTCAACTAACTTGTAGAAAAAACTAAAGTTTACAACAATAGTTGATTTTTTTCGTGTACAATGTTACACAGCAAGATTGAATACATACCCAGGAGATCGACTCGACTGCGCTTCCTTCTTTCAGAAATGTAATGGACCTTTTAATTTTTTTACTTAGACATGGCATTTCCAATTTGTTGTAGAAATGATTTCACACATGTGTCTGTTTCAAACGCAAAGGAGTCGAATGAATTTAATAACATAAACTACACAAATTCAAAATGCCAAGTCAACTATATATACCTTCACTGCTTGCCACAGGTTTTACATGTTGGTCTTGTACCTGATGACACGGCGATTTGTGGATTCGTTATAAAACAATCAAAGTAGTCATTGAGACATCCCTACCAAAATTGATCGCAACCAAAGAAAGAAGCTTATAACTAAGAAAAATATAATAATCCTTTATGATTGATCATGAAGATTGAATTAAGGTTTCAACAATAGAGAAATAAATAAATAAATAAATACGTAGTAAATAAAAAGGTTTCAATAATAGAGAAAAAATACCTCATGATTTTTTAAAACTTGTGGTGGATCTTTGATGAATCAACAGTTTTTTAATTATTTGCAATGGCGTCCTTTTTGTTTTTGCACATCCAGTTTCTAGGGGAGGAGAGTCTTCAACAACATGGAGTCTAGAAAATGAACTCTCGATCTTACTCTATCACGCTAGCAGCTGCCAGGGTCGAACCATTCTGTAACTAACAAAACATGACTTATTAAGATTAAGTTTTAATAACTTATCAAGAGTATCTTTTGATGAAAAATAACACATTACATTATCAAACTTCTAAAGAAAATTATTGACCTTCATTTATTGAGATCGGTTGTCTTCTTGCTTGATTCTTTTAGACAAGGTGAACCTGCATAAATCCATCAACAAAAACCTTATTGACATATGAAAATATTTGAAATATTAGGTGAATTCAACAACTTAATCAATGTGCACGTGTATAACTCCATCAACCTAAACCTTAATGCCATCATTTGATCTGATATACATTACAATAGATCAATAATTTTAATACATCAGTATAGTAATAAATAATTGTATTCTTTTCAATGATTGTAGGTTAAAATGGTTTTTAAAAATCATTAATTTTCTGTTTGTAACAAAGGTAAGGATTTTATGGAATCAAAAATAAGCAAACAATCAAGAGAATTTGTTATCTAGTTGCCTAAATTATACATCAATCAAAAAACGAAAAAATATACAAAATTCGATGGGCAAGCATTGATACACGAAACAAAAAATCATACCATCTATCAATAGGGCTTTCTTTATTTATGTACACATAATGTTAATCCAAAAAAATCAACAAAGAAATAAAATTAAAAGAATATATATACCTGATTGATTAACTTCGATGGCCAAGCATTGATTCTGGGTTCTTGATGATTTGCAACCATTGATTTGTAACACTTCGATGGGAAACAATTGAACGGTGAAACATTCCAGATTTGTAACACTTCAATGATTTGCAAGATGTATCACTGTTTTTTTTATAATTTTGGATCTAATTAGAATGATATGAGTTTTTGGACATAATTTTGTGATTGATTAATTAAAGGAATTGGAAAAAGTTTTTTTTTTGATATGATATGGGGAATTGTGGCATGATCGATTTATCAAATATAGTGATTGAGATTAATCAAATATTTGGAATCAAGGATAGTTTGATAGGATAGGATTTGGGGGAAAATATGTCTGGATACATTGAATAGAAAAATGGTTATGTGAGGTTTTGATCCGACGGATGGTAAAAATATTATTTCCACGTGGCAATTGATAAGCTATTTTGGTAGAGAATTTTTAGCAAACAAATCCTGCTATATAAAGATAGTAGATATGTCACGATTTAAAATAAACTGGGTTACTTTATATCTTGATATAAATTAACAACTTCTCAAAACCTTGATATAAGAACTATGAGATGTTTTATTTCTATATATGAATCACAATTTATAGTTGAGTTACTTTATATTTAGATATAAAGGGAAATTTAAAAATTATGATATACATTATATCTAGATATGAACACAATTTATCAATGAGTTACTTTATATCTAGATGTAAATGGCAATTTAGAAATTATGAATTATTTTATATCTGAATATATATCACAATTTAAAAAAAAGAGGTTAATTTATATCTACATATATATTAACAAATTCTCATAACTTTGATATAAAAACTGTGAGTTGCTTTATATCCAGATATAAATCATAATTTATGACTGAGTTACTTTGTGTCTAGATATAAAGGGCAATTTAGAAATTATGACTTCTTTATATTTGGATATATATATCACAAGTTTAAAAAACTGGGTTACTTTATATCTGGATATAAATTAACAAATTCTCATAACCTTGATATAAAATCTGTGAGTTGCTTTATATCTAGATATAAATCACAATTTATAGTTAAGTTGCTTTATATCCATTTATAAAGGTTAATTTAGAAATTACAACTTATTTGTATCTCGATATATATATCACA
Organism: Glebionis coronaria; assembly: GCA_025667525.1. Lineage (NCBI taxonomy): Eukaryota > Viridiplantae > Streptophyta > Magnoliopsida > Asterales > Asteraceae > Glebionis > Glebionis coronaria. The sequence goes on along the minus strand of CM046874.1, from coordinate 61,595,928 downwards.
ATTTAACAAAACTCGGTAACTTTATATCTAGATATAAATTAATAAATTCTCATAGTCTTGATATAAAACCGTGAGTTGCTTTATGTAGATACAAAATCACAAATTATAATTGTGTTACTTTATATCTAGATATAAAGGGCAATTTAGAAATTATGACTTACTTAATAACTAGATATATATTATATTTTAAAATAAACTAGGTTACTTTATATCTTGATATAAATTAATAACTTCTCAAAATCTTGATATAAAAACTGTGAGTTGCTTTATATCTAGATATAAATCACAACTTAAAGTTGAGTTACTTTATATCTAGACTAGACTATAGACCCGCGGGTCTCGCGGGTGACAATAAAATATTCGTACTAAGTAAAATAAAGTTTATAACGGAAAAAAATAGTAGCATGTTTTTTAGATATTCTACATATGTTAAATCACCAAACAACATGAATAACAATATAGTTGTCATATTATTCTTCGTGTTTTGTAAATTTTATGTTGTGGATACCCATTAAAGTAACATGGCATCGACTTGCTCTTAATAAGTACCTCACAAGATGATGATTAACTTAAGGAATGACATTAGGAGCTGATAAACAGCTTAAGGAGACGTAATAAACAAAAGTCCATTGGTTTTACTTTTGGGTCTTTTACATGGATACATATTGTAACACCCCACTTTGATAAGTGGACCGTTACGCGTAATTATGGCGTGTCATCAAAGCATGCAAGACAATATGTAGTAAAACATACATGACCATAGGGAAAATCGGAATCAAACATCGGTTCCCAAACATAAGCCCAAAACATAAATAAAATAAATGAATGAAGAAAGACTAAACAAGCATAAATATATGGGGCAGAAAGGAGAAGTCTATGGCAACTTCCATCCTATGCACGTCCTCCAAATGCTCTAGTCTGTCCATGGGTACCTGCCGTTTTTGGGACATGGAAAGGAAAGTAACGGCTGAGCAAAATGCTCAGTGCACGGATATATGACATATGAATGACTGAAACGTAATAAAGACTTAACAGCAGCGGAAATGTATGAGTCCTGGAAAACCTGGTATAACTTAGTAAAACTCGTTTTATAGTTTGAAAAGCCTTATGTTATCTTGTGACAACTGTTTAACATGTTGACCGTTAAGCCAATATAGGTCATGAAGTATCAACGTGAATGAATACTTAGAGGGGTGACCTCGTCATGCAATTAGAGGGGTTACCTCTAATTAATTTTGTTTGGGTAGGAGGGATCAGCTCCTTGTGAAGGATGCAAGGCACACACCTCATTCACCTGATAATACTACTAAAACATGTAACCTAGGATGCACCCATACGCCCCACATGATAATATAATAATATGGCCAAAAGCTTAAAGGGACGCCACGAGCTATCACTCCGCCGTGGTGAAGTCATAACACTGGTGCCTCTAGTGTTATGGTTATGGTACCTCCATAACTAGGTGGAACTGGTCATGCATGTATATGGCTTAGGAAGTTAAAACTAAACATAAGCAAATCAAAACATATAAAACATATACTCAGAAAACAGTTGTCTGCATACGGGGAATCCTAATAAGGAAAGAATGTCCATACTGAAGGACGAAGAATCCATACCTTGTGTCCAGTGAACGGAAAAGAAGAACGAAAGGAAGTCCATCTCTGATCTCACTAATGCTACATAGAAGGATACGTGTATAAGTATATTGTTTACTGAGTACGTAACTGATTATAGTATGTCTTGACTTGTTTTATATGTTTTAGTCTTGTTTTACTGATTTCAATGTTATACTGTATTTATCATGTGTTTTAAGTCTTCTAATTAAGTATTAACTGATATCCTTGTATTAATGTACTTGTAGTGTAATAATAAGTAACTTTCTAAATATAGCAGGTTTTCTAAAATAGAAAGTTTCCAAAAACATCTTAACTTTTTAAAATAGATAAGTTTCTAAAAATAAAAAGTTTCCATATTTAGAAATAAGCTGGATTTATAAGCTAATAATATAAGCTTAGTTTTACTGATTAAATGTACTAAGTCATGTGATTAATAGTATAGTTTGTTAATTATAACATGTATATTAAATAAACTATATGTTATATGATTTAATTAAATATAACCATGATTTAATTAAATTAAAGTGTATAAAAAATACTTAGGTTAAACATGTGTTAATATCTATATTAATAAAATTAATTAATTATATGTCATGTTTTAATAATTAATTAATTACTATAGTCTAAATTAATTAAATAAATACTTAGGTTATAATCATGTATTATTAATTATAATAATAAACCTAAGTCCATGTTTTAGTTAAATTAATTAGATGTCATGTTAAATTAATTTAATTAACTTGTAAATTAAACATACATGTAAACTAATTAAACTTGTGATAATAATAAGTTGAACCCGTGTGTTATTTTATTAGACCGTATCGTGAACCGAACCCGTGAACCCGTGAAAACCCGTGAACCAAACACCCCCGAAAACAGTGGCAAACCGGCCTAAGCCGGTTTCCCCTGCTCTCGACAAGTTACCACCGGCTGTTGCCGGTGGTCTTGTCCTCTCGGCTAGCCGCTGACAACAAACGAGTTCCCACCGGCTGAAGCCGGTGGTTGGGGCTGTGGCTGCCGCGACCTAAACAAACCACAAGGACACCCCTGACACGAGTCGGGGTGCCTTGTCCCTGCTGTTGACCGAAACCCAACAACACCGAGACATGGGTCTCGGTTGATGTGTGAACCAACGACGTCGAGAGTCGTAGGACTCTCGGTTTGTGTGGCGGCCGAGACAAGCAAACCCGAAAACACCCTAATTAATTTTCCCATGATCCTGAGACATGTTTTAATCTTCTTGTTTTTAAACCCCATGATTATATATGCCTAAAAACATAAAAAGAAATAAAAAGAAAGGTTTTCGGATTACCCTAAACACGTGGAATCAATAGAGGATGAATACACGAACACGTTCTTATGATTTTCTTAATCAAAATCACCCAATCACCCTTGTTCTTTGATGTAGCCGCCGGCCTAAGGAGAGAGAGAGACGGATTTTAGGGTTTTTGCTTTTCTAAAAATTCTTCTATAATGTTTATGTTTTTCCTTATTTGTCTCTTTAGTAAATCAACATGTGTTGGGCCCTTCTCTTTGTTGTGTCGCGGCTTGTAGGGCCCACAAAAGGAAACCCGTAACTTTTCCGTGTTCTAAATTATTACGTGTTCGTGTGTTTGTATTTTTGTGACGTTATTATTAAATGGTCGTGTTAATATAAATACTTGTACGTAATCGTAATGATAATATACGTAAATACATATTAATATGTTCGTGATTCTTATGTTCATGTTTTCATGTTCGTGATTATAATTATTGTTGATAATAATTATCGTGTATTAATACATACTTAATACTTATCGTGTACTAACACGTACATAATTCTTGTAATTAATATTCGTGAAACGTAATCATGTTATAAAAAGAAAGTTTTAATCTTGCACGTACGATTATTAGTGTACTGTTCATGGTAAAAGCATGCGGGTTTTACAACTCTTCCCCCCTAAAATGAATAATTCGTCCCCGAATTATAGATAAATAAACTAAAAGAACAAGGACGCGACATGACTGACAAGGGCACGGAATGTGACGTTCCTGAAAAGAACATAATTGAATTATGGAAGGATGAGAGGATAAAATCCGGATGGACTCCTCCGTTTCCAAGTGGCTTCCCTCTCGGAACGGTTCCTCCAAAATGATAAATCTTGGTCTTCATGACCTTGACTTGTCAATCCGTAAAATTTTCTGGTTCATTACGTAAGATAGATTCTCCTGAATTTATCGAGGGAATAAAATTAACGTGTAAGTGTAGATGAAACGTTATGATATAAAATAACCCGAATATTTGACATTAATAACGTCTGAGCAATGATGAACGAGGCATGCTGAACGTATTACGTGAACAATTGTGAACGTGATACGTGAACAATTGTGAACGTGATACGTGGAGATATGGTGAGTGTAATATGTGAAGCATATGATGAACAATGATACGTGTACATATCATGAACGTGGTATGTGAAACGTGGAATGTACATGACATGTGAAACATATCGTGAACATAGAATAAATGAGGTGATAACGCCAACAATATGAGGTGAGACGTGGAATGTTATGTGGAACGTCTGTCTGAGGATGGAAAGTTTATTAAACTTGAGTCTGGTCTCCCAAACTTCTGTAAACTTCCCAGAACAAAATTGGAACTTAAATCGTGAGCTAGGATACGATCATGAACGTGAGTGGTATCATAAACGTGAACACAAAATCAACCATAAATCTGAACAAGGATGTGAACGTAATTGATGAGCGCGAACGTGAACCTCTATCTGGTCCGATAGGTGACAGAGTGCCAAGTGATCGTATGATCTCTGGCTACAATATTTGAAAGTCTACTACTGTGAAATCTTTACGGATGCAAGGATCTTGCAGACTTGTTCAAACTGCTGACAATTCCATAGAGATATTGTATTATTTCCATTCGGAAAGTGTTCCCGGTGGAGATAGTTACTAGTATGTAGGTGTTCTATCTTAACCTGCTGGTGTGTCAGGAAATTAGATATGAACATAACTGCATCTTGTTCCCTAGAACTGGATACATAGAAATTTGGAGAACCATGAGTCTTTGAAATTAGACTTCTTTTAGCGTAGGATCTTCTAGAATACATAATATGGTGTAGGATCCTCTCTTTTATGCGTAGCTTATTCGAGGTGAGACTAGCCGTGAGAAACAATGTGATTCAGCGTGTCACTGTAATCGACCAGGATTCAGACTGGAAAATTTCAGGGTGAAATTTCTTCTGTCATAGAATTTGTAACATAGTGCGAATATGGTCATCGTGTCCTTCTCTAGACCTAGATAATATCAGGTTGTCATTGTTGAAAATATCGATGAATTTGTTTTATGAGTTTGTGGAACTCAATTTATTAAGTCCATAATGCTGCTGGAGCATTTAGAAGATTAAAAAAATCATTAATTTAACATGACTAAGTCGTGTATGATTAGCAGCCATGGAAATGTTCTGCTCTTTAACTCGTCAATGCTGGCAGCATGATCATATGTCGATCTTGGAAAAGTGGTTAGCACCCTATGGTTGATCCAACTCATCTCTAATACATGGGGAAAATAACGGTCATGAATGGTGATTTGTTTATATCGACGGTAGCCGACACATAATCTCATGTTACCGTCCTTCTCCTTAATCAACAGGACTGGTGTACACCATGGTGATACACCTGGAGTATATCAGGTAAAGTTGAATTGCTCGACTGATATAAACGAAAGGAACTTCAGAAGTTGTGTCATAACTAATAGCTGGAATATCTTCTCAGCTAGGGAATAACAAACACGTGCTCGTAAAGTATAAATGATTCGTACAGATTTTCCTGATGGAAAACCCTGTTGCATGTATTCAGGAGCCTGAACATTGCTGTACATAGTCTGATACGAATGGCGACTAATCGCAGCGACGTGTGCTGCTCATAGTCCATAATCAGAATCATATCTAACTCGCATATGTTCAAGGGAAGTGTGTTAGCATATTGGATCTCATCATTCGACTAAATGAAAAACTTCGTATACGTGTGTAATATGAATGGTGTCCTTTATGGTCATGAACATATGAAATACGAAATCAAGAAATGAAAGTGTCATGAGCAAACGTGACAGATCTTGCTGAATGTGTTTTGCTTGTCTCATGCAGAACGAACTCTGTGTGTCCAAGCGTGAATAAAACGTCAGTGTTGGTACTGAAGTTCTTGCGGCTTGATTAATACATGGCACAACAAAATGGATACACCCCTTGAAGGGTGCCCTGAATTTCTTAGGGCTATTGTAGGAGATAGACGTGAGTTATTTGTCTTGACTCGTGTCTTGAGAAGATATGCATATGACATGTGTCTTGACTAATGTCTTGACATGTGTCTTCAGAAAATATACGTGAGAAATGTGTCTTGACTGATGTCTTGACATGTGTCTCGAAGTGTGAAACGAATAAAACTGAAACTCTTAAGTTATCATGCCAGAATTGGCGGATCGGTTGGACTGCTGACCCTTTGCATTTTAAATCACGTCCGTGACCGTTGTTCTGTTGTGATTGCTAGAATAGCTACTGTCACAGTAGTGTTACTGTTGTCTTGTCTGTCAGTTCTATGATGGTCATTCTCATGACGGTGATTCATGTAACCATTTAGATGAGTGATCGGTTGGTGCTTGTTCTTACTCATATGACTGAAAAGACAACCGAATAACGTGTGACATGTAATTAGGAATTAGGGACATAGATTGTGATGGAAATCGTCTGGTGGTGAAGCATCTTCTCATCCAATCGCTTCGATCTAACGCCTTTGTCTTCGTCTTGTAGGATCTCCAGGTTGTGAACATCATCAGGATCTCGTAGTGTCTCCAACTAATCAGCAGTATCAATCATTTAGTAACATCTCCAAGTTATGAGCGGCATCAGCAGCATCTTGTAGAACATCAACAAGTGGAATACGCCTGAGATGATTTAGAATCGACTAGTGAATACTCATGGAGTATTGTAAGTGAAGTACACATGGAATATGGTACGTGTAATACACATGGAATACGGTACGTGGAGTACACATGGAATGCACATGAAATGATCGATATGGTTCGATCATCTGACATAAATTTACGGGGAATAATTAGTTAAACGGTTAGAAGACCAAACTGGATTGAGCATCATGATAGTCTAGCACTTCCAGCATAGACATCATCCTGATTACGTAGAGAAAACACCCAGAAGGTTGGTGAAATGAAATTCTACAATGATAAAATGAAAGCATGGTTAATGAAGACCAAGTGATGACTATCATAAAAGCAGGATTTACTGGAATCTTTCAATGTATAGCATGAGGGCATGATCGACATGATGACAACATAATTAACATAAAGTTACTTAAGACATAATCTGCATGAAGGTGGAATCAACATGAAGAATCATGGAACAAAATTACATTAAGGAGTATAAACATAATCAGCATGAAAATGAAGTTAACCATGGTATTATGAAAACATAATCGACATAAAGATCATGAAAATTCTAATGAGTGGACATGAAATAAATATAATTGTAATGAAATGAAATTTGAAAATCACTGGTGTGAACGAATGGGGTCGGTTCACAAAACAAAATTGATATGATTAATCTGATTAGAGCGTAATATAAATAAACATGAAACAAAAATTTATGCAATAATCATGAAAAAATTTATGCGTGAAAACAGTGCATGAATGCATGAATGCATGATGCAGTTTGTAAAAATTTTATATGTGCGAAGGTAAACGCCTACGGTCAGTTTACTGAAAACAAAAGACAGGGCGCGGGGACGCCAATGGGTCGGTCCCAAAATTAAAAGTTTCGATAAAAGAACATGCGACTAAATAGGGCCAGTCCTGTACCAACCATTACTTAGTCAAAATTCCTACAACAATGATACGTGAAACATAAATAAGTAAAATATCATCTATCAAAACTTATCAGAAAAAAATTTATGTGACTAATTATGAACTACTGGGGTTCAGTCCACATAGCTACGGTTCACAGGGAACATCATGCATAAACAATGACACATAACTAAGTATGGATGACGGTTGTTCAGTCCATATTAGTAAAATCAATACTTATGAAAACATCATGGTTAAAACAACAAAGTGCTGAAAACATCATGGTTAAAACAACAAGGTGCTGGAACATCAATTCGTGAAATAACAAACGTTGGCTTAGGAAGCTCCTGATGACTACCTACTAGTCGCATGTCAAGTTTTAGAGCCTACAGGTCGAAGCCTTGGCTCTGATACCATAATTATAACACCCCACTTTGATAAGTGGACCGTTACGCGTAATTATGACGTGTCATCAAAGCATGCAAGGTAATATGTAGTAAAACATACATGACCATAGGGAAAACCGAAATCAAACATCGGTTCCCAAACATAAGCCCAAAACATAAATAAAATAAATGAATGAAGAAAGACTAAACAAGCATAAATATATGCGGTAGAAAGGAGAAGAAGTCTATGGAAGCTTCCATCCTATGCACGTCCTCCAAATGCTATAGTCTGTCCTTGGGTACCTGCCGTTTGTGGGACATGGAAAGGAAAGTAACGGCTGAGCAAAACGCTCAGTGCACGGATATATGACGTAGTATGAATGACTGAAACGTAATAAAGACTTAACAGCAGCGGAAATGTATAAGTCCTGGAAAACCTGGTATAACTTAGTAAAACTGGTTTTATAGTTTGAAAAGCCTTATGTTATCTTGTGAAAACTGTTTAACATGTTAACCATTAAGCCAATATAGGTCATGAAGTATCAACGTGCATGAATACTTAGAGGGGTGACCTCGTCATGCAATTAGAGGAGTTGCCTCTAATTAATTTAGTCTGGGTAGAAGGGATCAGCTCCTTGTGAAGGATGCAAGGCACACACACCTGATAATACTGCTAAAAACATGTAACCTAGGATGCACCCATACGCCCCACATGATAACATAATAATATGGCCAAAAGCTGAAAGGGATGCCACGAGCTATCACTCCGCCGAGGTGAAGTCATAACATTGGTGCCTCCAGTGTTATGGTTATGGTACCTCCATAACTAGGTGGAATTGGTCATGCATGTATATGGCTTAGGCAATTAAAACTAAACATAAGCATATAAAACATATACTCGGAAAACAGTTGGCTTCATACGGGGAATCCTAATAAGGAAAGAATGTCCATACAGAAGGACGGAGAATCCGTACCTTGTGTCCAGTGAATGGAAAAGAAGAACGAAAGGAAGTCCTACTCCGATCTCACTAATGCTACATAGAAGGATACGTGTATAAGTATACTGTTTACTGAGTACGTAACTGATTATAGTATGTCTTGACTTGTTTTATATGTTTTAGTCTTGTTTTTAGATTTCAATGTTATACTGTATTTATCATGTGTTTTAAGTCTTCTAGTTAAGTATTAACTGATATCCTTGTATTATTATACTTGTAGTGTAATAATAAGTAACTTTCTAAAAATAGCAGGTTTCCTAAAATAGAAAGTTTCCAAAAATAGCTTAACTTCTTAAAATGGATAAGTTTCTAAAAATAGAAAGTTTCCATATTTAAAATTAAGCTGGATTTATAAGCTAATAATATAAGCTTAGTTTTACTGATTAAATGTACTAAGTCATGTGATTAATAGTATAGCTTATTAATTATAACATGTAAATTAAATAATCTATATGTTATATGATTTAATTAAATATAACCATGATTTAATTAAATTAAAATGTATAAAAAATAAATAGGTTAAACATGTATTAATATCTATATTTATATAACCTAAGTCATGAAAATTAATTAATTATATGTCATGTTTTAATAATTAATTAATTACTATAGTCTAAATTAATTAAATAAATACTTAGGTTATAATCATGTATTATTAATTATAATAATAAACCTAAGTCCATGTTATAGTTAAATTAATTAGATGTCATGTTAATTTAATTTAATTAACTTGTAAATTAAACATACATGTAAACTAATTAAACTTGTGAAAATAATAAGCCGAACCCGTGTGTTATTTTATTAGACCGTGTCGTGAACCGAACCCGTGAGCCCGTGAAAAACCGTGAACCAAACACCCCCGAAAACAGTGGCAAACTGGCCTAAGCCGGTTGCCCCTACTCTCGGCAAGTTTCCACCGGCTGTTGCGGTGGTCTTGTCCTCTCGGCCAGCCGCTGACTACAAACGGGTTCCCACCTGCAGTAGACGGTGGTTCCCCCTACCTGTTGTGTGTTCCCCCTGCTCACCAAAAATAGCCACCGGCTGAAGCTGGTGGTTGGGGCTATGGATGCCGCGACCTAAACAAACCACAAGGACACCCCCGACACAAGTCGGGGTGCCTTGTCCCTGCTGTTGACCGAAACCCAACACCACCGAGACATGGGTCTCGGTTGGTGTGCGAACCAACGACCCCGTGAGTTGTAGGACTCTCGGTTTTTGTGGCGGCCGAGACAAGCTAACCCGAAAACACCCTAATTAATTTTCCCATGATCACGTGACATGTTTTAATCTTCTTGTTTTTAAACCCCATGATTATATATGCATAAAAACATAAAAAGAAATAAAAGAAAGGTTTTCGGATTACCCTAAACACGTGGAATCAATAGAGGATGAATACACGAACACGTTCTTATGATTTGCTTAATCAAAATCACCCAATCACCCTTGTTCTTTGATGTAGCCGCCGGCCTAAGGAGAGAGAGAGAAGGATTTTAGGGTTTTGCTTATCTAAAAACTTTTCTGTAATGTTTATGTTTTTCCTTATTTGTTTCTTTAGTAAAATCAACATGGGCCTGGGCCCCCTCTCCTTGTTGTGTCACGGCTTGTAGGGCCCACAAAGGGAAACCCGTAACTTTTTCGTGTTCTAAATTATTACGTGTTCGTGTGTTTGTATTTTCGTGACGTTATTATTAAAAGGTCGTGTTAATATAAATACTTGTACGTAATCGTAATAATAATATACGTAAATACATATTAATATGTTCGTGATTCTTACGTTCATGTTTTCATGTTCGTGATTATAATTATTATTGATAATAATTATCGTGTATTAATACATACTTAATACTTATCGTGTACTAACACGTACGCAATTCTTGTAATTAATATTCGTGAAACGTAGTCATGTTATAAAAAGAACGTTTTAATCTTGCACTTATGATTATTAGTGTACTGTTCATGATAAAAGCATGCGGGTTTTACACATATGCTCATTGAATCAGAGAAGTTAAACATATAACAATGGAATAACATGCACCAGAATCTCAACAACATGCACTATAAATATAAGAGGACTGCACTCCCTGTAGTCTTGATTAAACATATGACAACGGAATTGCATTAAGAGCTGATAAACTACACTAAAGTACATGTAATGAGTTTTTGGAACATGTACATCTACGATGCTAATAAGGTAAGTAATGATATTAGTCATTACGAGTGAAAACTCTTCATTATGAAGAATATAATGGCCAAAAAGGTAACTTTTTGAGATGGGTAAAAATGGTTTCAAGTTTTTACTGACCCGCCAATTTTTGTGCTTTCCCCTCTACCGCCGATAGGCATTATCAAACTGCAATCAAACTTTGTGCTTATGGGTGAGACTCGACCAACTCACTCACAGCAGACACCACCAAGAATCCAACCACCATTCTTAAACTTGTTGCTAGAACACATACGTATACATACACATATCAACAACCTTTTGTGAGAAGTTTACAACAATGCTTATAACCTCATTAGGTGGTCTAAAGTAAGATGAAACTAAAATAAGAAAAAAAATATTGAACGCTCATAGGCAGTACAAGGGGTCCACTCTATTAAGGTTTGAGAATGCTATTAGTGCCTTCACAATGTTTAGTGTAACCTCAATTGCCCTCCTTGATTTCCTGAATTGTGATAGTGTAACATCGATCATCATGCATGTAATGACAAAAATATCCCTTTGGGTTGTCATGCGATTATGGGAGTGGTTCATCGTCAAACGAACAACAATGAAGAGAGGCCATCACAAAATGAATACCAGTCCAATGGTTAGTGCCACTCCAGCAGTTAAATAATCGGGCATGGAACAGTAATGAACAATGTTTTTATGTCTGGTTGAACTAAATGCCTCTATTTCAGACGTAAAAGTCCCCTAAGTCCAAGCTATTTTGTGCCCAAATACAAAACGGTGCAAGTGTTAAAAAAAGTGCTAAATTATACCCATTTCGACAATCTCTTGTTTCCAAAAATTTAATAGTTTGTATGTGATTAGAAATTTGCCGATCATATTTTGTATTTAAATGTATCTTAAAACCGCAAGCAGGAGAAAAATGTCACATTTACACATTTAGACCATATATGAAACGAACAACAACCGTGTACCATTGAAAAAAAGAAAATTAATTATAAGAAAACTATATCAGATAACATATCATTTAAATGAGTATGGAGTATAAATAGAAATTGATAATATATACCTTTGTTGGCACTTCAAATGATTTTTTAGATAGTTCATTCCCTGGATCCTGCAGAAAACATAAATGTATACGAAAAAAATATTATTAGCAAGTAATAAGATAAGGATAAGCCTCAAAATTGAAGTTATGAGTAATTAGCTTCCCTCTTTAATTTCCCTATGAAAGTACATATAAACAAAATCAAAATAACCTTTTGTCTGTAGCAGAGGTCAAAAGGCGAGAGAAGTTTGAGCGCTACCCATACACCACAATGTGTCATGTTTGTTCAGGTGAATGGTCGATACTCATCCAGATTCAATATAGCATCTATAATATCAAATAAAGTTAATAAAATCAAGCCGAAAGAGTTTATAACTGGCTAATAAAAAACACAATAAACTCCAAAGTTTCGGAAAACTACTTTATTTGCTAAATGCGTGTAGATAAACAATTTTAAGTGTGTGGATAGAAGTATTATTTTCGGTATAAACAAACCCCCTTGAACCCAGAGGCTAGAAGACACTTATTAAAATGTTGTATGTTATTCTGATTACTTTTAACCGAACAAAACTGCATATCACTTAAACAGAGGCTTGTAAAAAGCAAATTCACATTCTATGTTTCACATTGCGTTTGTTTAAATTAATATGTTTTTTTCTTATTTCAAAATGCACAACAGGGAATTCATGTTTCAAACCATCTTCAATGTTTGCAAAACGTTAGCTTGCCGTTCAAAAAGTGTGTTATGTCCCCACAAAAAGTGTGGATCTTATCTTTGTCAAATGGTTTGTTTTCTGACTCGTAATGGTAGTCATTGCAGGCTATTTTGTTTTAGAAAAGGAAAAGCTAGAAAGTATGGAAGATTAAAATATCACATTTATTGGGTAATTCTATCGAACAGTTTGTGTGCCCCTAATCATGTAAGAAGATTCATATTCACCTGCAACATTCCAATGGAACACAAAGGAGAAACATCTTCTTACTCCATACCACGAATCTGATTTACAAAATGTTACCAACCATGTGGTATGGCCTAACAATTTAAACAAAAATCACACACCTCAATATAGGATAGTGTTACGTACTTAAAAACTTTGCTTAAAGATATTAAAAATGACTTTTTCTCTCTCGTTACTCTAATTTTGATATCCGATTACCTATCAACTATTTCACATTTTTTTATTCATGATTAATGTTTGCTTGATTAGTTACCAAAAAGTAGCCCCAATCTCCACAAGCAACATGAAGGTTCTCTAGTTCATCAAAATATTCAGGTTGTCGTACGACAGCAAGTTCCTTTCTTCGATCAAAAATAGTGGAATCTGAAGTGATTAAAAATTTCAACCCCTTAGCATTACAACTACCATTTTCAGCACCCATAATGATTAAAAGCCGCCAACTACATTCCATGTCGTCTAATTCAGCATTACAACTACCATTACAAAATATACAATAGTGAAAGCCACCTAACAAATAGCTTGACACCAATCTAGTTTAATCACTATAAATAGGTCGTGTTATGTTGGAGCCGAGTGAGAAAAATAACTACATCAAAATGAAGAGCGGTAATGAGCTGGTCTTACCCAAAAGTATTGAGCGATAACTTGGTCCTTGTCTTATACAACTACCATTAACTGTGTTGTGCAGCAATGAGCTGCTCCTTTCCAACAATAACAAATTAAGAACGGTAACAAAGTAGGCCCCTTGGTTACAGACCCTATCGAGAGAGTTCGCTATGCTATCTGAGTAAAATAATTGTATCAAAATAAGCTAATAAAGGGAAAAACATTCTGCAAAAGATATTGCTATCTAAAACAAAATGTGGTACACAATTACTTATCTGTATGTTTACTAAACCAGGAAAACTTTCGTTACATATTATTCCTTCATAAGTGCTTATTGAGCATAAAACTAAACTAACAAATGCAATAAAACAATTCAAACTCTCAAAAACGCTTATTGAGAATCAAACCTCTAACATATCAATTTGGTATCTCATAAAGATTATTGCTTTCTAAACACAATAAGACAATAAGTTATGCAATCCCAAACAGCCTAACATCCCATATATGTAAGAGTTATACACGATAAAAACAACGCTTTTCATTATACATAACAATCAACCATACTTTGAGTAACACAAATTGTGTATGATAGAGTTACAAAATTAGCAACAACAAAGAATAGTAATTCAAATTGAAATCAGTCAAAGGCTCAAAGCATAACTAAACCAAATTAAGAATCAATAAAATCTAAAACCTAATGAATTAAAGATTAAAGATTGAATTCATACCACAAAAATAGAAAACTGGAATCATAGCTTCCATTATTGAATACAAACACTTGGTGCGCACCAAAATAAATCAAAGATTCCAAAACCCTAATATCAGAAAGTCTGATTAAAATGAGAGAATAATTTAAATTCAATCTTGGGATGTGAATTGCCATGAAATACTTATAAATCAGTTGTTATACTTTTTGAAATTTGAAGATAGAAAAAAATGGAGAGGACATAGCAGCAGTTGAGATGTGAATGACCTATCAGATGTACAAAATGTTTTGAACAAAGAGAAAGAGAAGAAGTTGAGAAGATAAGAAACGTGTCATATTTGATTTATGACGTAATATTATGACGTCGGATAAGAGGGTTTTGTCATTCAAAAACATTTTCATTTATAAGAGATAAAGATATAAAGGACAATTTAGAAATTATGACTTACTTTATATCTTGATATATATCATAATTAAACAAAACTAGGTTACTTTATATCTATACATAAATTGTCAAATTCTCAAAACCTTGATATAAAAATAGTGAGTTGCATTATATCTAAATATAAATTAACAAATTCTTAAAAATTTGATATAAAAACTTCAAGTTGATTTATATTTAGATATAAATCACAATTTATGGTTAAGTTACTTTATATCTAGATATAAATATCAATTTAGAAATTATGACTTACTTTATATCTTGATATATTTCACAATTTAAAATAATTGAGTTACTTTATATCTAGATATAATTTAACAAATTCTCAGAACCTTGATATAAAACTATGAGTTGCTTTATATCTAGATATAGATCACAATTTATGGCTGAGTTACTTTCTAACTAGATATAAAGGACAATTTAGAAATTATGACATATCTAAATATATATCACAATTAAAAAAAATTTAGTTACTTTATATATAAATATAAATTAACAAATTCTCTTAACCTTTGATATAAAAACTGTGAGCTGCTTTATATCCAGATATAAGTTACAATTTATGGCTCAGTTACTTTATATCTAGATATACAGGGTCATTTAGAAATTATGACTTACATTATATCTAGATATATATATATATATATATATATATATATATATATATATATATATATATATATATATATATATATATATATATATATATATATATATATATATATATATATATATATATATATATATATATATATATATAGTGTAAGGTTATTTTCAGAACCAAATAAATATACAGAACTGTGAGAACCACCTTTATACTCTTAACAATGTTTATGTATTTTCATTATTATGTTTAAATTAACATTTAATAATTGTTTTATTGGTTATAGATCCGAGTATGATGAGCGATATGTAGAGTGCACACGTGTTTTCATATTATCCAACGAAAAGATAGTTAAATAAATACAAAACAAATACATGTGCATGGTCCTAGGATACATGTTCATAGTGACCTACGACAATGAAAATTCATGTATTTCTACCTAATGAACTAACCCAATGAATATACATGTGCAGTTTAAGAGTAAAAATGTGGTTCTCGCAGTTCTGTACATTTATTTGGTTCTGAAAATAACCTCACCCTATATATATATATATATATATATATATATATATATATATATATATATATATATATATATATATATATATATATATATATATATATAGGGGTGAGTTATATGCAGAACCCATTTTAGGTGTAGAACTCTGCAGAACTATTTTGGACCAATAAGAAATTAGTATCATTATATCTTTTTATTTAATTGAAAAGGATATAATAGTAAAACACTTATTTAATTTGTTTTTGATTTTTTCAATTAAAAAACATTTTTAAAATTTCTTAAATTTTAGAATTTCAAAATTTTTTTTTTATTTTTTTTAACATTGATGTTTTAAGAAAAAGAAAGTGCATATATGTTTTTTTCTTATATATCGTAAATCTACATTTATTTTCTTGTGCATAATTGTTTGGACACTAAAACTGATTTGTTCAAAATATTAATTGTATATATGCTTTTTGTTTACATCATTAGATCTTTAAAATTCATAAGAAAAAACATAAAAACATACATGTAACATGTAAATTTATAACAAAATAAAAACATAAACTATATACACAAAATAAAAAAATTCAAATATCTTCTTTAAGATATTCTTAAAAATAGATTCACATTTCATTCAAAAACATGGGTGCACTTTTTAGATATATAAAAATATACATGCACTCTTCGAGAACATAAGTGCACGACCTTCGAGAACATAAGTGCAATTGTTGATTATCTTCGCCATACACGTCTTTCTTACGATTGAGACATTCACCCTGTAAACAAAAAAAAACTTGTTATATTTAATAATGCAATGCTAAATTAATTTTTAAAAATAGTTGATACAATAAAACTAGAAAACAGCAATGCACGCGTTCTAAGAACACAAGTTTACGGCTGAAAACATCAATGCACCTTTCCAAAAGCATACGTCGACATCTTAAAACATCAATGCACAAAGCAGAAAACATCTTTGCACGCTTTTCAAAAACATTTATGCACGATACACTTGCTAATTCACTAGAACATGTGTGCACGTTGCACATTTTTGTAGCAAACAGATCCTAAAAAATCTAATTATGGGTGTGGTTTATAGCAACTATGAATTAATATCCATTTTATAAATAGGTTTCGTATCTTAATATCAACTCGCTTGCAACAATTACAAAACTTTTAGGCATCAAACACTACTACACAAGCAAAAGTCAAAAATTGTGATTATAATAATAGAAATGATATTTCAGTAGTAAATGATGAGAAAAAGTAGAATCTGACCTCCAAAGATATCTCTTCGAATGAATCGTTACTGAAATCGAAAATGCGGCAATACGTTGACATTCTTATCGTAAAAAAAATAATTTCAAAACTAATAACCAAAAGTTAACGTTTCGGTATATCGATCCATAAATCACACACGTTGGTCTATTAAATCATGCTAAGCTAAAAAAACTATAAAAAAAATGCTTAGATGTATACATTAATGCTCAAACAAATGATTTTTTTCATTCAAAGCAAAAGTCAATCTTGTACGGCAAAAAAACATTAGTTTAAGTAGTTTACCTTATGAAATCAAAATTAAATCTCTATAAAAGAAATAAAAAAGCGCATAGTAAAACAAATCAAACCTTGAATTTGGACCAGTGATTTGTTCATCTATTTATTGTGTTCGTCGATGAATATGTAGCGGCGCGTGAAGGGGATGAAGACGGTCGGATGATATAGATCTGACGTCATGGTTAGCGACGTTCTGAAGATTTTGGCTTCGTTTGTACGAGTATAGATCTGTTAGGGTGGCATACAAATTTTTAGATTTTTATATGGTGGTTTCTATGTTAAAGATGAGAAGATGAAGTGGCTATCCTAGATCCAGAAAAAAATAAAGAGGCAGATGATAGGATGGATCCTATAAACAAAAAAATAAATCTAGAATTCCCGTACTACCCTTTTTAGCTTTTCTTTTAATTGCTAAAAGTCCTTATTCTTTTGTTTAATTGCAAGTTTGGCACTTTTAATTTTAACCTTTGATTTTTTTCATCCAATGGTTCAGATTCATTTTAAAAGTTCTGTAGAGTTCTACACTTTAAATGAGTTCCGCATATAACTCTTACCTATATCGTTACTTATATATGGGGCTAATTATGATTGGGATAATGCTGACATAATCTCATAAACGATGACATGGCACATTATTTGAGGTAAAATTCGGAGGTTTTCTAAAAATATGTTTATGGCAAGTTTCGAACTCGGGTCTATTAGGTAAACGTGATCAAGTGGATATTTAAGAAAAAACAAACCTTAATTACCCATTCTCATCATCGACCATAAACCTAATTAGTTGTAGTTTGATCCACCGTCCATGACCGTCTACTCTTTTGATGATGAACGCGCAGTTCCTCCGGTGGAGAAGCAGAAGAAACAAACTCCCATAGCCACAATAAGTTATATATACAAAATTTTACTGCTAAAATAACAAACGTTTACTGCTGAAGAAAGTTGTATGATTTTAAAGGTGGGCTTAAAGGATTTGACAAGGTCGTTTGCGAAGTCGTTGAACATAAACAGGGTGACTTATATGATATATCCATCAATAACGTTCCTGTATCATGCTATTGATGGAGAAGAAGGTAATTATTTCTCTTTCGACAAGGGTGTTTGGATATTCCAGTAAAAAGAGAAAGAAAACACCTCAGTTTGAATTATGATTTATCGTTAACGGGTTAACTGGGTTAAAACAGTTTACCATAAACATACATCCAGGCCTGATTCCGATATCTGGTTCCAATTATAACTCGATTATTTGTAAGAGTACCATTGCAGTGTATGCACCCCATGAGTACTTTAATCAATATGTAGGATTTAAACAATCGATGATGATCAAGTTATAATTGGAGAAGCTCTGGAGGCAGATGCAATATCAGTAGGAGAGAAACCAATAGAACAGAGCGATGTCACTGCAATACAAGCCGCGAAAGTCTGTATAGCCGGCCGCGTGCAAATTACACCTGGTGGCGTGGCGACTAAAGCTCAGGAGGTTGTCTCACAAAACACCCGAACTATGCAAGATGGGGGTAAAATAAAGCTTGGGGATGTGTTGTTGGTAAGATTGATTTGCTAACTAATTCTGGTTTCATTCCTCAAGTTAATACATGCATAATGTCATTGAGGCTGACATTTATCCTTGAGTTTACTTAATTTATGTAGGATGCAAGTACAATGTTGCCGAAAGACAAAGTAAACTGATATTCGGGTAGGGTGGCTGCAGCTTATGCTTGAGTTTACTATAAACAAAACCTGGCTATATGTATCCGGGTGGGGTCGCTGCGACCATGGCTGCAGCTGCTAGGCTCAACCATTAACAGTGAAGGACTAATGCTATAGTTGGTAATGTAGCTTTATTGCGGGTGAAGTGGGTTGCTGGTGAACTGGCTCCCTTAGATGATGATTGCTCTTTGTCATATTTGTTGACTTGTCTTGATGACGTGAATGATGTCATCGAGCGCAGAAAATTAAATGCGCTCACAGTTGAGACATTTGGAACACGAATAGAGAAGCTTACTCGGTTAGTTCGTTTCGAATATATAAGCTAGATGGTCCAGTTTTGACACATTTACATAAAAATTGGTTGTATATTGGGTTATTTTGGCATTTGTTTGGTAAGATGACGCTGTGGAAGTCTATAGCGCCAGTATCATAGATTAGCGATCTTCTGAAAATCGCAGAAGATGGTTAGCACCACAGTGACCATACTACAGGGTCTGGATATAATAAAGAGTTTGTTGTTGTAAGATTAGTAGTAACTAAGAATACCATGTAATCAAGAATTTTTAAAATTGTAAGCTAGCTATAGGAGCATAGAATACCATATTTGTTATACTGATTCTATGTTTTGTGAGTGGCACAATATTGATCCAAATAGACTGAATGAACAACCCTTTGAATGGCTTGGTTGTAACTGGCAGTTGCGGGTGATAAAGATCCGAAAATTTCGTAAAGTGTAACATTTTTTATTTTTTGAGTAGTAAAAATAAAGAATCAGGTTTGTAAATAAGTAGGTAACTCTTAGTAGTTAGGCCATCTCCAATGCAAGGTTCATTGATAAGTTTAATAGGACGTGGCATACGTTCAATACATTGTGGGTGTGCCAACTCATGCGTATGTTGAAAGATGGGTTGTTTCTGAACATACCGTTTAATAACCATGAATGTGGGCCAGGCATTTTGTTTTTTTCTTTTCAATCCTTTTCAATACCCACTCTTCAACTGTGCTTTACATGTTGCTTTTCAAAATAGTGTATGACATGAAAATTCATTACACGCATGTAAGATGTAGTGCATTGTGGGTATTTCGTATGAAGAGTTAGTTCGTTGATGTGGCGGTGACGTGTAACTGTATTAAACCGTTTCAGATGCGATACGTTGTGGATGCCCTTAGGATGATTGTTGATAAAAAGGATCAGGTGTCTGAACAGTTTAAAATATCCGGGATCCATTGATGATAAGGTATTTTGGTGGTCCAAGTGGCATTTTGGATCCCTATTCACTTATAATGGTCGTTTTCTGTCTGTTGGATTTATTCACAGGTGTTGGATATGGATGCATTGTAGTACATGCCCGATCAACAGAGGAATCCACTCCAAGAGTATCAGGTATTAGAAATAAAAATATTTCAATGCCACACTTTTTTTTTCTATGTTTGGATAGTGGAAAGTTAAGTCAGAGAAATACCATAGACTATTGGTCATATAAGCTCATTGCAGGTGACTGCGTCTTTCATGGAATTGACATTGTGAATACAGCTGATTATTTTGCACTTTCTTCACTGGTAAATTCTTATCTTCACATTGCTGTTACTATAGTTCAGTACGATGGTTAACTTCATTAATTCATGGATGAACTCCTATCTAAAAAGGTTGGTCACTGGGTATGTTTTTGTGAATATGATACTTGAGAAAATAATATGGTATCTACTGATACTTCCACATGGCCTATTTATTTTGTGTTCTCAAATATGGATCTGAATGAATGTGATTGACTGAGTTTGAATGCTTGCTTATGATGTAGCTTATTGTCACAAGGATGTGGAAGTTATAATTGTCCCTACGTAATCTTAAACCTGGGTGTTACTTCTTATTGCAATGACCAGCTAAGCATATTATGTTATATATAATGATTTGGGTGCACAATTCCGGGCGATCTTGTCAATGGCTAATAACTTATATGACCTTCAGCTAGCTCCATGTCATGTAATATTCCTTGTGTTGTGTTGATTTGTTGCTAGATAGATAAATCTGTCCTAAAGGATCCGATTATAGAGGAGGAGGTGAAGTATCGTTACAATATAGTCATTGTGCACTACACAAAATCATTCACACAATACAATGCTCAGAGGTAGCTTATTACAATGTGTCCACACTGTTTACATCTTTCACGTATGCACATGTAATAAAACTCATCACAAAAGCACACAAGTTCCCATTTTAGAGTTTATGGATGCAATCTTTTCGAATATAAGTTTGACTTAAGTGACATATTTCCTCCGATGGGCATCATAATTTTGTCTCTGGTTTTGTTTTTTGCCTCGCGTTTACCTGACTTTTCCCAAATATATGCCAACAAGACATTGTTTTAGTATAAACTTAGTCATCTTTGGCAGACTGATTGCTTTGAATCTATCCTTTATACAGATTTAAGTCTTTCATGAATATATGTAAATGCATCTTTCTATGTATCTTTGAGATGTATGTTATTGAGATTTATGATCAGACTGCCACTGTTTATGGCTGGCCAAAGGAGGTGACGGAAGAGTTTCCATTATCTGCAGCCAACCCATATGGATGCACCAAGGTATGACCCAGTCAACATTGTATACGTTTAGTCAACTTAAAGTATCGTCTATCAGTCTAATAATAAAAATGAATCCCTACAGCTGATGATCGAGGAGATATACCGGGACATATATGCTTCGGATCCTAAATGGAAAATTATTTTGTTGCGATACTTCAACCCTGTTGGTGCACACCCAAGTGGTCATATTGGCGAGGATCCTTGTGGGATTTCCAAACAATCTTATTCGCTTTGTCCAACAAGTAGCTGTTGGCAGGTTGCCTACACTCAAAATATTTGGAACTGACTACTCAACCAAAGATGGATCAGGGGTAAGTTCTATTTTTTGAGTTCTGGGATTATTTATTTATTACTAAATGGTCATCCATGTTTGACTTTAAAAGTCAATTTAGCTACAGTACTATTTAAATAAAAAAATAGATACGATTTGTGGTGGTTGCATAAATGTTATGTAAATTCAAAGGAACTATATTGTATAAACGTTCTGACTTTTTATTTCTAAGTAGGTACGTGATTACATTCATGTTGTTGATTTAGCGGATGGACACACAGTTGCATTGAGACAACTTTCCGACCTAAAATAGGTATGTCTCTTTTCCCGAGTGGATATAGTATGAAATAGTTGATACTATCAATTTGATAGAATGCATAGAGCAGTGAAGAACGTATATGCTGAACATTATATTTTGGAAGTAACTGAACCTTTCTCTCATTATTTTTAGGTTGTGAAGTCTTCAACCTGGGAACCGGTAAAGGAACATCTGTTTTGGAGATGGTAGCAGCATTTGAAAAGGCATCAGGGAAGGTATTATAGTCATTGAAATCTGTATGTTGTATGAATGTTCATTTTCTTGATTAGATGTAAAGTTTACACCTTTATTCTGTTTCTCTAGAAAATTCCTCTTGTAATGGCTGGTCGTCGACCTGGTGATGCTGAGATTGTATATGCATCAACAGATCAGGCAGAACGCGAGTTGAATTGGAAGTTTTTTAACATGAAAACAGATATGTGATTACGGTTTAAAAAAAGGCAAGTTTAGTATTGGGTGGGTTGGGCCGAAATGTTTTTTGCTTTAGTTTGTTAACTTCTTTTCATATCTTGTAAAATGATTACAAGTCTTATATTGTTTCAGCACAAAGTTGCTATCTTGTGGGACACCGTTTAAATCATTAACATCTCTTGCTTTCTGAAGAAGGTTTCATGAAAGGTGCAGCGGATATAGACAGAACGTTGGTCTGGTTCACAAGAACATAAAGCATTTTCATGTTTTAGACACGTGAAGTGATTAGAAAAGCATTTGCAGGTGGCTGTAGACATGTGTAAGTCTTAGAAACACAACATACATTCTTTCTCATTTGTTACATAAAAATATTCTTCCGTATTTTGAAACTGAAAACTGGTTTGGAGTTGCTGAATCCTCTTTACCTCTATCCCAACTTTCGCCTAAAATTGATTTGTCGAAAAACAGATTAGTTGATATAGGTCGATTCGAGTTTTTACTTTGAAAAGAGATGGGTCAAACAGGAGAAAAGTACCCCATACGTAACTTCTTTCAGGATATAGCACTTTTAACTTTTATTGTTTTAGGGAGTGAGAAATTTAATGAGAAATTTCTTATCTTTGCGTGGACAACCCAAGAGGTGATTATATTTTCGGTGTTAAAGATTATATTTTAGTGTTAAGTTGAGTTACGTTTGTTTATATCAAATCATTTTGCATTCATTTATATATTTTCAGTGTTAATGAGTTCACTGTGATTTGGTGATTACATTGTGTGAGAAGTTATCTGGACAAGATACAAACGTGACTACAGCTCCCGTCTCTATTTTATAATTTACTTGCCAACTAATTCGTTGTTTTGAGTGGACAAACGACATTGCAGATAGATTAGCATTTTCAGAGGTTATAGTAATAACGCACCTGAAAATGACACTTTAATAAAATTACATCTCTTCTAAACTCTCGAGCCATCTGTTGTAAACATGGGCATACACAAAAATCACTGAAACAGCTTGTGCAAATGAAGAATCATCTCAAGGATTCTGTGGAAGCCTTTCTCTATTACATGAGGAACAAGGGATATTCTATTTTACATACCTGATAAAAATAGAGAATGCTTATGTAGGATTAGTTTTTTAATAATGTGGTTTTTGTGTTATCCTTTGCTCTTAGATGTGACTATTTTCTTTGCTTAGGAATTTGCTTATGTAAGTTTAGTTTGGATGCTACTGAATAAGGGTGTTTGGTCATGGTGTTTTTGTTATATACTACTTTTGTGATTTTTAGAAAGTGAAATGCTCTTCTACTTGCATTTTGGTTTCACTATTCTTATACACTTAGATTTTATGGCTCAGATATGCTACAACTAATAAAGGCTACAGCAAAATTACGTGTCCTTACTGCAAAGGAACAAAAAGACCTCTTTTTTCATGTCATCGATTGATTCAGGCTAATATAGCAAACTGGAGGATAGTCTCGAAGATCCAGCGTAACGGTGATGAGTACATTGTTGCTTTGGCGAAAGAATATCTTAAGAGGCAGTAAAACCACATGAGTGAGAAATATGATGAGGTACTTGCAATTGTTAATGACTATCTGCTCCCTACATCACAAGAAACCGGAGAAGATGCTATATTCTATCTTAAAATGAGTGTCGGTCTTAGATTCTGATACAAGCTGAGTACCATGACATATTAACATCAAACTCCATTTTGGTAAATATGTTTTTACAGGAAGGTTGATTACAGCTGCTACATGGGTGAAATAAAATCGGGTGCAGATCAGTAAGCGCCTGAATCCGAGTGTCTACAGGCTTATTTTGGTTTTTGATTATTTTAATTACTTGGCAACTGATATTTTCTAAACTTGGCAACTCAAGTTTAGAAAATTCTAAACAGGAAAAAATCTAAATAACGCGTGAATCCAACATCAATTAACATTACCAGTTGGCTTGATACATGGTCCATGCGAAGTTCTTCTTTCAACGAAGTTTTCTAAAGAAAGAGCAAATGCAAAGTTGCGCACATACGACTGCCACTCTGCCAGTGAGAAACTAAAACCGCTTTTACTGTGCAAAGTGCGTTTGGTTCATTCTTATCTTCACCACTAATATTCTTTGTATTTAAGTATAGCTAATGAGCAGGTTTATGAAACATCCATTAAGTTTTCTTTAGAAAAAGTAGCACTAAATTAAAAATTTAATTCTAAATTAGATGATATATATTTAAAATTTTGTTTTTTGTGATTCTATGGTCGGTTAGATATGTAGTACTATAATTTAGGTTTTTAATCTTTTACCTTCTATAAAATTGTGTTTTTTTTATGCCAATCTGATCATGTATTTAAAGGATGTCGTCATTGGTC
Source organism: Glebionis coronaria (assembly GCA_025667525.1). Taxonomy (NCBI): domain Eukaryota; kingdom Viridiplantae; phylum Streptophyta; class Magnoliopsida; order Asterales; family Asteraceae; genus Glebionis; species Glebionis coronaria. The sequence continues at coordinate 61,570,842 of CM046874.1, read as the reverse complement.
TCATAGTTAAATAATGTTGTTCTAGCATGGTTTTATACGTGACCAACTCCCGGTTCGATCTCTGAGAGTTATGAAGTTTGACTTTAAAAGTAACTCAACAAAGAATCGAAATATAATTTTTACAGTGGCCTTTAATTGTACATTCAATGTTTAGATCGCAAACTCTAAGCATTGTGTCTCAGCATATTTTGTTTATATTAGTCTGTGTTCCAAGGTGTGAGAACTAAACAACGTGGGCACGTGGCTATTGGATTAGTGGTTGTTCGGGCTCAAGGTTTGGGAGATCATATGATACCCCGAGGCAAATGAGATCTATGTGATTATTTTTAAATCAAGATGTCTTGTGTAATTTTTAAAACCACGTGTCTCTATATTGTTGTTATATGAAATTGAATAAGTAAAAAAAAAACCCAATGCAATTAAGGTTTTTTTTTTTAATTTTTGTATTATAAATGATTATGTAAGTATTAATAGAAAATATTTGGAAATTCAAGATAATGTTTTTTTTTCTTTCAATTTTTGTATTATAAATGATTATGTGAGCGTTAATAGAAAAGATTAAAAAATATAGGATAATTATAGTAATTATAGGGTGTTTGGATTAAAAATTCATAAAAAATGCAATATAAATACACATATTAGAATGCTACCCATACTTTCTGGTATCTTTTGACTTGTTGGTTAAACTTTTAGTTCTCCGTTAAAATGTCTTCGTTGGCGATTTAAATTCACATTTCACTTAATACATTTGGGTAATGCATGCAACTAATAGTGAATTATACAAAAATTACACACGGAGCAAAATACACCCGGTGGGTGGCCCAAAGCCTAGAATATCAAAGATTACTTTCATTTTTAATTTTCTTTTTAACCAAAACACGTCCAGCTGCAAATAGATAAAATTAACACACATAAGTCATACCCGCCCATCGGGCGGGTCTTGCAACTAGTATATATATATATATATATATATATATATATATATATATATATATATATATATATATATATATATATATATATATATATATATATATATATATCACAATTAAAAAAACTGGGTTACTTTATATCTAGATATAAATTAACAAATTTTCATAACTTTGATATAAACATTGTGAGTTGCTTTATATCTATATATAAATCATAATTTATGACTGAGTTATTTTATATCTAGATATAAAGGGTAATTTAAAAATTCTGGCTTACTTTATATCTGGATATATATCACAATTTAAAATAACCAGGTTACTTTATATCTAGATATAAATTAACAAATTCTCAGAAGTTTGATATAAATAACAATTTAAAATCTCAGATTTTTTATGTATAAATATAAATAAAAATGTAAAAACTCTTACTTATTTTATATCTAGATACAAATAACAATTTAAAACTCTAATTTGTTTTATATCTAGATATATTTTAAACTCTGACTTCTTTATATTATCTCTAGAGATAAACATCTTATAATATCGCGCAAATTTATATTTATAAGAAATAAAAAATGCTTATTTTTTATCTAGATATATATAAGTATTAATAGTTTGTTTATGTTTAGATATAAAAAAATTTATTTTATATCTTGATATAAATATGTATTGCATGTTACAAATATTTATAGGCAATTAGGCATGTATATCTATAGATAATACAAAGGGAGTGAGATGTTGGATTTGCAAATAGTATTAATAGTATGTTTATATCTAAGTGTAAAACCAAGAGATTTAAATTTTGAACAACTACAAGTTTACCTTATTTTATTTTTCAACATTACTAGTTTACCTTCCTAGTGAAGTTGTCATGCGTAAATAAGTAAAGGCAAAAGAAGGTAAACTTGTCGTGGCAAGAGAAAAGAAAACAAAGCTAAAAAATATTAATAAGCTTTTATATCCAGATATAATACAAAGAAGTGAGGTTGAATTTAAAAAATTTATTGATAGCCTGTTTATATCCATATATAAATAAAAGTATGTAAAAATCACGAATTAAACACAAAAATAAAACAAGGAACTATTCAATCAATCATGAATTAAATTCAAAGAAGGTAAACTTGTCTTGGTAAGACAAACAAAAAAAAGTAAAAAAAAAAATATTGATATGATTTTATCTATAGATATAATATAAAGAAGTTAGAGGTTGAAAGAGCCACAATATCCTTAAAGCCCTAACATGCTCTGTCGGAGCGGGAGTATGAAGAGCCACAATATCTAATTTAGGTTCACCTGCATTCAGTTACCAATTCATAAATCGAAAGTACATTAACAACTAGTTATAATTCTGGCTAGAGAGACTCGTATCGTACCTGAAACAGCTGGAGCTTTTGACTGATGTGTTACATTAATGGTGACTGACAGTTGAATTTTGTTCGGACTAGGTTTAAGCAGTATGTTATCAATAGATGTCATTTCTGTAACCACTGTGTGCGCGGTTGTACACTCCTCATCAGGTTATATTCATGTCCTCTATCCTAACATCATATTATCTAAGTAGTTAACATTAGTACATTTTGGATCTTCTTCATGCTACCGTCTCGATGTAAGATCCAAACCTTCTTCCAGGAAGAATGCGTGGAGAAATTTCTCAGCACGTGTTTCTGAGATGTTTTAGCTACTGCTGAAATGTAAGAACATAACAACTTGAGTCTGCGTAGATATATGTAGTTATTATTGAAATGAATCAATTCTTAGAACTTTATGAAATTAATTCTCATTAATCAGGACTAGATTACAATGAAATATCAAGCAAAAAATATAAATTTTAGGAAACGGAAAATGTGGTAGTATGAAGGCTATACCTCATTAGTCAATTTCTCAATGCACAAAGGACTATTAAAACCTTCTCGAATATCATCTAGAGCAATGGTTATTGATGAATTCTGCAATATGTAATAATACGCATCTCAAAATCCATGTATACAAACAAAGCTGTATTTTTGTGAAAAGGAAATTAACTACCTTCAGTCAATAAACAACGCCATGTTCAAGAGCAGGAGAGCCTAGATCAGCCTGGTTTAGTTTTAGAACAACCACATCGTGTGTCCCAAACTGCAACAAAAGAATATTAGCTAAGAGTATATTTGGTTTCATCAAAAACCTTTGATTCTTTAAGATTTTAAATGACTTACGTGACCGACAAGCATTTTAGAATGATAGACATATACTAAGCAAACAAAAACTAAATGGAACCAGTACCCATGCTCTGATGATATACATGACTAATTTTTCACAACTTCTACAATAAGAAATATCAAAATCGATGCTAATTTACGGCTTTCTACTTGATATTTAATCATATAATACTAAAAACTCATCCAATCACATAACATATATAAACATTACCTGACATACTTTAACAAAAACATGATAATATGTAGTTAAGTTTCTATTTATTCGACGCATATAAAAACTCTAAAAGTCCACTTGAGTTCAATCATGAGGCAAGTTATGCATCAGTGTATACTGATAAGAAGATACAATCGACGACACTAACACTACATGCGTAGACTTGGTCAGGCACCTCACTCACATTTTGTGGAACATTGTTTTGTACATATAATCTGCAACATTTAAACGACACTAACACTACATGCGCTAATTTCACTTCTAAAGCAAAATCATCCTTAACTGTAGAACGATAGCGAGTTGAGCCATCTGGGGGGACAACTTCCACGCAACATAGACTTCATACCTGCAGTACATTATCATAATACGACTGTTGTCACCACCGTTGCCACCTAAACCTGTTTTTTCAGGAAATTATCCTTCTTCCATTCAAAACTTCGAAACCCGATGATACACTGAAATACAGCTAACAATTTATCCAATTGTCAAGTTCTAGAGCCTTTCATGAACATCTTTGATCATGTTACAGTTGTGTTCCTTAAGACCTCCAAATGTTGGTTTAGTGTATAATACTTTAGTGAGCACCTAACATGGTCTTTTACTGTTGATGCAGCACAACTGACATGGTATTTCACTATTATGTGTAATTGTTGATCCTAATAACCAACATGTTACATTGGTATGATTAAGAAATCAACTAGCATACATTTCTTAAATTGCATAACTAGTCGGGGATAATAAAGTAAGTGTCATTAAACTTACAGAAGTCGTTATCCTAAATTAGGAAAGCAAGAGGACATGCGAAGACCCCAACTACAAATCAAGAATTCAAGATAGTGATTTTAGCAATCTAATTTACACGACAGTATTATTGCTGATATACACTTTTTCTAGTTATATATAGTAAAATGACATGACCCAATATATTTTGCAATGAATATTATTATTAATGTTCAATAATGAGTTGGCAAAACGGGTGGGCGAGCGGGCATGGGCGGCGGGCAATTAAAACGGGCGACGGGCAAAACGAGCGGCAGGCCAAACGGGCTCGAGCTAAACGGGCGCGGGCCAAACGGGCGCGGGCTTAAACGGACGCAAAATAAAAAAAACATTTAATTACAAAAAAAAAAAAAAAAAAAAAAACGCATGTTGTTTAAATAACGTAAACGGTACAAAAATATAAACCAATAACGTATATCTATAATTATAAATTTTAAAACTTGAAAATCAATAGTATTTAAACAGTTACAAAAATATAAACTAGATTTATTTTGAATAAACTTCTAAAGTGAGTTTACAAATAATGTTTAAAAAGAAAATATTTTATAAGTAATAAAATATAATTTTTATATTGGATATTGTATTATGTTAAAAATAGGGTAAAAGTCATACAATACCATGGTACTTATAAAAATGTACCGACTTTAAACATTTACAATTTAATCGCTAGACATTACCAACGAACTTTCAAATTTGTTTCGAAGTCACGAATATGGTAACTTGTTACCGATACGCTGGCATAGTAATATCCATGTATTTATTTAAAATTCTTTTAATATAACCACGTGTGATTTCCATTATAATATTTTGGGAGTTCATTTTATATTCATTTATTTATTATCTTTAACATCAGACCATCACTCCCATTTTATCATGCTTCCCAACCTAGTCATAAACCACATGAGTTCATCACACACGTCAAACTTTGATTTATTTCAAGCAGATAAATTCATTGTGGATATTGACCCGTTAAAGATAAAATGCATCTCATCATTGTGAAATCATAACTGTTCATGTTCCCAATCATATACCAAAACCTCTAGAGCTTGTGATTCTGGGTCCTTCATCTTCATCTCCTTTAGCCTCATCCACAATTAGATCACCATAGCTTGAGAGATCTCATTCCCCGAGTATCTCCCTAAGCACCATATCATCAGCCTCTCTTCTTGGCTGCGTAACCCTTATTTTTCCACGGGATGAATCAAAGAACTTAGAGTAAAAAAATATGAATAGTGGTGGCGTTGGTGTCTGATTTGATTAACCATAATTTTGAAGGTTCGGTGTTGTCGGGTTGCTGACGTGATTGAGGTGCAGTGGTTGCAGCGGTGGTGTCGCGACGCATGTGCGGCGGTGATGGTGTTAGGCAGTAGATGGTAGGATCTTCTAGAAACGAAGGAGTGGATGTTTGTTTTTGTCTCGTTAGTGTTTTTTTGTTGGTGATGATATTTAGATGATGGTGTGTGCGGTGGATTTTTCTTGTGTGACAAAGATGTAAAGAAGAAAGAATAGTGCATAAAAAGTGGATGAGTGGTTAATAATTTTTTTTACGTTTATATTTTTATGATTGAAAGAGATATGAAAAAGACTAAAATACCCTCTAAGTTAACAGTAACTATATTAGTGGTTCAAGATTGATTTTATTACTGATGTGAATTATTAAATTATACAGTATAAACTGATGACGTGGAAATGTAACCGCTAATAATGGTAACATAGTTACAAAACAAACAAGTTCGTTGGTATTGTTTAGTGATTAAATTGTAAATAATTAAAGCCGGTACATTTTAATTAATACGTTGGTATTATATAACTTTTATCCATAAAAATATATTAAAAGAGTAAAGATAGTTGTACTATACCTAAACTTTGAAAATTGAAATGAAAAAGACAAGGTTAGGTAGTCAACGTACCGAAGAAAAAAAGGAGAAAAAAGAAAAAGGGTTGTCAGTTGGGCAAGATTCGCCCATTCACTTATTCAAACCGCCCATTCCGCCTATTTTATATTTATTTTTGCCCAAATCGCCCATAAAGAAATAAGGATGGGGCAAAAACCGCCCATTACTTTGAAAAATGGTCAAAAAGCGCCCAAAATTTGTCAAATGGGCAAGATTTGCCCCCTCTAATGTTCATAATGAACAAAAAGGTAGCTTTGGCTTAATATTTTAGGATGGACCAATGGCAATACAAGTAACTTCATATCCAAACTACACTTAAGAAACAAAACGTTGCATAATTTGATAGTATTTACCTTAAGAAAGCCAGGTGGGTGATAGTCTTCACGTCCTTCTTGAGGCAATCCAGTAAGCATTCTTGCAACCATCCGAACCTAAAGGAACAAGTAAGACAATCCAGAAGCCAGGACAATCCAGAAACTTCGAAAAGTTGACAATTTCAGCTCCGTTGACAATTTGAGAGTGTCAATTTCGGCCCCAAGTAAAGTTGACTATTTCAGCTCCGTTGCAGTTTCGGCTCCCTTGCAGTTTCGACTCACTTGCAAAAAAAAAAAAAAATTTTTTTACAATTCTCTATCCCTTAAGTAATGAGAATTTCGGCCCCTTGAGTTTTGACAATTACGGCCCCTAAGTGAGATTGTCAATTTCGGCCCCAAGTAAAGTTGACAATTTCAGCAGCGTTGCAGTTTCGGCCCCCCTAGCAGTTTCGGCTCACTTGCAATTTCGGCTCACTTGCAGTTTCGGCTCACTTGCAATTTCGGCTCCCTTGCAATTGTAGTTTCGGGCTGTACGAATGTGCAATTTCGGTCCCTGCAGTTTCGGCTACGAAAATTCTAAAATTACTCAAAAGACACACTTTTTCTTGTGGTATTTGACGGCCTGTACTTGAACCGTTTTGACGTGTTATAAACCTGGATATATTTAGTTTTGATAAACTCGGCTTTCTCGTCCTCTGTCGGGGCACTGTATCTTTGCTTAAACCATGGATAACTTGAATGATCATAAAAGGTGGTAGCAGCTGATTTTGCAGGTGGCAAAATCTCCTTCAAAGCCGCCATCTTCACATGAAACCTACAAAAAGAAACAAATAAAATAGATCAAACACAGCTACCAAAATAACAATCTATCCAAGCATAAAATTAACAAAGAAAGTTAAGAAACACATACTTTCTATCGTACAATCAGTCAAATCCAGAATGGTACATATAAATACATAAACAAGCTACGCAAATGTTCATCACATCAACACAAACAACAATACAAATACCACCACAGTTCTTAAACTTAAAGACGGTTGTTTTGAATAGCATATATTTAAGTAACCATAAGCTGCTTAAGGGTTGGTTGTTTAAAAACTCAACTGCGATAAAGAGGCAAGTTGGTAGAATAGGTTTATACTTTATGGGCTAACATGCTTAGATAGAAAACTCTAAATATACAAAAACAATACTGAACATTCTTTATAGATTTACATAATTAAAATTTAAGTTATGGGAAACTAACTAGCCTCGTTATCTCACTTGATTTTTTTTAGCAACTTTCTCTCAGTTGATATACTACTCATCAACAATCACGGAAACTGTATATAATAATGTTTCTGCTAAACCTATATAAACTTGAACAATGTATCCACTAAACACACAAATCTATCATAACAAGAGTAGGCGATGTCGCCTTTTAACAGTTGTTCTATATCTCTTAGATATATCGCCAATCAAAATTTCTAAACATGCAGAATCTAATATGTGACATTATCAAAAAAACAATTTTTACTTCTTTTTACTTTGTTTGACCACGACGAGTTTACCTTCATTTGTTTTATCAGGGCAAGTTCACCCAAAAATTATGAAGGTAAACTCGTCGTTGTGAAACAAATGAACCCAACTTTTAATCGCTTATATCATCTCTAGAGATAAAGTGCCTATCTATACTATAATCAAACACAACTTGTTATTTTTTATATTGTCACTAGAGATATTTGGCTATCCAATGTATATTTTTTAATGATTTAGAGCTTATTTCTATAACATATCTTGTGAATATGAAATAAGTTGCAGAAATAAGCTCTAAATCATCACAATATACCATTAATTCATCAACAAAATGTATAAGCAAGGATAATAACTCATACTCATATAGTCATATTAAATCAAGAAAGACACAAAAGGCTAATTAAGTCTGATCCAAAACCTAGATTATTAGAGGAATAAGCCTAAAATCGAAAGAGATGTTTCAGAATACGCCACAATAAATGTTTAGAAGAGTCATACCATCAATCGGAGCTTCTACTGGTTCAATATTATCTCTATTCCATCGGAACATTTCTGCAATTAATTTGTTGTAAGCTTTTTAATTAAGTTGAATTCATTATTTAGGTTTTGGATTTGTTTAAAGAGATCAAGTGAGTTGAGAGAGAGAGAGAGAAAAAAAAACCAGACTAAACGGGTCGGGTTTTAGTGAACCCGTACCCGTTTATAATATCCGTACCCGTATCCGCTCCATCACCCGACGGGTACCCGATTAGTATTATCCATCGGGTTTTCGGATTTTATCAGCGGGTATCGGGTATCCACAATTAAATTTTCATTGCCCATTATTGTGCGTATAATGTTAAGAAAAACCACTCGAAAACGACTAAAATACCCTAACATATTTTTAAGTGTTTAGAAGATAAAAAAAACTTTTTAATATTATTCAAGCGATTTAATATATCGAATATGGTTTTTATTTTAAAATTACAAGATCCAAATATACTTGATCAGAAACATGTTAATGCACACAATATGTAACTAATATGATCATTCAGTTCTTTCAACAATCTTCGTCTACTATTTCACACAAACTTAGAACTTATATAAAATAGCAATAAAAGCGGGTACGGATTCGGGTAAACGGGTACGGATTCGGATACGGGTAAACGGGACGGGTATTAGTAGAACCCGTACCCGAACCCGTACCCGCGAAAAAAAGAACATTCAAACCCGAACCCGTATCCAAACCCGCCAACCCGACTCTGAACCCGACCCAACCGGTTTGGGTTTGGGTTTTCTTCATCGGTTTCGGGCGCTTTTGCCATCCCTAAACCAGAGGAAATGGGCGGTTAGTATGAGTTTATGTATATTTGCATTTCTAGTCCCTCCGTCTTGTTATATTTTTTTTGGCAAAATAAGTCTTTCAGTGTTTTTAGTTGTATGATCTGGTCTTAGATTTTGAATGGTGCAGTCCTTTAGGCTACCCACAACGGTTGCCACATTCGGTCGATCACACTCGGTCACGACCGAGTCGCACCGTTGTGGCTAATCGGTCGTGATTAGGTCGTGATTGCAATTGGGTCGTATGTAAGATCTAGTTGAGTATTCGGTCACCAGTTTTCAATCTTTTTTTTTTGTGGATAATTTATATTAGTTTTAATTAAATTTTAATTAGATAAAATTTATAAAAAAATTCCAAATTATAATATATTGAGTTTTGTTTAATTACTCACAACATATATTAATTTGACAATAACCACTCAAGGGTGGTCTAGTGGCAAAAGGATTTGTGGCTATTACTCCAAAGTGTGTGAGGTCTCAAGTTCAATTTCTGCTATGTGCAAACAAATTTGCAGTGGCCACGCCAACCTCCTGAAAAGGGAGGGCTTTACCTGGTTTGAGTTTGTGTGGCAGTGGGCTCAAACCCCGTGGATTAGTCGGTCAATGTGTCGGAAATCACGGTTACCAAAATATATATATATATATATATATATATATATATATATATATATATATATATATATATATATATATATATATATATATATATATATATATATATATATATATATATATATATATATATATATATATATATATATATATATATATATATATATATATATATATATATATATATATATATATATATATATATATATATATATATATATATATATATATATATATATATATATATATATATATATATATATATATATATATATATATATATATATTAATTTGACAATTTTTGAAGTTAGTTTTTGCTAATACATTTTACCCTCTTTTCTTCTAATCTAGCATTTTTTAGTTATTTCTTTAACGATATTTAAGTATAAATATTATTGTAATATTTTGTATTTTATTTAAAAAATTATTTGAAAAAAAATATTTATATTAAAAATTAAACTAGGTCGCCTTGTTGGGGAAAATAGGTCGCACTAGATCGCAGGAGAGAGAAAGATGACGTGTCAAGGTCGCGACCTTGACACCGTTGTGGGTAGCCTTAGTTTCTTGACAAATACAAGTTTTTACAATAAATCAACTCATAAATAATAGACTAATCTATTTTATATTCAAATGAAGTCTAGTTCAGTTGGATGGATGCATTTGGTTATAGTCTCCATGTGGGGGAGGTCAGGGGCATTCCCCATGTGGGGGATTTTCCCAGAATTGGCAGCCGGGTTTGAATCCCATCGCAATGCCTTGAAGCCCCTTAATGGGAAACTGAATGGTTAGCATCGGGGTTGATATTCTCTTCGTGAGATGATTTAAACTTGGGTCGAGAGACTTGGTGCCTCGGTGGCACGCAAGATACTCCGCTGCACCAAACTGCCGTTAAAAAAAATCTATTTTATATAATAAACCAAAATAATTTACAAGTATTTTAAAGCATGAAAAATAAATTAGTTTCCTAATATGGCTACAATGTACAAAATTTTTTATGCATGCGCCATAAACCAGTTTCCATATATATATATTTTACCCTAGGGGCGTCTGTTTGAAAAATTCAAAAAAAATTGAATTTCAAATAAAGTCAAAACGTATTAGCTAATTTAGGAATTGTTTTTATGGGCATTATTGAAATAACGCGTTTAGTGAAGCCTCTAAACCTAAAACCTATATAAGCGCCCCCCACACCACATTTGCAGCACATACTTCACAATGTTCGGCATCCATGTTTGTGCAATCTCTTAGATCCCTAAAACTCTATTCTTAATCTCCTTCTTTGTAATGCTGCCAAGAATTGAATGGATTTATGTCTATTTGTGCAACAACATTGATCTAATTGTTTGCACAATAATATGGATTGCTGATCATTACAATGCTGCCAAGAATTGAATAGATTTAGGTCCATTCATGCAACAACATTGATCTAATGCGTATGTAACACAAAAAAAGAATGTGTTGTGGCCGTCCATATTGTTGTGCAATTTGTTAGATCCCAAAAACTGTATTCTTAATCTCCTTCTTTTTAATGCTGCCAAGAATTGAATAGATTTTGGTCTATTCATGCAACATCATTTATCTGATTGCTTGCACAACATTATGGATTGTTGGACATTTGAATGCTGCCAAGAATTGAATGGATTTAGGTCCATTCATGCAAAAGCATGGATCTAATTGTTTACACATATAATATGGATTGCTGATCATTAAAATGCTGCCAAGAATTGAATAGATTTAGGTCCATTCATGCAACAACATGGATCTAATTGTTTGCACATATAATATGGATTGTTGATCATTACAATGTTGCCAAGAATTGAACGGGTTTAGGTCCATTCATGCAACAGCATTGATCTAATTGCAATCTATTATAATGGAGATTAAGACTGTTTAATCCCTTGGCTGATAAATCTTCATTCAATGTTTCTGTTAATTGTAGGATATAGGTGGACTTGATGATCATTGGCTTTTTGGTTGTTGCATATTATGATTCTGTTAATTGCAGGAAAATAGGCTGATGCATAATCAACATTACTGTTGGTTAAATCGAACATGATACAGTTGGAATGGATGGCTCAATGCTGTTGTGTATCATCTGACTTTGCATTGTAAATTTATGCAAATTTATGTGCATACTATAATTATAATTGTTGTATTAAACATTATTTTATATAATGACACTAATTTGTTTACATTATCAAGTTTATGAATATTGCGATTTATAAACATTGCGATTTATAAACATTATGATTTATAAACGCTTTTTATAATTTGCGTTTTTGAATAGTGTTTTCTGAACACGTTTCACTGTAATGGAACCACAATTTGCGTTTTAAAATGGTTATTGAATACCAATATTGATCCATTTAGAATATTGCTTATTCCTAATTTATGTAAAACACACTATATTAAGATAAATTACCAGTATTCAAAAACATTTACAAACAATGATTCTCCTGAATGCGAACTATTAAGACTTAATCAAATATTGTATATCCACTGGACATTATAATACCTTTTGTAAATTCAATTATACTGGTAAGTTCTTAATATAGTGTGATGCTATTTAAACAATTGTAGTTTGAATACTTCACGAATTATAACATCACTCAAATTTATACATCAATAAGGATAATGTTGTGGTTAGCTATATGTTAATCTATAATACAACAATATAATTTGTTGTATCATACTCTGTGTTAATCTAATTGATAATAATGACGTCAATACTGTAAATTCAGTCATAAAAAATATGGACGCCCTCAGTATCTGTATTTTTTTTTGGAAACTTTGATTTAATAATTAGCCATTTTGCAATGTTTAAACAAAATATAATTATTGTACGCTTCAAATACTTGATGGATGCAATTTTTAAGCAGTAAATACAAAGACAATAAATTTAGTTGAATTAACTATGTTTACACATTTTAATGCATTTACACAGTAAACTAAGAATTTTCTTAGAAGTTTATGAAATAATTATTACATGCATGCATATAACTTCATGTAACCATCTACTCTGCCTGTTCATTTTCTTTGATCAGATTATATAAACACCTCATTGGGTGCAATGGATATCTCGAAACCATTGTTCAAACAATCCATAGACTCTTCAATTATTTTTAAAAAATTTCAAAAATGTCTGGATCTTACAAGAGAAACTCATCTGCTGCGAATCTTGAAGAAATCCAAGCTAATACCAACAAGTGAGTTTGTTTATTTAGTAAGGGTAATTTTTTTTCATATATTAACAATATCTTATATTTTGTGTTTTGTGCTTTCAGGAAATCGCGTTTTGAATCTACGCAACAAGACAATGTAATTGCAAAAACCCAAATTCAATCTCAAGTGAAACCCTGCAATGATGTAAATATCCTAAACCATGATGATTCCTATGATGAGCATAGGTACTATGTCCAGGAAGTTGAGTTGCAGCGGCAATGGAGGTTGGAAGATGAAGAAAAAGCGCTTCTCGAACAGCGAAGGTTGGAAGAGGAAAAAAAAGCGCTTATTGAACAGCAGAAAAAGGAGCAGCAAGAAAGATATGAGGAACAAATTTTTGCGCAACTTGAAAAGGAGGAAATGGAGGAACTTGTTGCGGTTAAAAGGGAACTAGATGAGAAGGAGGAGGGTGAGGATGAGGGTGAGGATGATTTTTACTATCGTTACAACCCATATGAATCAGAAGAAGAAATCGACATAGAAGAAGATGATTTTGTGGATTCTCACGATTATGATGAATTGCATCATTCATTTGACCCTGAAAAATCTCCTAAGTTCAGTTTCTAGCTTTATGTTTTAAAATCATGTAATGATCATCTTTTGTAATTGTTCAATTAATTTTAAGGAATATTCAGTTCAAGTGTGTTTGTTTATGTTAATTCAATTCAATATAATTTAAATCCTACTTTACAAGAGTGTTTAATTAGCATACATTTTAATCATTAGCAAGGGAAATCCCAATATTAGTCATTTGGACTGAAGCAGTAATTATTCGTTTATCAGCTATAAATCAATTAATAGTTCATATAACCAGACGCGCACTAGGACACAAATTTGCTTTACAAATCATGTAATGGACATCTTGAATTGTTCAATTTATTTTAATGGATATTCTGTGCAACTATGTATGTTTATGTTAATTCAGTTACTTTTTAGTAATGTTTATTATGCAAACAGTTTAATCATTATCATTAGCAAGGGAAAGCCAATATTAGTCATTAGTACTTAAGCCCAATATTAGTCATTAGGACTTAAGCATTTTTTGTAACATTAGTGCAACTGTCTTTGCTCTACAATAAGTCACATACCAAATGTCTGATTTAGTAAAATATGTGATCATGTTATGATATTATTTTTTCAAGAAGTTGTCAACACTGTAAAAAGAATATTCTTTTAGATGTCAACACTGTAAAAGTGCAAAAAACAAACGTAATATCTATTTTATATATGCTATGATTTTAAGTTTAAAAATCTTTATCAAATGATGTTTCTATAATCTCGGGATGATTATAGAAAATATTTTAAATTTGAAAACACACTTATCTTTGAAAAGTTATTTTTGTACAATGTTGACATTTATATAAACACATATAAGTCATTTTGTATCAAAACACGTTGTTTCTCTAATTATGAGAAGGTTGTTATGATTTGGTAAAATCATAAGTTGTCAAAATCAGGCTAAAAAATATTGGGATTGCACCAAATCATACCAATTCCATCCTTGTATAAGTCAACCTAGACTCTTCAACATATGCACATCAAACCTTACTTATCTCAAATTTTTGTGCAATAAACTTCTGTTAACAATGGCTACCTATGTGCCTGGCTACATCAATGATCTTTCGGGTGTTAAGGATAACGTGTTGCTTAGGGTCCGTGTGCTTAGTACGTGGATGCAGGAGGTTTATGGAAAAACTAACATAAAAATATGGAGGTTTTGATTATGGATGAGAATGTAAACCACAATACCATTACAATGTGTAATTATACGTTAGTTTTTTTAATTAATATATCCATAACTAATGTAGCTTATGTAACTTTTTACATTGCAGAACTCACGGATATAAGCCACGGTTCGTATGGGATTAGTAAACCAGTTCAAGGATAAGCTGGTGTAAGGAAAGTGTGTTGTTATAAAATGATACACTTTGGGAGAAATCCAACCAAGGTTCAGAATGGTTGACAGGGCTTTGCGGTTGAGTTTTTTGTCTAACACAGAAGTGGAGCCATGTACTGACTACACTGGATCTCTCCATGGATTTACGTTTAGGGATTTTCAATCCATTACTACTCTAACTCAAGAAGAGCCTGGACAGTTTGGTATGTAATATCACACTTCAAAACAATTTTTTAGTGTTGTCCATTCAATTCTTTAAGTCATTTGTTAATTATGTTTTTACAAACTGTTTACCAGATATCATAGGCCATATACGTTCCTGTGAGGATTTAGATGCATATGATAAAAATGGTAAGCAAGGGAAGAAGAGAACATCCATGTTAGTCGATGTAGAGTAAGTAATAATAACATATTTAGGCTGAATAAAACTAGATGTTATTAGAGGTTTAAACTTTTGCACTTTTTCTATGATTCAGAGGTAATGAAATGCGTGCTACCATGTGGGGAGAATATGCTCAACAATTGAGTGAATTTTTGAACAAATGATCTAGCCATGCTAAGATTGTGATGGTCGTTCAATTGGCCATGATGAAAACATGGGATGGTAAGTAACATAAAATTTAACATTTAGTATTAATCAATACGTTGTATGATTGTTATTAATTGAAAAATTATACTTATTATGATTTTGTATTAAAATTACAGGACATATGTGCGTTCAGAATGGATACAATGCAACTAAGTTGTTCCTGTTCGACTGTTCTGAACCAATTACTGATGAGAACTTTGCTGACGTGAAAGAATACTGTGGAAGGTATTTTACAAGTTTTTTAAAACTCTTTGTTTTGTATTTATATGCGTCCGTGTTGCAGTTTCATGTATTCATATTTTTTGTGATCCTATTACAGGCTGTTTTCTAATGAGAACAAAGAGGAATCTGAAAATACGGTTACCCATATCTCCACTGCTTCAAAGAATTCCACAAAGGATGTTTTCGTCACTAGATTCCCTCCTAGAAATATCACTGAGCTTTTGGATGTCGAACATGTAATAATTTATAAAGTTATTTAAAAAAGTTGTTTATCATAAATAAGTGCAACAGATTATAACCATGTCTGCATATTTTTTCTTATGGTGTTTCCAGCATCATAATTGGAACTATAATAGCCATTCACGAAGAGGAAGGCTGGTGGTATCTCGGATGCAAAGCATGTAAGAAGAAGTCTGTCACGTAGTCGGATATTATTGATCTAGATACGGATGTAAAACCCACAATGTCATTGGATGGAAAAGACGAATGGCGTTGTCAAAAGTGCAACATCATTCCGGTGATTAAAACATTGTAAGTAATACATAAATAAATAGATAAAATAATTTTTATCAATTATTTATTTTCACTATTGTTTTGTTGTGTAGTTTCAAGCTTCAAATCAGAGTCCAAGACGAGAGTGGCACAATGTCATTGACGTTGTGGAATGATGAGGTACAATCGTTGGTTGGAGTAACATCCTTCCTTTTGTGTGAAAATTTTGGCAAGGTATTTATTAATTTATGTAATACAACTTACCTTCCACATGGTTTAATGGTAACCATAACATAATGCTACATTTCTGTGTAATGTAGCTGGATGTTTTCCCCCCGGTCATTACTGGGTTGGTGGGAAAGAAATTTGCCTTCAAGGTTAGCAGAGACGAATTCAATGCTAAGAAGATGCTCCCTGTCTTTACTGTTTTGCGACTTACCGGAGATGTTGACATTATAGAAAGTCTTCGTCCAACTGCAACACCTATAAAGGTAAATAGTTTTTTTAAAAACATTGCCCATATGTATTAATTTGATAGTCAATGTAATTGTTAAACTGTGTTGTATGTAAACAGGAGTCTGAAGCAACAAGTTCTGCTGCAATTGTGGCCATTCCTTTGGTAATGAAAACATCTAAGTTATTGGTTACTTATATTCTTTGTCATATAAACTTTTGTAATTTAATATTTTATTTGTTCATATGTCATAGGATCTTGAGTCTTAAACAAATGAGAATCACACTCCATTGTCTTCTAAAAAAGTTGGTGCTCCAAGTCCTGGTGACAAACGTGCTGGTGAAGACGACTTGGGAAGTGCAAATTCAAATGCAAAAAAGAAGGTTCTTGAAATTAAGATGGAAAAGAATCCTTGAAGTTCTCTATGATTTGCAACCTTCAACAAGGAATGACTATTATGAATAATGTCATACTATATAAAAACGATATTTTAACACTTTTCAAGTGTTTTTGTAGTATGAATATGGTTGTTTTCTTTTTGATTGGGGAGTCCCAATCTTAATTTTTTTATGAACACAACATAATATTTCCTTTAAAATATTTGTCGGGGAGTCCCAACATCGACGCTTTTTATAATTTGATCATCTTTGATTGCATTTGTTTTATAAGTTATGTGTTTGGACTAATAACTTATACTCAGGCATTTCAAGAAAATAAGTCATCTGATTATTCTACAGCTCAGACTGGAACAACAGGTTTTAAGCAGAGGCTGTTCAAGACAATGATTTTTAAAAGAGGTTCATCATAACTTTTTTGATCAAGACAATGGCGCGTTTTTATCATTCAAATAATCATGTAAATACATGTACCAGTGTTCTATATTGTTTGTTTGTAAACATTGGTTTAATAAAATGTCGTTATACTATTTCAAACACAAATTTAATTCCCAACACACTTTTCACATGGTTTGTATTCTTTAAGTAAGTATAACTAAGTTTTGTTGAACAATTGTTTCTTCGTATGAATCACAACATGAAAGTGATGTTGATGATGATGGTTAAATAGAGGTTTATGATTACAGTGAGCTTTATTTGGCATATGATGGCGAGAAATCACCAAGATTTCATTATTTTGTTAATTTTAAATGTTAATTCAATATGTTACCGATTACAAAAAAATGTATACAAACATATGAATCCAGCCAAATCAAATCATTTTAATTTTTCTTTAAAGTTTTTGAAAGATATGTATTTTAGATGAAAGCCCAAATGTTATGTATATTAAAGCCCCAATTACATATATATGAAAGCCCAGTTTTAAAGCCAATAATGTGAAGCCCAAATTTATGTAAAAGTTTAATAATGGAAAGCCCAATATTATATTTGTATACGGCCCAACTTTGATAATTCCATACATTTAGACACAAATTAGGTAAATAAATCCAACATACAACCTGCTAACACATTATGACACAATTTGATAATTCCATACATTAAAACAAAAACATCCACATCATAAGTATTCAAAGTTACCAAAAGCACCATGCTAGGAATGAACATAACAACCAAAGTTTTGACCTAAACCTAAAAACAGACATTTAAACAAAGTCTAAACACAAGCATCACAGACAAGGTTCATGAACAAGTAATCCGTAAATCTGTTCAGCAGCAAAAGACATACAAATATGATCAGCAATCACAAGTGTCATTTAACATACTTGGAATAAGGGAACCTGCATGTTTTCACCTTCCACCGCCTCTTAAACAACATCCGTTAGCTTCATCCTCATCATTTTAGGTGTCTTAAAACCGCAAGTTTCTCCAAATACCCTCCACTTCCCAGCCATTTTGACGTGGCACAATCTTTCTGGACGAAGGCGGTCCGGAATCATTCTCAGTTTCATAAGGAACCTTACATCATCATGAACAAGAAGTGCTCTGGTGTATGTATGCATCATATGTGTTGCGTAAAAATCAGCCGACAATGCCTATTTAAGACATATATTAAATACATAGTATCAGTTAACACTACTGCCTACATTCAATTTACTACTACATACATTCGATTTAAAAAGAATTAAACCTCTATATATGTTCTTACACTACTGCCTACATTCAATTTACTAAAGTTGAACTGTGATGCTCACCAATTGAGAAAGGTCATACACAGGAGCATTAAGCTCAATGTAGACAACGTTCACTTCATTGTTGTGTGTAGTATGTCCTTCCCATCCACATAAATGCCTTGCTCTTTTATCTGTCAT
The DNA here is from genome assembly GCA_025667525.1 of Glebionis coronaria. Lineage (NCBI taxonomy): Eukaryota > Viridiplantae > Streptophyta > Magnoliopsida > Asterales > Asteraceae > Glebionis > Glebionis coronaria. Next base: position 61,551,923 of record CM046874.1, on the reverse strand, counting down.
GATATGTACATGTAGCGATTACTGCAAGTAGACAACTATATTTCTAAAAAATTTAGTACAAATACAATGTACATACCTTTAGAAGCATAAAGTGGTATCTCACGAGCAGGAAGCCTCAACATTTTTGGGTAGATACGAGCATTAAACTTTGTTATCCCATTGTGCTTAAAGATAGACAGATGTAGCCTATAGTTACCTATGTTTGTAAAAACCAGCATCTGTCCTTCCTAGATTTTTAGGTCATCACCGAGCCTATCCCACATGGTCCCGAATAGTGAGTTTGATCGTATAATACTATTTGGGTCTGTTTGAATCCTCCCATGGTTGAGTTTAGTTTTTGCATGCATTATGAAATGTGTATGTTTTGTTTTTTTTCATAATCATGAATTATTTAGTTGATTTTGTTGTCATCTAAAAGCATTGTTTGTAAAAAACATGTTTATTACATTTGTAAAACCCGCATGCTTTTACCATGAATAGTACCCATTAGATCGTACGTACTAGATTAAAACTTTCCTTTTATAGCATGTTTACGTTCACGAAATAGAATTTTACGTATTACGTACGTGTTAGAACACGATAAGTATTTATTACGTGCGAACACACAATAATTATTTAAACAATAATTAATCACGAACATGCGATCATGAAATCATGAACGTAATTTAATCACGAGCTAATATTAATTACGTATTTATATATATTTATTTCAAACACGAATAAATATATTGTGTCACGATCGAAAACTAATTAAATTACGTAAACTACGTAAAACGTGATCACGAACATTTAAACGATAATTATTATCACGTATATTTAAAATACACGACAAGTAATTACGTACTTAATATTACTATTAAAACGCATAAGAATAAATACGAAAAGCACGACATTTTAAATACACGAACACGTGTACGTTTTCTTATTGTTTAATACAAACGAATAGGGAGAAAGTAGAAGGGCCATTCTTGACAAGAAGGAAAGACATAGGACTTGGGCTCAAGGCCCAAGTGTGGGTCTTAGCCGTGTATAATAAAAAAACAGGGAGGGGTTTTTGTTTTCCTTTTGTCGACAGAAACACAAAAACCATGAAACCCTAGAAAACTAAATCTAGCCGCCATCTTTTATATTCTTTCTTTGGTTTCCTTCCTTCCGAAGTATGATGAGCAAGAACAAGAGAACGAGGCTTAAGATTCAGCGAATCAAGATGATACGTGCGTTTTTCTGAACCCTAAACAGTATGTAAGTAAAAACCCTAATTCATTCTATTTTCTCTTCTTTTTAATCCGATTTCAGGGGTTTTTAAACAAGTTCAAACAATAAATTAATGGGGGATTTCGTTTGTTTGTTGATTGGGTTCGAAAGGCACACAAACCGAGACTCATGGGAGTCTCGGTGGTACCTTTATCCCACCAGCCGCAACCCTTATAAAGGGTGCTGGCTGTTTTGTTCTGACGGGGGCAACTTCGAACAAGCAGGGGGAACCACTGGCTACGGCCAGTGGTGGTTATTGTACTAGCAGTGGGAAACGCAGGCCAGGGGAAACGCAGGCCACCAGGGGAAACTTTTTAACTGCCAGGGGTAACTGGCAGTTAAAGGGTTGTTTGGTTTTGGGTTTTAAAACAGGTTTAAGGGTGCGTTTGGCAGTGAGTTTAAGAAAAGAATCAAGGGGCTGTTTGGTTCGACTTTATATAAAAACTCAACACGTTTTCAAGGGCTCGGTTTACGACAACGTTTTCCTAAAAATAATACGCGGGTTCGGGCTATTATTTTTTTAGGTTAATTAGCTTTAAAATATGTAATTTACAAGGTAAATTAAATTATTAAGACACGACTTATAATTACAAGATTATTTATTTACAAGTTAATTAAATTAATTTAACATGCTAGTTAATTAATTTAATTAAAACATGGGCTTAGGTTTATTATTATTAATTAATAATACATGATTTTAACCTAAGTAATTATTTATTTAAATTAGACTAAGTAATTAATTAATTAATTATTAAAACCATGACTTATAATTAATTAATTCTCATGACTTAGGTTATATATTAATAGTTAATAATACATGTTTTAACCTAAGTATTTATACCTTTATTTAATTAAAATCATACTATATTTTAATTAAATACTTTTAACCCATAGTTTATTTAAATTACATGAAATAATTAATAAACTATACATTATAACCTCATGACTTAGAATATTAATCAGAAAACACTTTAGCATATATTATTAGCTTAATAATCCAGCTTATTTCTATTTATGGAAACTTTCTATTTTTAGAAACTTATTTAAGTCAGCTAATCTATTTATGGAAACTTTCTATTTTTAGAAACTTATCTATTTTAAGCAATAATTCTATTTTTGGAAACTTTCTATTTTTGGTAACTTTCTATTTTTAGAAACTTTATATTTTAGGAAACCTGCTATTTTTAGAAAGTTACTTATTGTTATACAGCGGGTATAATAATACAAGAAATACAAGTAATACTTAAACAGAATATACAGAATACACGATAAATACAGTATAACGTTAAAATTAGTAAAACATGACATGAACTTATAAAATAAGCTAAGACATAACGTTAAACCAGTTACGTACTCAGTGATCCAATACTTATATACGTATGTATTTATGTAGCGTTAGTGATACCGAAATAGGACTCTCTTCCGTTCGTCTTCTTCGTTCACTGGACATAAGGTACGGATTCCCGTCCTTTCAGTATGGACATTCTTTCCTTATTAGGATTCCCTGTATGCAGCCAACTGCTTTCCCAATATTTGTTTTATATGTTATTGAATTGCTTATGTTTAATTAGAAGACCTAAAGCCATATACATGCATGACCAGTTTCACCTAGTTATGGAGGTACCATAACCATAACATTAGAGGCACTGATGTTATGACTTCACCACGGCGGAGTGATTGCTCGTGGCGTCCCTTCAGCTTTTGGCCATTTATTTATATTTATCATGTGGGGCGTATGGGTGCATCCTAGTTACATGTTTGTATTCAGGATTTCATGGTGAATGTGGTGTGTGCCTTGCATCCTTCACAAGGAGCTGATCCCTCCTACCCAAAAACCAGTATATTAAATTAGAGGCAGCCCCTCTAATTTGCATGATGAGGTCACCCCTCCAAGTATTCATGCACGGTGGATTTTCATGACCTATATTGGCTAATGGTAAAATATGTTAACAGTTTTCATAAGATAAACATAAGGCTTTTCAAACTATAAACCAGTTTTATGAACATGTTCCAGGTTTTCCAGGACTTACACCTTTCCGCTGCTATTAAGTCTCTATTATGTTTTAGTCACTTATACTATGTCTATATCCGTGCACTGAGCGTTTTGCTCAGCCGTTACTTTCCTTTCCATGTCCCAAAACGGCAGGTACCCTAGGAAAGACTCGAGCATTTGGAGGACGTGCATTGGATGGAAGCTGCTAGAGACTTCTTTTCCTTTTGCCTTCATATATTTATGCTTGTGTAGTCTTTATTCATTTCTTTTGCTTTATTATGTTTTGGGCTTGTGTTGGGAACCGATGTTTGATTCCGGTTATCCCTATGGTCATGTAATGTTTTATACATTTATCCTTGTATGCTTTGATGACACGTCATAATTACGCGTGACATTCCATTATCAAAATGGGGTGTTACGATTATGGTATCAGAGCCAAGGCTTCGACCTGTAGGCTCTAAAACTTGACCTGTGACTGGTGGGTAGTCACTAGGAGCTTCCTAAGCCAACGTTTGTTATTCCACGTATTGATGTTTTCAGCGCATTGTTGTTTTAACCATAATGTTTTCAGCACCTTGAGGTTTTAACCTTGATGTTTTCATCAATATTGTTTTACTAATATGGATGGAAAACCGTCATTCATATTTAGTTATGTGTCATTGTTTCATGTATAATGTTCCTCGTGAACTGTGGCTATGTGGACTGAACCCCAGTAGTTCATAATTAGTCACATAAAAAAAAAATTTCTGATAAGTTTTGACAGATGGGTTTCATTTATTTATGTTTCATGTATCATTGTTGCAGGGATTATGACTAAGTAATGGTTGGTACAGGACTGGCCCTATTTAGTCGCATGTGCTTTTATCGAAACTTTTAACTTTGGGACCAACCCATAGGCGTCCCCTCGCCATGTCTTTTGTTTTGGAACCGACCCATAGGCGTTCCCTCGCACTATAAAGGTTTTATAAACTACATTACGCATTCATGCACTGTTTTTCATGCATAAAATTTTTCTCATGATTTAAATTGGCATAAATTTTTTTTTCATGTCCCCTCATAAGTTATTATGTTTTTATGTCAAGTATGTTTTCTTACTGTCATGGTTAACTTCAGTTTCATGCTGATTATGGTATACACTTCTTCGTGATAGATGCTTTCCTGTTTCTTCATGATAATTCCGTCTTCATGTTGATTATGTTTTACGTCTCTTTTGTTATTTACGCTGTCCTGCAAGACATTGTTAGATTTCATTGAATCCTGCTTTCATGATAGTCATGGTTGGTTTTCATTGATCATGCTGTCAGGCAAATCATCTTTGAATTTGGTGTAACCACACTTTAACGTTTCCGTTACAACCAGAATGATGTCTATGCTAATACTGCCAGGTTATCATGATGGTTTTCCTAACCGTTTAACCGGTATACTTTCCTTAAATCATGACAAATGATCGACCCCATACCGATCACTTCATGTGCATTCAACGTGTACTCCATGTACCGTGTTCCATGTGTATTACACGTACCTTAATCCATGTGTATTTCACTTGCAATACTTCACGAGTATTCGCTAGTCGATTCTGAATCACCTCAGGCGTATTTTCAATTGCTGATATTCTACAAATTGCTGATGCCGCTTATAGCTTGGAAATGTTACTAAAGTTTGATGCTGCTGACGTTCGGAGACGCTACGAGATGCGGATGTTGTTCACAACTTGGAGATCCTACAAGACGAAGACAAAGGCTTCGGAGCAAAGCAATTGGACGAGAAGATGCGTCACCATCAGACGATTCCCATCAATCATTATCCCTAATTCTTAGTTACATGTCACACGTCATTCGGCTGTCAATTCAGCCATATGAGTGCAAACCGGTACCAGCCGGCCACTCAGCTGAATAGTTACATGAATCACGATCATGAGAATGACCATCATGGAACTGACAGACAGGACGATAGTAACCACTACTATGACAGCAACTATCCTAGAAATCGCAACCAAAACTCTGGCCACGGACGTGATCAGAAATACAAGGATTAGTAGTCCAACCGATCCGCCAATTCTGGCATAATAACCTTACATTGTGGTTATATTTGTTTCACATCTCGAGACACATGTCAAGACATCAGTCAAGACACATGTCTCACATATACTTTCTGAAGACACATGTCAAGACATCAGTCAAGACACATGTCTCACGTATACCTCCTGAAGACACATGTCAAGACACCAGTCAAGACATATGTCATGCTTATAGTTCCAAGAAACGAGTCAAGACACATGACTCACGTCCAACTATGGAACATTTCTAAGAAATTCAGGGTACCCTCCAAGGGTATATCCATTTTGTTGTGCCATGTATTAATCAGGCCATAAGAATTTCAATACCATTACCGGCGCATCAGTGAGAACTGTCACGTTGCCGATGTCACTTTCATTCTTGTAACCATAAATCATTGATTCATGACACGGAAGGACGCCTTTCGTATTCCCACGCATACGAAGGTTTTCCTTCAGTTTAATGATGAGATCCAAGCTGCTAACGTATTTCCTCGGACAGACACGAGATGAATTTTATCCTAATTATGTACTATGAACGGCACACCATGCTACGATTCATGATTATGTACAGTAATGTTCAGGCTCCTGAATACATTCAACTTGATTTTCCATCGGGAAAATCTGTACAAATTATCTATGCTTACAAGCATGTGCGTTGTTAGCCATGGTCGCTAAAATTTTCTAGCTGTCAGTAAGACAAGACTACTAAAGTCCTTTTACGCATAACCAACGGATTATTCCAAAATTGTTCCTTACACTCCAGAAGAACCTTCAAGGAGAAGGACGGTACCATGAGATTATGTGTCGACTACCGTCGACTTAAACAAATCACCATTCATGATCGTTATTCTCCTCCACGTATTGACAACATGTCCAATCGACCTTATAGTGTTAATCACTTTTCCAAGATTGAACTCATGATCGTGCTGCCAACAGTGACGAGGGAAAGAGCAGGACATGTCCATGACTGCTATTCGTACACGACTCGGTCATGCTAGATTTATGATTTTGAATTAGTCTCATCAATACTCCAACAGCATTATAAGAATGAGTTTCCATGAACTCATAGCAAATTCATCAGTGTTTTCATTGAGGATAACCTGATTTCCTCTAAGCCTAGAGAAGAACAGGAAGACCCTATCTACACTATGTTGCAAATTCTATGACAAGAGAAATTCTACTCTGGAAAATTTTCCAATATTAATTCTGTTTGATTACAGTAACACACTGAATCACATGGGTTCTATGGTTAATTTTACCATGACTCAGCTTATGCGTAAAGGAGAGAACCCTACACGACATTAGGTGTTCTAGAAAATCCTACGCTAGGAGAAGTCTAGATTCAAAGACTCAGAGTTTCGCAAACTTCTATGTATTAGGTGTTCTAGAAAATCCTACGCTAGGAGAAGTCTAGATTCAAAGACTCAGAGTTACGTTCATATCTTCATACCTGTCATACAAACAGGTTAAGATAGGACACCAACAGACTGGGATGTTTTCATCATCTGAATATGTAAATTGAAATGGGACAGGATCTCCACGGATTTTAGTTACCAGATTTCAGCAAACTCAGACGAAGCATGATGCTATCTGGGTTATTGTCAACAGTTTGATCAAGTCTGCAGAATCCTTACATCCGTATGGATTTCAGAACCAACAGATTGATCGGACATGTTCCAGCCAAGGCTCATCCGATTACTTGGCAATCCCTCAGTTATCGGGCCAGACAAATATTCACAATTGTGCTCCTTATTTACTTCACGTCTTCATTCTGATTCCACGACTTGCTTTCGCGCTCGCGTTCATGACACTATTCACGTTCATGATCGTATTTTGGCTTACGATTCTACGTTCATTTTTTTCTCATTCTGGGAAGTTTGCAAGAACTTGAGAGACCAGACCCAAGTTTAGTATAACTCTCCATCATCAGATAGACGTTTCACGTCATATTCCACGTCTCACCTTGTAGCGTTTGGCGTTACCGCCATTATATTCTATGTTCACGATATGTTTCACATGTCATGTTCATTCCGCGTTCCTCATATCATGATCAAGATATGTTACACGTATCATGGATCACAATATGTTTACTCATACTACACTCGCCATATCTCCACGTAGCACGTTCAAAATTTTTCACGTATCACGTTCAAAATTTTTCACGTACTACGTTTCTTTATGTCTCGCGCATCGTTTCTAGTTAACAGTTAAGTCAGATTGTCTTTCATCGTAACGTTTCAGTTACCCTTGCACGCTAACTCTTATTTTCCTCGATCGAATTTAGGGGATCTACCTTCTGTAGATAACCAAGAATTTCTTCGGATTCCAAGTCAAGGTCAGGAGGACCAAGATTTATCAATTGTATCAAGATCTTCTGAAGGAACCGTTCCAATAGGGAGGCCACTTGGAAACGGACAAGTTCATCCGGACTTTTATCTGTTTTCTCTCATCAATTAGATATGTCCTTTCAGTCACGTCACGTTCCAAGTCTTTTCAAGACATGTCACGTTCCACGTTACCTTCTACCATGTCACCTTCATTTCCGTTATTTTGCATACCTTTCCAGTCTGATTCGGGTATGTTTTGCTTCCAGTTACGTTATCTGTAATTCGGGGACGAATTATTCTTTTTAGGGGGGAAGAGTTGTAAAACCCGCATGCTTTTACCATGAATAGTACCCATTAGATCGTACGTACTAGATTAAAACTTTCCTTTTATAGCATGTTTACGTTCACAAAATAGAATTTTACGTATTAAGTACGTGTTAGAACACGATAAGTATTTATTACGTACGAACACACAATAATTATTTAAACAATAATTAATCACGAACATGCGATCATGAAATCATGAACGTAATTTAATCACGAGCTAATATTAATTACGTATTTATATATATTTATTTCAAACACGAATAAATATATTGTGTCACGATCGAAAACTAATTAAATTACGTAAACTACGTAAAACGTGATCACGAACAATTAAACGATAATTATTATCACGTATATTTAAAATACACGACAAGTAATTACGTACTTAATATTACTATTAAAACGCATAAGAATAAATACGAAAAGCACGACATTCTAAATACACGAACACGTGTACGTTTTATTATCGTTTAATACAAACGAATACGGAGAAAGTAGAAGGGCCATTCTTGACAAGAAGGAAAGACATAGGACTTGGGCTCAAGGCCCAAGTGTGGGTTTTAGCCGTGTATAATAAAAAAACGGGGAGGGGTTTTTGTTTTCCTTTTGTCGACAGAAACACCACAAAACCATGAAACCCTAGAAAACCAAATCTAGCCGCCATCTTTTATATTCTTTCTTTGGTTTCCTTCCTGCCGAAGTGTGATGAGCAAGAACAAGAGAACGAGGCTTAAGATTCAGTGAATCAAGATGATACGTGCGTTTTTCTGAACCCTAAACAGTATGTAAGTAAAAACCCTAATTCATTCTATTTTCTCTTCTTTTTAATCCGATTTCAAGGGTTTTTAAACAAGTTCAAACAATAAATTAATGGGGGATTTCGTTTGTTTGTTGATTGGGTTCGAAAGGCACACAAACCAAGACTCATGGGAGTCTCGGTGGTACCTTTATCCCACCAGCCGCAACCCTTATAAAGGGTGCTGGCGGTTTTGTTCTGACGGGGGCAACTTCGAACAAGCAGGGGGAACCACTGGCTACGGCCAGTGGTGGTTATTGTACTAGCAGTGGGAAACGCAGGCCAGGGGGAAACGCAGGCCATCAGGGGAAACTGTATAACTGCCAGGGGTAACTGGCAGTTAAAGGGTTGTTTGGTTTTGGGTTTTAAAACAGGTTTAAGGGTGCGTTTGGCAGTGAGTTTAAGAAAAGAATTAAGGGCTGTTTGGTTCGGCTTTATATAAAAACTCAACACGTTTTCAAGGGCTCGGTTTACGACAACGTTTTCCTAAAAATAATACGCGGGTTCGGGCTATTATTTTTTTTAGGTTAATTAGCTTTAAAATATGTAATTTACAAGGTAAATTAAATTATTAAGACACGACTTATAATTACAAGATTATTTATTTACAAGTTAATTAAATTAATTTAACATGCTAGATAATTACTTAATTAAAACATGGGCTTAGGTTTATTATTATTAATTAATAATACATGATTTTAACCTAAGTAATTATTTATTTAAATTAGACTAAGTAATTAATTAATTAATTATTAAAACCATGACTTATAATTAATTAATTCTCATGACTTAGGTTATATATTAATAGTTAATAATACATTTTTTAACCTAAGTATTTATACCTTTATTTAATTAAAGTCCTACTATATTTTAATTAAATACTTTTAACCCATAGTTTATTTAAATTACATGAAATAATTAATAAACTATACATTATAACCTCATGACTTAGAATATTAATCAGAAAACACTTTAGCTTATATTATTAGCTTAATAATCCAGCTTATTTCTATTTATGGAAACTTTCTATTTTTAGAAACTTATTTAAGGCAGCTAATCTATTTATGGAAACTTTCTACTTTTAAAAACTTATCTATTTTAAGCATTAATTCTATTTTTGGAAACTTTCTATTTTTGGTAACTTTCTATTTTTGGAAACTTTCTATTTTAGGAAACCTGCTATTTTTAGAAAGTTACTTATTGTTATACAGCGGGTATAATAATACAAGAAATACAAGTAATACTTAAACAGAATATACAGAATACACGATAAATACAGTATAACGTTAAAATCAGTAAAACATGACATGAACTTATAAAATAAGCTAAGACATAACGTTAAACCAGTTACGTACTCAGTGATCCAATACTTATATACGTATGTATTTATGTAGCGTTAGTGATACCGAAGTAGGACTCTCTTCCATTCGTCTTCTTCGTTCACTGGACATAAGGTACGGATTCTCGTCCTTTCAGTATGGACATTCTTTCCTTATTAGGATTCCCCGTATGCAGCCAACTGCTTTCCCAGTATTTGTTTTATATGTTATTGAATTGCTTATGTTTAATTAGAAGACCTAAAGCCATATACATGCATCACCAGTTTCCCCTAGTTATGGAGGTACCATAACCATAACATTAGAGGCACTGATGTTATGACTTCACCACGGCGGAGTGATTGCTCGTGGCGTCCCTTCAGCTTTTGGCCATTTATTTATATTTATCATGTGGGGCGTATGGGTGCATCCTAGTTACATGTTTTTATTCAGGATTTCATGGTAAATGTGGTGTGTGCCTTGCATCCTTCACAAGGAGCTGATTCCTCCTACCCAAAAACCAGTATATTAAATTAGAGGCAGCCCCTCTAATTTGCATGATGAGGTCACCCCTCTAGGTATTCATGCACGGTGGATTTTCCTGACCTATATTGGCTAATGGTAAAATATGTTAACAGTTTTCATAAGATAAACATAAGGCTTTTCAAACTATAAACCAGTTTTATGAACATGTTCCAGGTTTTCCAGGACTTATACCTTTCCGCTGCTATTAAGTCTCTATTATGTTTTAGTCACTTATACTATGTCTATATCCGTGCACTGAGCGTTTTGCTCAGCCGTTACTTTCCTTTCCATGTCCCAAAACGGCAGGTACCCTAGGAAAGACTCGAGCATTTGGAGGACGTGCATAGGATGGAAGCTGCTAGAGACTTCTTTTCCTTTTGCCTTCATATATTTATGCTTGTGTATTCTTTCATTCATTTCTTTTGCTTTATTATGTTTTGGGTTTGTGTTGGGAACCGATGTTTGATTCCGGTTATCCCTATGGTCATGTAATGTTTTATACATTTATCCTTGTATGCTTTGATGACACGTCATAATTACGCGTGACATTCCATTATCAAAATGGGGTGTTACAACATTCAACAACAAGTATTATTTTTATTAAAAATACATTTATTTTGAAGATCAATTACATGTTTAGTAAAATTTTCTTATTCCTATAAGACCTAATGGTTTTCATTTTAAAAAACACATGCAAAAAACTATTTATTACAATCAAAAACCTTATACTACATCATCTAAGGTAGTAATGTGTCTTTGATAAGTCCTTATTATATTTTTCATGTACGTTTTATCAATCAGTATTTTGATATTTTGTTTGTTAATTGTATTTGTTGTAGGATTTTATATACTCTGAATATGAAGGATTTAGGAGAAAACAAGTCGTCAAACATCGACAATAAAGTTGTAATTGATCTATCTGATGATAATGATGATGATGTTAGTTTTACAATCTAATTATCATATCATTTAGATTAAATAATTATACATATTATATACCTTTATATATAGCAATTTTTTAGCTATTTTGTTTTTTTTTCAGCCCTTCAAGGATATCAGTGATGATGTTAGTGTTAAGATCATCCATAACATATCATTTAAACAAAAATTTTATATATATGTTTAAAGTTAGATGTCTAATTTATTATTTCTTGAGAATACAATTTTGCAGCCCTACAAAGATCTGAGTGAAAATGTCGTTGGTCAAACCGTTGATGATGAAGAAGTTATTCAACTTGCTGATTCTGACGATGAAGATGTTGTTCCACTGGATAAAGAGAATAAAAACGTTGATAACGAAAAAATGACAAAAAAGTAACAACTCATTGCTTTCATTGATTATGTATATATAATTTTATTTATACTTTTGTTCATGTTGCATTTTTAGGTTAATAATGAGGACGAATCTCTTTCATTTACCCGTTCAACAAAAAAGCAAAGACTTTACCCTCTACATCGGAACCTTTACATCTTATTGACAAAACCACAGATGAGGACATTCCTAACAATGACACCGTTATTAACATGACACAATCAGAACCTTTACATCTTATTGACGAAACCACGGATGAGGAAATTCCTAACAGTGACACCGTTATTAACATGACACAAGGTGTTGTTAACGATGCCCTTTATGAAGCAACTGATGAAGAAAATGGCATTGATTTAGAAGATTCAGATGATGTTACTGAAGAGTTTCAAGAGAAGACTAATGATGATGTAGATTTTATTGATGATGAAGGTGCAACATGTAAGAACGCGTACTTTTTGAGCATTATTTTATTCTTTTATTCGTGCTTCCTGAATTTTCCAACGTATTACGTTTTCTTTTATTCTTATATGTAAATCCTGAGATCTTGATATTTTAATAAATAATACTTTTTAAGTATTTACTGATCATTGATAATAAATTATCTGGAATTATAAAATTTCTTATTTTATTTTTCCCATATTTATTTAAGTCAAAATTTTTGATTTAAAATCACCCGCGTGCGTTTTACAATGAGTTTATTCAAAATCAATGTACAACGAGAATTCTTAATGATCGCGATACCGACGGATGCCCAAAATTTTACATTTTATTATCGATTGTTTCGATAATTAATATTTTCGATGATGTCGTTTTAATTACGTATTAAGTTGTGTTGAGAAATCATATAATCATTTTTATGATGCATCGTAACTTTTTAAAAGTATTTTTACGAAACCCGAGCCCTATAAATATTTTCAATATTTACCAATAACCATTTTCTACCCTTTAAACTATTAAATTGCTTTTAAGTCCAAAAGGTTTTACTATTGGCAAAACTAGCCCTCACTCCACTAATATATAAACTACCTACCTAACATTCACTTCATTTTCATCAAGCAAAAAAAAACACACACATAGCAAATTCTCCATTCTTTTCTTCTCTCTAAATATTTTGCCACCCACACCACACAAAAACCATCAAAAATCTAGATTTTTACCATGAATCTATAAAAACTAACTCTTGACCCATTCCTAAAATCATCTTGTGATTCTATTGATACTAAATTCATGTTCATGCATCAAGATTTTATAAAGTTATGATTTTATGGTTGGATGATGTTTTAATCATCATGCATGTGATGATCTAGGTAGGATCATCATGTTTTCATGTTAAAAAGGTTATTTTGATCTTGGGTTTTTGTTAAATTTTACATACAAGTGTTTTTAGGAGTGTTTGGTTGATGGGTATGATAGTAGGACGATTCTATAGGTTTGGGAATGATTGGTTTTGGTTGGAAAATTTATTTGACATGATTTCTAAAGGGGTATTTAAGGACAGCAGCTTAAAACAGATTGTTTCGTGGGTTTAAGTTCTGAGATAGGCTGAGATTATTTGATATTGTTGTAGAGTTATCTGAGACGCTCGTTTTGGTATAAGATAGAGCTTATAACTCATTACGAATCAAAAGTTATGCTAGTTTAGGCTTGGTTAGATAAATGTAACTATTGGTTTTCAAAGTTTACAAACTTAGTTTCATGATTCTAGTAGTGGTTTCAAAAGATGGATTGTCGAGTTAGTACTTTTAAAGTGGTCCAAACGGTTTTATAAAACAAGTATACAATTCTGTCCCAAATTTTAGGGTCGAGTATAGTGTCGAGCTGATGGGTTTTAAAGTGTGAACTTTGGCTCAAACTTTGGTGAGGTCTTACACAGGTTATAAGTGACCTTGACACCAAATTTTATCTAAATCGTATAAGTCTAGATAGGGTAGATCGGTGTGTACATTCGGGGTGTACTTGCTGATTTTAATTTTGGACACATAGTTCGATGCTTGTGTTGCGTGAGTTTGAGTATTCACCATCGGACATGGTGACTTACTCAAGTGCTTAGTCATTATATAAATGACTTAGATACTGGTACGAATAAGGTTAAGGAATAGTTTGACTTGTTGTGACTTGGCGTCGTATAACGGGTCAATTTCAAGTGTACAAGTGTTTTAACGTGTAGTGTTGGAATAAATGGTTAGTATGGATTCATTTGGTTTGTGTCAATGGTTTTGAAACATGAATACTTTGAAAACATTTGAGTCATATTATATTTGGGTACATATCGATATTTGAGTTCCAGTCTTAACGCGCGCCTTATTTTGATAGGTTGCGGTTTTCGTGTTTCCCCAGGCATCCATATCGTCGGTGATCGCCTCACTACCATTGTTTCTACTCAGTTGCTGAGTATCGTGATTGACTTACCACGTGGCTAAGGTGAGTTCATAGCCCCTTTTTACTTATACATGGTTTCTAAACACGGGGTGAGATTTTACATGGTGGAACACAACCATTTAAAAAACTGTATGCTATCCAGAACTTGTATGCTATCCAGATCGTCTAAGATTTCCAGGTTTTCGATATTATTATTGCTTTTTAGGCTAACCTTGAGTTTCATCTCTCCGATCATGAACCGTTAATTGTCCTGGTGCATTGCGCGAAGCGCGAATGTTGTGGGTGGATCCATCGGGATTGACAATCCCCGTCCCATGTTGCGGTTATTTTAACCATGATGCACTAATATTTGTTTATACCTGAGTATTTAGGCTGAATACTTACGTAATTAAACTTCGGTTCATGTACTGAACATCAATAATAATAATAGTATCGGATTGTGGTTGACGTATATAACCATTTCCCCTACTACGTGTTTTTAAATGAATGCTTGTGTTCCACACCTATACTGCTAAACCTATGAATATCACTCAACTTTGTGTTGACGATTTTACATGTTTAATCTCAGGTATTATTACTTAGCTTTGCTTGGATGGGAGCCCGCAGGATATTATCACAGCTTGGAGATTTCTGTAATGCTTTTATAAGACTGTTTTTAGTAAAAACTGTCAGGAGTTTATTCTATCTTTTGGGCAACTTTATGTTATAAATTGAGACGAAATAATATAATTCTCCGCTTCTAAAACTCTGGGACCTATGTTTTAAAACTCTTACCTTTTATGATGTAATGTACATGTTTTTTATTTCGTCAGCTTTGTATGAACTGTAATTCATTGTTTCTTGTACTATGACGTGTTACCCCCTCGTTGCCTAGTTGTTCCATGTCAGATTTTGGGGGTCTCACAGATTGGTATCAGAGCGGTGGTTATAGGGAACTGAGTCATTTTCAAAACTTAGTCTATAACCTAAAGTTGAAATATTTTATTGTTCCTAAGTGTCAAACACAGAATCTGCCATTGTTGTTCGATATTTGCGCGGGTAACTCTCTAATCCTTATTATTTACTTTTAATTATCGTTGTAGTATTTCATCCCTTGATTTCATTTTGAAATATTACTTTACTTTAATTACGATAATTACTATGTCTTTTCAAAGCCTTGTGCTTCATGGATTATCATTCGATATTACTGTGATTACATCTGCTCTTATTGTATTTCCTGAATTCTTGTTCTTGTGAATTGATCTTATTGCAATGATTTTATATCGTTATGACATTACATACTTGTATTCAGAGCGCGTATGCTGCCGAATTTTCATGCTCACTTTTCTGAGTACTATTGCTAGTCATTTATACGTGATACGACTGACTTCATATACTCGTTCGTTTTGAATCATCTGTTTTTCTCGACTCACTGTTACATGTTGTGCATACTCTCGAGATACCATTGTTCGGAATTGAATAAGTGTTGTTTTCGATAAAACTCCTGATTTTCATTCTTACTACCGTGCATGTTGCTTTCATTATTTATTTCCTTTAAAATATCTATTTAGATATGCATATTGCTTTCCGACCATTTGTGATTAGATGTCTTGGAAAATAGTCTATCGACCATTGTGTAGCTCAATGTGTCTCCCAGAAAGACTAAAGGACATCGTGTGAGTCACACATCTCGAAGAATTCCTTGAAACTCATGCTGAACAATATCGTCGGTTTTCATAACCTTGATTGACCTTTACGTCACCGTTTTACATGACAATTGTACATGGACTACATTTTATTTCATTGAACATTCTACGTTTCGACTTTGAGTTACAACATCCGTTTGTACCTTGAAACCATCATTGTCATCTTGAGATTCATCCCCTATTTTGTGGCGATTGTCTGGAATACGATTCTACTTCTATAAACTTGTATCCTCCCTCTTCTTTAAACCTCCTCGCTCCAGGAGTGTAACCCGTTAATGTTCTAATTCTTTCCCGGATGTCATGCGTCGTTTTTTATTTCTTATATTTTCGTTGGTATTCTTGAACCATTTCTATACTGTGTTTTCTTTACATGATTAAGTTTACAGTATATCCTCTTTCGTCTTTATGGAATCCACAAGTCTTGTGTGTACATTAATCCTGAGTTATTATGAAATTTGCATTTAAATTCAAATTGTGTCAAAAAATATACTTTGTACAGAAACTTTACAGGGAATTTAACAATGTCGAGAAAATATTTTTATAACTTAGACATTAAAAATATATATTGCTACCTGTTGAGAAGTTCGTTCATGACATAATATTTTACCAGTAAACATTAAAATCGAGCAAGTTACGCTCATTTGAAATTGTAAAATTCAAAAATATCATTTGGTTAACATATTTAATGCAAGGGCATTTTCGTCTATTTTTGATCCGTTTCAAGTCTCGAGTAAAACTAGAAAGTTTTTCAAATCATCGTTTTACACCAAATTACTCTAGACTTCGAGTCCTACAATGTCATTTAGGGAATCAATTGGTTTAGTCAAACCCAAAAAGTCAAAATGGACTAAAAAGATCAAAGCTGATAGAATTTAAAAATATGGATTGAAGCGTTTTTGAGTTCGTTTGAGCTCATAAAACTTTAACTAATGATATTTTGTAAACTAAAAACAATGATTGCGTTTGAACAAGTATAAAATAGTAACTTTGAGTTCGGTCATACATATACATAGATCGTGAACTTTTGAAATTCGGTAACTTCCTAATATATAAACTTTTCGGAGTGATTGTACTATTTGTTAACTGATACCCTACTTTCTTAAAAGTATATTATTGTCAAATTAATCACGATGTGCACACATACGGATTTCTTTATCCTTTCTTTTGTATATGACTTATTTGTCATTCTACATTGTCTTTCTTTGCTTCTATCGTACCACTGATCCGGGCGAGGTTGAAGATCTTGCTTTCATAACGTTCGTTATCATTTTGGCACGTGTCTCTTGACGATTTTGGCTAAACCTCTTGAAACCTTATCACCTTGTAACCGTTTCATTGATTGCCTTGAACTACCCTTTATTACCCTCATGTAACCCACTCGCTATTTTATAAGTTAGCATATAAGCTCAAACTGGTATTGTTTGCGAAACATTTTACAAAAGTTCCACTTGGACTTTACAAAATACTTGAAGGTTATCTTGTAAAATTAATTTATATTAATTTTACAATGTATTTTCACAAATTGTTATAATACGGTCTTATAAAGAACCCTTGTAACTATACAAATGTTGATTTAAACAGTTAGCGAGTAACATATAGGCGAAAAGTTTCATATGTTATTTTGATTCCTGTTTTTACAAATCCTATTATATACATATTTTAAATCATATGATATGTAATACTGGTTTGACGAAGCTGAGCATCGCATTGCTAGTGCTAAATTATGCATGGCCTAATCACCTATGCCTAATTTAGAAGGAGCCATGCAAGGCCAAATAGTAGTCGCCTTAAATATTTAACCAAGAATCAACTTTTAATTATGTTATTTAAAAATTTAGAAAAATAAAGTTTAGAAAACTTTCACTTCTTATGCGAGGATCAACAGTTCGCAACATACACATATGATCCTTTATCTTTTCTTGAACAAAGTACATGCCTCAGGCACATATTTTCTTACTCAACAATCTTTGTTTTACTTGTTACCTCATCATCCTCATGATATAATTTTCGTTACCATTTGCCTAAATTCTTACCATTGATACCAGACTTGAAAGTTTCAACCTTGTTATGATTCTACATCAATCGACCTTCTCTGTCTCTTTTGGTAGACCTTCAAAACGTCTCTGGACGCGGATAATAATTTATGACCGGAAGTGACCAATGATTTCGTGTATTCGTCATTATGTGTGTTAGACTTCATCGTCTTGAAATTCATTCGTGTGAACTACGTATTGATTTTGCTCTCATTTCTAATGTTGCTCATTTTACTGGAATTACTCTCAAGAAACTTCTTAAGAATTTTTATGATTCAGAAAATTTTTTTGTGTGGCTTTTCTCTTTCGATCGTGTATTGACTAATGAGAACTTAATAAGCCGTTATTGGTGTCACCAACTGCACTCAAGAAGCGATGACTTGCTATAATCCTTTGTTTCTTATTATTTTTATCATCGACGCGTCTATTTTATCACGTTTGTTAAGAATTAATGCGACTTTCGTTTTATTCCCTTGTGTTATTGCTCGCATACAAATTGTTGACCTTTATATGATTCGTATTCGTTGCTGTCTTGTTACCTTCTGAAACCAGAAAAAGTTACGTGTTTATCATTTGATACCTTAATCGCCTTCTTAGCTTTCTAAAAATTATTATTAATTTTTAAGAACATCTTATACATTTTACCAAATGTTTAAATTACCAAAATAACTGTTTCAAGTTAAATACCATATATATATATATATATATATATTCTTTGGGAAATTTACCTAGTGTTTCAAAGGATATCAAGTTGTATCTTTTAAAGTAATTGATTTTATCATACTTTACTTTCAATATAATGAAATTATTAAATTAATTTATAATTTCTAACACTGATTCTAAACAACTTGGAAAATCTGATTTTCTCTAATGGTAACGATAAACCTGAGCTTTTAACAGAAATTTCATGTAATCATCCAAAAGTTCTTAAGCCGATTAGGAAAACTATTTTGAATTGTTCTACTCTTGCTTTAAAAATCCTGATCAAGAAAGAGATATAGCAACAGGTTACGCACTAAATATAGATAGTTTGATTTTTTATCACTATACTTTGTAAATTTTATTTTAATCAATAAAATATTTAAAACTAAGTTTTGAAGTAATACCTAAAATACTAGACAACTGATTTTGACAGCTTGTATTTTAATTGATCCTATGTAATTCATTTTTCCCTTCTATTTCTCTTGTAATAGATTCTTACGTTTTAAGATTGTCATGTTTTATAGTTGCGCGAATTGTGACTCCTTGTTGATTAACAATTTTGATTCATCTTAACACACCTGGTCCATTAAAGCGATTCTCATGTTCATTCTATCTTTTGAATATTTTTCCGTACTGAAGCGTAGTGAGTTCCAATTGTTAAGGTTCTCCGTGATGCAGAAATTACCTGGGAAGCAATGAATTTTGTTCTACACTTTGTACCTCCTCTTGTTTGCATCTTCGACTATTTTCAGGAGAACTCTGGGGACCAGAGTTCCTTTAGGGGGGGAAGACTGTAAGAACCCGTATTTTTTCAGCATTATTTTATTCTTTTATTCGTGCTTCTTGAATTTTCTAACGTACGTTTTCTTGTATTCTTAGATGTAAATCCTGAGATCTTGATATTTTAATATATAATAATTTTTAAGTATTTACTGATCATTGATCATAAATTATCTGGAATTATAAAATTTCTTATTTTATTTTTCCCATATTTATTTAAATCAAAGTTTTTGATTTAAAATCACCCACGTACGTTTTACAACGAGATTATTCAAAATCAATGTACAACGAGAATTCCTAGTGATCGCGATACCGACGGATGCCCAAAATTTTACATTTTATTATCGATTGTTTCGATAATTAATATTTTCGATGTGTCGTTTTAATTACGTATTAAGTTGTATCGGAAAATCATATAATCATTTTTATGATGCATCGTAACTTTTGAAAAGTATTTTTACGAAACCCGAGCCCTGTAAATATTTTTAATATTTACCAATAACCATTTTCTACCCTTTAAACTATTAAATTGCTTTTAAGTCCAAAAGGTTTCACTATTGGCAAAACTAGCCCTCACTCCACTAATATATAAACTACCTACCTAACATTCACTTCATTTTCATCAAACAAAAAAAACACACATATAGCAATTTCTCCATTCTTTTCTTCTCTCGAAAGATTTCGCCACCCACACCACATAAAAACCATCAAAAATCTTGATCTTTACCATGAATCTATAAAAACTAACTCTTGACCCATTCCTAAAATCATCTTGTGATTCTATTAATTCTAAATTCATGTTCATGCATCAAGATTTAATAAAGTTACAATTTTATGGTTGGATGATGTTTTAATCATCATGCATGTGATGATCTAGGTAGGATCATCATGTTTTCATGTTAAAAAGGTTATTTTTGATCTTGGGTTTTTGTTAAATTTTACATACAAGTGTTTTTAGGAGTGTTTCGTTGATGGGTATGATAGTAGGATGATTCTATAGGTTTGGGAATGATTGGTTTTGGTTGGAAAATTTATTTGACATGATTTCTAAAAGGGTATTTTGGGACAGCAATTTAAAACAGATTGTTTCGTGGTTTTAAGTTCTGAGATAGGCTTAGATTATTTGATTTTGTTGTAGAGTTTTCCGAGACGCCCGTTTTGGTATAAGATAGAGCTTATAACTCATTACGAGTCAAAAGTTATGCTAGTTTTAGTATTCGTGTACCGGGAGACGCAAGTCGGCACAATCCGAAATTATGGCTGATTTTGGGTCGACTCTCGGGGACTTTAGGCTTGGTTAGATAAACGTAACTACTGGTTTTCAAAGTTCACAAACTTAGTTTGATGAGTCTAGTAGTGGTTTCAAAAGACGGATTGTCGAGTTAGTACTTTTAAAGTGGTCCAATTGGTTTTATAAAACAAGTATACAATTCTGTCCCAAATTTTAGGGTCGAGTATAGTGTCGAGCTGATGGGTTTTAAAGTGTGAACTTTGGCTCAAACTTTGGTGAGATCTTATACAGGTTATAAGTGACCTTTACACCAAATTTTATCTAAATCGGGCAAGTCTAGATCGGGTAGATCGGTGTGTACATTCGGGGTGTACTTGCTGATTTTAATTTTGGACACATAGTTCAATGCTTGTGTTGCGTGAGTTTGAGTATTCACCATCGGACATGGTGACTTACTCAAGTGCTTAGTCATTATATAAATGACTTAGCTACTGGTCTGAATAAGGTTAAGGAATAGTTTGACTTGCGTTGACTTGGCGTCGTATAACGGGTCAATTTCAAGTGTACAAGTGTTTTAACGTGTAGTGTTGGAATAAATGGTTAGCATGGATTCATTTGGTTCTTGTCAATGGTTTTGAAACATAAATATTTGAAAAAATTTGAGTCATATTATATTTGGGTACATATCGATATTTGAGTTCGAGTCTTAACGCGCGCCTTATTTTGATAGGTTGCGGTTTTCGTGTTTCCCTGGGCATCCATATCGTCGGTGATCGTCTCACTACCATTGTTTCTACTCAGTTGCTGAGTACCGTGATTGACTTACCACGTGGCTAAGGTGAGTTCATAGCCCCTTTTTACTTATACATGGTTTCTAAACACGGGGTGAGATTTTACATGGTGGAACACAACCATTTAAAAAACTGTATGCTATCCAGAACTTGTATGCTATCCGGATCGTGTAAGATTTCCAGATTTTCGATATTATTATTGCTTTTCAGGCAAGCCTTGAGTTTCATCTCTCCGATCATGAACCGTTAGTTGTCCTGGTGCATTGCGCGAAGCACGAATGTTGTGGGTGGATCCATCAGGATTGACAATCCCCGTCCCATGTTGCGGTTATTTTAACCATGACGCACTAATATTTGTTTATACCTGATTATTTAGGCTGAATACTTGCGCAGTTAAGCTTCAGTTCATGTACTGAACATCAATAATAATAATAGTATCGGACTGTGGTTGACGTATATAACCATTTCCCCTACTACGTGTTTTCACAAGTATGCTTGTGTTCCACACCTTTACTGCTAAACCTATGAATATCACTCAACTTTGTGTTGACGATTTTACATGTTTAATCTTAGGTAGTATTACTTAGCTTTGCTTGGATGGGAGCCCGCATGATATTATCGCAGCTTGGATATTTCTGTAATGCTTTGATAAGACTATTTTTAGTAAAAACTGTCAGGAGTTTATTCTATCTTTTGGGCAACTTTATGTTATAAATCGAGACGAAATAATATAATTCTCCGCTTCTAAAACTCTGGGACCTATGTTTAAAAACTCTGACCTTTTATGATGTAATGTACATGTTTTTTATTTCGTCAGCTTTGTATGAACTGTAATTCATTGTTTCTTGTACTATGACGTGTTACCCCGTCGTTGCCTAGTTGTTCCATGTCAGATTTTGGGGGTCTCACACAACAAAGGATGATACTGATGAAGAATATGATCCAAATAACGATGTTTCGGATGACAAAGATTACAAACCTGCGGGTAACGATGCAAGTGATGATGAGTATGATCCCGATAATGATAGTACTAACGATGAAGATGACAATAATTGAAATATTGCAAAAACAAGTTTAGTACGGTTTTTCGTTAAATAAGTATATGTTTTATTTTTATGTTTCGGTGCTCATTTTTTCTTTCGTTTATGTTTTTTTAACCTATTAAGCTATAAATAAACATTGTTTGAATTATCATTTTTTTAATCGTTTAATTATATGTTGTGTAACATTTGTTTAGCTTAAAGAGTGATTATAATTGTCTCATTCATGACATTTGTATTTTTTGCATGACTAAAAGTGTAAGTAAGGGGCCTAAACACTCTTATATATAGAACATTTGTTAATCCCATAAAACACACACAAAAAAAAAACCTATTCGTCCATGAAACCCTAAATCTCATTCGATATTCATTCAGTAATTTCATAAACCTCCAAATCATAACATATAATAATCATGGCTAATTTGAAACCTGAAATCATTCAAGAGTCGTCCAAACCAATAACTGACGAACCAAATGAAGAACAACAACAGAAATAGAAGGATGAGCAAGGAGATGTCAATGGCAGTACAAACATTGGTGTGGCTCAACAACATGCACAAAAAATTAATCAAAAGGTTGATGATGCGATTTCATTCCTTTTTTCTGTCTTAGAAAAAGTTGAATCCACCAGAATTGGTATAGGTACAATTATAAATAGTTTCATTATAGTTTTGTATAACCAGTGTGTATGTTGATCGTCACAATTTTTTTTTGTTTACAGCTGATTTGGACACCTCTGTTATGGTTGACTGGCTAAAACTGAATGTTGGGGATCATAATGATTTCCAAGAGGTCTTGAACCGTGATATGAGCAAAAACTCATATCAATTTGTCAACAAATCACCCTAATACACAAGAAAAATACCTAAACTTTGTGCTATAAAGCGGAATTATGTGGTATGTTTTGTGTTTGTGCTCAAATAGGTAAGAAGGATGCAATTTCAAGCAAACAAAGGAAAATCAAGCTTAATTTGATGAAAAAGACAAAGAAGGATCAAAAGTGACAAGACTTTGAAGACAAAGGACCTATCTTGACAATCTGCCAAAGATGAAGGACTAAAGGTGTAAATTTGTCAAAGTCAACATCAAAGTCAAATCTGGTCAACTCTCAAGTCAACCAAGTCAAAGGGCTTAAATGTTTAAAAATGCAAGTTGAAGGACTGAAATTGTCAAAGAAATGATCAATATAGCTCAAAAGTTCAATCTGCCAAGTTAAGGGACTATTTCTGCCATTTTTGGAAAGTAAAGTTGAGCTTGATCCGTGTGATATGCTTTCAACCAATGAGAGTGCAAGAAACAAGTGACAAGGATCACCAAATCAGCTCATTTATTATCCACTAGCGCCGCCAACATTATTGAGAAAATCAGAACAGTGCAGCGCACTACTTCAGTTCTCCACCAATCATAACTCGCCATGCAATAAACAGATTTATCCACTTTGGATAATGATCTGTGTGCTAATCCCTTAACCAATGACAATGTGCCACGTGTCATCTTCTTCAACAAAATTTACCAGGAACGGGATTTAGCTAGAGGCATTTTCAGAAGATGATGTAAACATCAAAATTGATCGTTTTTGAGAGACGAGTACAATGGTCACAATCAATTAACATGAAATCATTCCAATCAAAAAAACCCCAAAATTGTTCTTCACCTGCAAAAGTCAATTGAGCAGAATTTTACACGTGGAAGCTTCTGATTGGTTCTAACACGTCACCAACCCCAACCACTTCACATTTGCAGTCTATAAATACCCCAGATTAGTCTCATTTCTTGTATTGTAGAAAAGTGTGACATCACACACACTTTTAGTTTTTCTCTCATCTCAGCTTAGTTGTAGCTTAACAACTCAAGAGTCTGACAAACTCTTGAGTCTGTTATTAGTTGTAACAAATTACCAGCATTTGTAACTACCTTCTCAATTCAATCAATAAAAATTTCATTTTCCTTCCAAATACTTCATTTCTAGTCTACTGTTCATACCGCACCTTGTTACCTTGTGATGCTGTTTAGTTTGTTATGATCACCACTTGAACATAATTAGCTATTTGTGAAGATTGTAGCTGTTGATCCTGTTCTTTTCATCCAAGTCAAGTTCTAGCAGATTTTGAAGTTTTCAGTCCATTAATAGAGATTTGGTGATTGATAGTTGTTGATTGGTAGCTGTTTAGTGTGTTCTAGTGCTAAGGTGGTGGTTAGCACTAGCTTAGAAAGCTCAGCGCTTCTCTACTCCCCAATGGAGGCCTAAGCTAAAAGGTCTTACACTCTGATTTCTAGTTCCACTTAACTGTTGATTGCATGCTTCATTCTTAGCTTAATCATTGTTTGATTGCATGATCAAAGTTTTTCAGCTTGTTATTGATATGATTTCAGTGTTTTGAGTAGCTTACTAGTAGCTTAAATCTTGCTTATAGTTTACTACTTGTCATGTTTTTCCACTTTTATCAGTCACTATAGCTTAATAAGTCATTTAGAGTTCTAGCCTTTTAAACTGCTTTTAACTAGTTCAAAGACACTTCATTTTAGCTATTGAACTTAGTGTGATATAACTTTTCACTCAGTCTAATCAAGCTCTTTAAAATCATTCATAAAAGTTTGAAAAATATCAGATAAGTAGTGTTTGGTAAAAGCTTGTAATTGATTTTCAAGTGTTAGTTCTTGGTAAACTTTGGTTCATTTCAAGTCACTAGGTCATTGCAACAAGTTTTCAGTCATTTACTAGTCAATAATTTGGTCAAACAGGTAATTGGCACTCAAAAAGGTTTGGGTCAGTTTTTATCAAGTATATTTTCAGAAAGTATTGATTTTCATTTGGTTGGCATTTCTTTAATCTTTGATGAAATTCTTTGAAACCAGTTCTAAACTTTCACTCAATATATGAACTTTGAGTGAGTAAAAGGAAATTGTACAGTATCCAGTATTGAGTAAGAAATAAGCCAAATAATAAGCACTAGAGCAAATACAATTCCCTGTAATGAAACACAAACTGATTTTTCATATCTCACTTTCTACTTCATAAACTAGCTGATTTTCTTTCACATTTCCATTCCAAAAGTGTTCCTTGATAAATTCTGAGATTTATAGCTTTTTGAAAATTATGGTCAACCAAAGTCAACATAAGCACAATTTAACTTATTTTCAGATTTAGGGCTTATTACTTGATCATTTTCTTTGAGACTTGATTTCCCGTCTTTCTTTTGAGCTGTTTAACAAGAATTTTCATTAAAATCAAGTTGTGCAAGTCTAGCTTAATGGGTAGCTTATTTTGAGCTTATTAGAATTTGCTTATCAGAGTTCTAGTCATTTTCAGCTAAATTCCTTGGATAGGTCTAGCTTATTTTTGATTTAAAAAAGTTTGAAATTGGTTTGAGCTTATTTGGTCAAGAAACAAGCTCAAACGAGCTTATTGTATTCTTGAACCCGTTTTTGTTAAAATAGTTTTAAAAATTGCATCTTGGTCCTTTTGGTATTAAGCAGTTTTCAAACTTAGCTAATTTTCCAACTTTTTAGGGTTTTCAAAAGTTCAGTCCTTATAATTTCAAAGTTGTTCAAAATTAGTTAGTTAGTTTTCAAGTTAGTTAGAATTTGGTTACTTGTTTGACAAATTTTCATTTTCAGTCCATATAGTTTACTGATTTTACACATTTAGTCCCTAGACTTTTTAACTTTACATTTTTAGCATTTATATTTCATAGAATTTACAATTTCAGTCCTTATAGTTTGTGGAATTTACATTTAGCATTTTAATTGAATAAAAACTTGGTATGTGCACTTTGTTTTACATATAAGTAGACGGTATTTTTCATTTTAGTAAGGCTTTGTTTGAATTAGCTATAGAATATCCAAAATACTTTATCAACCAAAAATAATTAAAAACTCGATCTTGTTAGGACTTTCAATTTGTTAAGAACTGAGAAAAACGAACTTCAACTATACACATATTAAATGGCGCCGCTGCCGGTTCTTTGACTTTACGAGAGACTATCGATTGACGGTTTTCATTGGCTTTTGGGATCCGTTCACCTAGTGAACGTTATTTTTACGTATCATAAATCAAAAACAAATAAAAAATCAAAAATATAAAGATATATAAAAACTAAAAAAATTAACAAAACAATTCTTTTCCTAAAGAATTGACCAAACAAATTAAAAAATCCAAAAAGCAATCTTTTTCCTAAGAGATTGCACCCAAAAATATATATTATTGGATTCTCTCGGTTTTTATGTACATATAGTATTTTCTCTTAAAAACTCATAAATACAAAAATATTTTCTATATATTATTATAAGTAAATACGTATACGTATAAGAACAACTAATTCACATATTCTCCATAAGTATTGCCAAGGCAATACACCGTGTTGAGGGGCGTTCCAGTCCTTGACACGTGTATCGATCAAACAAAATAAAGCAAGAATAGATAAATACTTCCAATAAGCAACAATTCGAAGAATACAAACAATTAAGTGAATAGAAAGGCGATGTGCTATAAAATGCCATCTAAGGGTCAATAGGTACTTAAGTGCTTCGCGCCACCTAACCCCCCGTTCACTTGTGAGTATTCTAAGAAGGAAGGCTTCATTGGGGGTCTTGCACCCAAGTAGTACATACGTATATTATTATTTTCTTGTGGATATTTCATATTGAAACTCGAAGAGGATATTACTTTTCTCTTCAAAGTCACACGAGAGCTTCTCTCTCATTCCTCGTATTGAGTTGCATGCTCACTCGCGGGCGTGCACAAATACCGATTGGTGTACAACCCCTTCCTCCGAAAAGGAAGAAAAAGAGAAAGAGTAAAAACACCACCGTCCATCAAGCCGATCACGAGAATCGTGCTTTGATTCATCCACAACAAGAAGCCATGGCCGGAGTTGATACTCGTTCTCTGATGGAACGTTTGCAATCCAATGTTCACGGATATGCCGATGCTATCAAGATTCCCGACATTCCCGCAAATTCATTTGAGCTAAAAACGGCTATGATTAACTTGGTTTCAAACACACCTTTCTATGGTAACAAGAATGATAATCCTCATGATCATCTTAAGAGATTCCTTGCTCTTTGCAATACCATTAAGTACAATGGAGTTCCACATGATGCTATTAATTTGATATTGGTGCAATTTTCACTAGAGGGACCCGCTAAGCATTGGTTAGACACCCAACCACCCGATAGTATCACCACATGGGATGGTTTCACCACTAAGTTTTTGAACAAGTTCTTTCCCCCATCTAAGACCACGACTTTGAGGAACTTAATTATAGGCTTTCACCAAAAACCTAGTCAAACCTTTAGTGATGCTTGGGAGGAGTTTAGAGAGTTATTGAGGAGATGCCCTAACCATGGATTGGATGAAGTTCACCAAATAAATACTTTCTACAATGGCCTTAAACCTCATCACCAAGACTCACTTAATGCTTCCGCGGGAGGGAATATTCTTCTTAAATCCATTCAAGAGGCTTTGGACATCATTGAGACCAAAGCAATGGTTCAAACAAACATACAATTTGATGAAAGAGTCCATGTCATTCAAGAAGGAAGTTCTAACCCATTGGAGACTCAATTCATTTCATGCATGCAAGCATTTACTCAAGCTCAAAAGGAAAGTCAAGCATTCATGCAAAATTCCCAAAAGATGCAAGAAACTATGATGAATGACTTAATGAAGCTTTCTATGGGAAATCATTCCTCAAATGATGTGCATGCCATTACTCTTTCTTGTGTTACTTGTGGAGGTCCCCATTCATATGAACAATGTGATAAGGTGCAAGGTTATCAAGGGGAATGTTATGCTTACCAAGAGGAACATCGTGAACACTTCAAGCCAAATATCAATCCCAATAACCTTTCTTACAAGTCCCAAAATTACCTTACTCCACCGGGATTCCCAACCCAACCACCCACCCAAATTCAACAAAATCCTCCTCAAGTGTTACAAAGGAATCAAGGGCAAAGACCACCTTACCAAGGGAATAACTATAGACCACCAAATACCTTTAACAATCAAGGAAATACCTTTCAAGGTAACAACCAAGGGTTTTACAATAAACCTCCACCTTTCCAACCCCAAGGTTTTCAAGGAAATGTGCCACAAGATTATAACACAATTGAGCTTCTTCACAAAATGAATCAAGAGCATGAAAGGAGGTTCCAAGCTAATGAGAAGAGAATAAGAGAAATGAATGAAGCTAATGAGAGACGAATGAGAGAAATGCATGAAGACACAAATAAGAAGTTTATGATGCTTTATAATCAAAGACCATAAGGGGCTTTACCATCCAACACACAAACAAATCCAAGAGCAAATGTCAATGCTATTACAACAAGAAGTGGAAAGACAACAAAGGATCCTTCACCTCCTAAGCCTCCTATTGTTCCACCCACTTTTGTTCCTACATGTGACAAGCCTTATACCTCTACTTCACCACCTCAAAATGCTCCCATTCAATCAAACACACCTTCTCAACCTATTCCTACTTCTCCTTCACCTTCCACAACTCCTAATGAAGAAGCTATCAAAGATCAATCTTCCACTACAACACCTACTCCACCTACACCAAAACCAAACCTTCCATATCCTTCAAGGTTGAAAAAGGACAAGTTAAAGAACAAGGATGACATCCAAGTATCAAATTTATTAAGAATGTTCAAGCAACTCAACATCAACATATCCTTTGCGGAAGCTGTTGCTTATATGCCAAAGTTTGCTAAGATATTCAAGGATTTACTCTCAAACAAGGAAAAATTGGTTGATTTGCCCAACACATCCCTTAATGAAAATTGTTCCTCCGTGCTACTTAAAACCTTACCAACAAAACTTGGAGATCCGGGGCGCTTCTTGATACCTTGTAATTTTCCCGGTGTAGAAAATTACATGGATTTGGCGGATCTAGGGGCAAGCATTAACCTCATGCCTTTATCGGTTTGGAAAAAACTCTCTCTTCCCGAGCTCACTCCCACTAGGATGACCCTTGAGTTAGCTAACCGAACCATAGCTTACCCCGTAGGTATAGCGGAGGATGTGTTTGTAGGTGTGGATAAGTTTACATTTCCGGCCGACTTTGTAGTTGTTGATTATGACATGGATCCTAGAGTTCCTTTGATTGTTGGTAGATCGTTTTTGAGAACGGGTCGTACTTTGATAGATGTGGCGGAGGGAGAACTAATTATGAGAGTAGAGGATGAGAAAGTGGTTTTTAAGTTAGGGAAAGTTTGTGATAGGAAAGAGGTTAAGGAGTCTAGACCATGTGAGACTATTAACATAGTTGATGTGTTAGATGAGGTGTGTGATGAACACTTTCATGATGCTTGCAAGAGTACTAGTGATGAAATGCCCCATGTTGAAACCGTGGCCTCAATTGCTCCCTCTTTAACACCTTTTGGAGAGAGTGATTTCCTCTTGGAGGAATTTGAGTCAAACTTTCTTAGTGATGATGATTCTCCCATTAATTGGGAAGAAGATATTCTTACTATCCAAAAGTTGCTCAATGAGGACCCTATTCCTTCTCCTACTCCACAAGAAGTTACCCATGAGGATCCTTCCATAGTAAAACCTTCCATAGAGAGTCTACCTCCAATTGAACTTAAGGACCTTCCATCCCACTTAGAGTATGCTTTCTTAGAGGGCAAAGACCAATTACCCGTGATCATTGCTAAAGAGTTGAAAGAGGATGAGAAGGAGCAACTCATTGAAGTCCTTAAGAAACACAAGAAAGCCTTAGCATGGAAAATATCCGACATAAGGGGAATTGATCCACATTTTTGTACACACAAAATCCTTATGGAGGATGATTACAAACCCGCCATTCAAAGTCAACGAAGGCTTAACCCAAAAATCCATGAGGTCATTAAGAAGGAGGTGATTAAACTCCTTGATGCGGGTATGATTTACCCCATTTCCGACTCTCCATGGGTTAGCCCAGTACATTATGTTCCAAAGAAGGGTGGAATCACCGTAGTGCCTAATGAGAACAATGAGCTTATTCCTACGAGACTTGTTACCGGTTGGAGAGTTTGTATTGACTATAGGAAACTCAATGAGGCTCCTAGGAAAGACCATTTCCCATTACCTTTTATGGATCAAATGCTTGAACGTTTAGCGGGAAATGAGTACTATTGCTTTCTTGATGGCTTTTCGGGTTATTTCCAAATACCCATTGACCCTAAGGATCAAGAAAAGACCACATTCACTGTCCCTACGGTACATTTGCTTACAAGAGGATGCCTTTTGGCTTATGTAATGCACCGGGGACGTTTCAAAGGTGCATGATGGCGATTTTCCATGACATGATAGAGCAAACTATGGAGGTTTTTATGGATGATTTTTCCGTCTTTGGAAATTCATTTACCTCATGTCTCACCAATCTAGAGAGAATGCTTAAGCGTTGTGAGGAAACACGTTTAGTGCTTAATTGGGAGAAATGTCACTTTATGGTTAAAGAGGGAATTGTTTTAGGACACAAAATATCCAACAAGGGATTAGAATGGATCGAGCTAAAATTGATGTGATTGCTAAGCTTCCCCCACCCACTTCGGTTAAAGGTGTGAGGAGTTTCTTAGGTCATGCGAGGTTTTATAGGCGCTTTATACAAGATTTTTCTTAGATAGCTAGACCGATGAGTCACCTCTTAGAAAAGGAGGCTCCTTTCATTTTTAACCAAGATTGTTTGGACTCTTTTGAGACTCTTAAGGAGAAATTGACTAAGGCTCCCGTTTTGGTTTCTCCAAATTGGGAATTACGTTTTGAGCTTATGTGTGACGCTAGTGATTATGCGGTGGGGGGCGTCTTAGGACAAAGAGTGAATAAGCATTTTCAACCTATACACTATGCGAGTAAAACCATGACCGGTGCAAAACTTGATTACACTACCACGGAAAAAGAGTTGCTTGCTATAGTCTATGATTTTGAGAAATTTATACCATACCTTGTGCTATCCAAAACAATAGTGTATACGGATCATTCCGCTCTCAAGTATCTCATGACAAAACAAGATGCTAAGCCTAGGCTTTTGAGATGGGTTTTGTTGCTTCGAGAGTTTAAGATAGAAATTCGTGATAAGAAAGGGGCTGAGAATTTAGCGACGGATCACTTGAGTAGACTTGAGCATCCTTTTCTAGGAGATTTTCCAAATCAAGAAATCAATGAATCCTTTCCATTAGAGGAGCTCATGTCTATCTCTTCCCAAGAGGATGCCACTCCTTGGTTTGCGGATATAGAAAACTATCTTGTGGGGAATGTGCTTATTGAAGGTCTTACTTACCAACAAAAGAAGAAATTTCTTAAGGAAGTTAAGTACTACTTTTGGGATGATCCTTATCTTTTTAGGCATTGTGTGGACCAAATCATTAGACGGTGTATAGATGGGCCCGAGGCATTTAAGATCTTAGAAGCATGTCATAAAGGACCTACGGGTGGACATTTT
Organism: Glebionis coronaria; assembly: GCA_025667525.1. Classification (NCBI taxonomy): domain Eukaryota; kingdom Viridiplantae; phylum Streptophyta; class Magnoliopsida; order Asterales; family Asteraceae; genus Glebionis; species Glebionis coronaria. Next base: position 61,519,951 of record CM046874.1, on the reverse strand, counting down.
GGGCCCAACTATTGTAACACCCCCAAATTTATACAACTCAATATAGCGGAAGACTCGTTGGTGTTACGGGATAGCACATTACTCACATCATAGACAACGCTTAAAAATCGCGTCGTTTATTAGTAAAGCATTTCCATTCATAAATATCAAAGTTACATAGGTCCCAAGTCATTGTATTTTATACAAGGTTTACAAAGCATTTGAATGGAAATTATAATTTAAGTGCGGGCCATGAATTCTTGTTGTCTTCCCGAGAATTACCTTCAAGTACCTGAGACAAAACATGTTAAAAGAAAAGGTCAGCGATTACGCCGAGTGAATTCATAGAGTTTAATAAAATCCATCAATATAATATCGGTATAAAATTATTACCGAAAATCACTTTGTACAAATCATTGTAATAGGCCATAAAATAGCCAAAGTCATTTTTATACAAATCCTTATCGAAAATCATAATATAGGCATTTGCCTTAAAAATCATTATACGAACCATTGTCGTAAAAACATCATACAATACGTTTTATAACGTTGTATAGATTAAATAAAAACCGTTATATGAATATGGTTATATAAAACCAAAACACGAACATAATATCAAGAGTATGACCCCGTATTGCTAGTCAAGCAATACATCGTAATTCGGTGCGTATAGTAGTATTTTGTTAATTGGATTATTATAAGCCGTATGACATTGTTACCTTACTACAACAAACAACGGGTAGCTAGCCCGAAACTCATTTGCCCATCTAAATTAGCGTGTCGTCACAAAGGTCACGCTATGTAAATCTTCTCATACATAAATTCGCTTACCAATCAACGTGGCACGACGGGGATCAACCGTCAAGGCGCGAACTGGGGTGATCGTCCCCAAATAGTATTATTATATGCATAAGCGTCTACCAAATCCCGGTAGTTCACAATTCATGCTAATGGGACTTTTAGTGACATAACCTAACTTTAATAATCCATTTTATTTCATCTATCGGGTCATTTAATCATTTATAGGGTCATACAATCATTCGGGTCCAAATCAATAAACAAACAATCGGGACAACTAGTGTCCTAGTTTATAAAAACTAACATGTTATCTCCCTCGCGGGTCTATAAAACATTTCATAAAAACATTTAAAAGAGTGCGAGGCTATGAACTCACGTTGATGTGGGAAAGCGGGTTATCGGCAATTCGGATGTACGGTATGTTGGAAATACGTTTTACGTATTTATGAAGGATCGGTCGCTCCAACGATAATTATGTAATGGGCTCGTGATCCACTTAGTTAATGTATAGTCCATATAGCCCACATGTAGGGTGGGCTATATATATCCCCTCCTAGCATGTTAGGAGGGATTGATCGTTTTCATATTTCATTATTAATCTTTACTTTCTCTCTCTACTTTTCTCCCTTCTCTCCTTTCTCTCTCTACTCCATCATCTCCCTTCTCATCTTCTTTATATATTAATCTATTAATCTACCCACTTTATCCATCTAATCAATCATGTAGAATAGGCCAAAGATCTCGTAGACCTTCAATTGGTATCAAGAGCATGGTTAGATTGGTTTATTCTTGTTTTTATTTTGTTTAATTTTGATGGGTTTTGATTTAATCAAGCTTTTATCTTAAAAAGTTTGTATTTTTATGCTTTAAATCATGTCAAATCTTTAGATTTACTTACTTTTTAGATAAAAATCATAAATTTTTATACAAAAATCAAAAATTTTATTATCAAATCTTAAAAAGTTTGTGTTTTTATAAAAAGTTTGTGTTTTTCTTTTTTTAATTTTGTATTTTTATTGATAAAACCCTTTCTATTTTGATTGCATTTTTGCTTCAATTCGTCTCATCTTATTCGTCTCATCAGTTTCGTCTCATCAGTTTTCGTCTAATTACCTTTTTTGTAACACTCTCATTTTTCGTATCGGTACAGCGGAAGGGTCTTTCAGAGTGTTACGGGATAGCACAATAACTCCAATCATAGACAACACATAAAAATGGTTGTACAAGGTTTAACAAACATTCATTCGATAAAAAGGTTTAAAAGTGTACAACAGGTCCCAAATTATACAGGTCATTAAGTTTACAAAACACAGATCGAATGAACATTTTTAATATTAAGTGTGGGCCATCAGAGTCGATCTCCATCCGGATTACCTTCAAGCACCTGAGATAGAAAACATGCAAAAATCATATCAGCGAATGCCGAGTGAATTCATAGAGTTTAATGAAAACCGTTATATAAAACAATCATTTACAATCATTGAAAATCAGAACACAAGTATAATATCGGAAGTAAGTCCACATATTGCTAGTCAGGCAATATATAAATCAAGCATACATCTGAAACCGTCCATGAGACCGTAGTCTCTATATTACCATGATAGGTAATATATTCATCGTAATAGCGTCGTTATCGTCTACTTAGATTATACATGTCGTATAGATTATAGTATCTGAATTAGGATACGTTTTAGGATTATTATTAGCCGCATGACATTGTTACCTTACTGTGAAAACAGCGGGCCGCGAACCCGACAAACAATTTGCCCATCTAAGTTAGCGTGTCGTCACAAAAATCACGCTATGGAATCTTCTCATACATAAATTCGCTTACCAATCAATGTGGTACGACGGGGATCAACCGTCAAGGCGCGAATTGGGGTGATCGTCCCCAAATAGTACTATCAAATGCATAAGCGTCTACCAAAACCCGGTAGTTCACAATTCATGCTAATGGGACTTTAAGTGACATAACCTAACTACTAATAATCCTTTTAGTCTCGAATATAGGGTCATAGCATCATTCGGGTCCATCTCATTAAGCATACAATCGGGACTACTTGTGTTCTATTTTTATAAAAATCTAGCATGTTATCTCCCTCGCGGGTTTACAAATCATTTTATAAAACATTTAAAAGAGTGCGAGGCTATGAACTCACGTTGTTAATGAAAGGCGGATTATCGGCTACGGGCGTGCTTCGGTCACGGAAACCTATATAAATAATAATCGGTCTTAGACTCGGTCCAATGACTTTTATCAAAATAACAATATACATATATATGATTATTGTACATATGATGATGATCAAGTGGGTTTATAAATCCTCATTTACTCATTTTAGCGTTTACGTTTTAGTATCGTCTTACTAGTTCACTAGTTTTACCGATTTTACCTATTTTAAGTTCATTAAGTCTTTTATAAGTTCTTTTACTTGTTTTTACCCATTATATACTTATATGATCAGTATATATACTTTTCATGTTGGGCCCTATTGGGTTAAGCCCAAATAATTCTTTTTACAAGTATTTATCTTGTTAAGTCCAGTTATTAGTCTAATAGGTTTAGTTAGCTCGTAAATGTCCGTAATTCTTATAGTTCGGGTTTTATCGGTTTTTACTTGTCTTAGTTACTTATACATCAGTATATAACTTTTATAAACTTTACATTAGACGGGTTTGGTCGTCTAAGTTTTATTTGATGAAAAACGTTAATTTCACGGCGATAGCCGAAAAAGTCGTAAAAATCAAGTTTATAGTTTTTATTACTTATAAATATTACTTTTACCACCATTTATATATTTTACCCATTTAATTAACCTTTTATACATTTATATAAATAAGTTTTATAAGTTAGTGGGTTTATACTTTACATTTTATAAATTATAAAGTGAGTGCTTATATAATAATAATAAACATTATTTCCAAAATCTGATTTTTAACTTCACATTCACCATTTTTATGATATCTAGAGTTCTACAATGACTTAGAAGCTCATTTTTGGATGAAAACTTCTTCATAATATGTGCTAAATATAACTTAGTTATAGCTACTGCCCATTTTGAGTCTAAGTTGCCTTAACAGTCCCTACAAAACTGCTTATTCAGATTGTACCACCTAACTTGTTTTGATCATATCTCACTCATTATTTTGATTCCATTGCATGACCAACTCTCACATGTGTATAACATCATCTACTTTACTGTAAATAGATCAAACCATGCATTTTTATCAGTTCTTCATTTAGTTATCTACTGTTTTTATACAGCCAACTAATTAGACATGATTTTAGCTTCATTTCTTATGGTTATCATCATTTTTAAGCATGTTTATCAACACTTGATCCCCACACAACATTTTTATCATCATATATACATCATATACATATACAAAATGAAAGAAAATACATTTGTTCTTTACAAAATAATAAGAGAAAAATGTAGAGGATGATCTTCTTTACCAATCCAAGTGGATTTCTTGTTTTAGGAAGGCAAGAACTTGATGAACACAACAAGTATCTCCAAGACCATCAAATAGCAAGATCATATGTTGGAAAATCAGCCCTAGGACACAAGCAAATCACCTCCAAAGTTGGTTATATGGCCACCAAATGATCAAGGTTTCAAGGAAACACCTTAATAGGACTAGTAAACATGTGGTTTGTAGTTAAAAGAGATCAAAGATGGTGTTTGTGGCTTGATTTGGGACGGCACAAAGTGGAAGTAGAGAGAGTTTTAAGAGTGAATTGCATGTAAGAAATGGTTAAGTGAAAACCATTTGTTGGTTTTGTGTAGTGGTGGAAGGTTTAGCTTAAAGTGTAAGCATGAGCTTACACTTGTGCAAGCTTAGCTAACCTTGTGCCACCTAAGTGTGGTGGTGTATTCTAGCCGTCCCATGTAAGCTAGTGGGATGGGGCAAAGTGTTTTGTCCCATCTCACTAGTTTACGGGTATTTCTCGATTCTAGTTTTCTCGATTTGCGTGCCCTCGGGTCGTTTTACGAAAAACGTTTTTATAAATTATGAATCACCGTCACAAAACGAATCCAATAAAAATTGTCTCATCAAAAACGGAGTTCAAAAACGTAAATACGTAATCCTAAGGTTTCCGGTTTAGTCGTAAAAGACGCCAAATTATGCACGTAAGCCCAAATTTAAATCCGTAAATTGTGAGTTCGTCAACCAACACAAAAATAAGTTTCAAAATATTATACGAGAAAATATTTAACTACCTGAAAATGTTAGATTTGTCACAGCTTTTCCTCCTAAAAGGGATCAACGTCCTCGTGATCCATTTCATTTGGATGTCCGTTTCTTATTGAAATCGAAGATGTGCGGATATTTCTTCCACATTTCATCCTCTCGTTCCCAAGTATACTCCGGTCCATGCTTTGAATTCCATCGGATCTTGACAATAGGTATCCGACTTTGTTTCAGTTGCTTTACCTCACGGTCCATAACTTCTACGGGCTCTTCGATAAAATGCAACTTCCCATCTATTCGAACCTTACCTAACGGAATTTTCTCATCACTCACTGCTAGACATTTCTTCAGATTAGATACATGGAATGTGTTGTGAACACCATGAAGTTCTGGGGGTAACTCTAGTTTGTAAGCCACCGGACCTACTCTAGATAGAATCTTAAAGGGTCCAATATAACGGGGATTCAATTTTCCTCGTTTTCCAAATCTTATAACGCCTTTCCATGGCGATACTTTCAACATTACTCGGTCACCCACTTCAAACTCCATTGGCTTCCGCCGCACATCCGCGTAACTTTTCTGTCTACTACGGGCAGTCAACAACCTCTTCTTAATCTGGACTATCATCTCTGTAGTCTCCCGGATCAATTCCGGTCCCGTGAGCTGGGTATCCCCAACTTCACTCCAACATACAGGAGATCTACACTTCCTACCATACAAAGCTTCAAACGGTGCAGCTTTAATACTAGAATGATAACTATTGTTATATGAAAACTCTGCTAACGACAAATGTTTATCCCAATTCTTACCAAAGTCTAACACACAAGCTCTCAACATATCTTCCAGTGTTTGTATCGTCCTTTCACTCTGCCCATCAGTCTGAGGGTGATAAGCAGTGCTCATGTCGAGATTCGTTCCCAAAGATCTTTGGAGAGATTTCCAAAAATTCGATGCGAATCTAGGATCTCGATCTGAAATGATCGATACAGGCACTCCATGCTTGCATACGACATTATCCAGGTATATTCGAGTCAGCTTCTCCAGTGAGAACTGCTCCTTAACCGGAATGAAGTGTGCTGATTTGGTCAGTCTATCGACAATAACCCAAATCGAATTGTTTCCAGATGATGTTCTAGGAAGCTTGGTGATAAAGTCCATCGTAATTCGCTCCCACTTCCATTCAGGAATCTTTGGTTGTTGAAGTAGTCCTGATGGCTTTTGATGTTCAGCTTTAACTCTAGCACAAGTCAAGCATTGAAGAACATACATAGCTATGTCAGCTTTCATATTCGGCCACAAGTACAACTTCTTCAAATCATGGTACATCTTATCAGATCCTGGATGAATGGAATACTTAGATTTATGGGATTCTAACATAATCAAATCTCTTAAGCCTCCAAACTTAGGTATCCACATACGACCTCTTAAACATTTCACTCCATCAGCTCTAACCTCTAAAGGATCTCCTTCTCCTCGGAACCCTTCATTAACAAAATTCTCCTTCTTACAAGCTTCTATTTGCGCATTTCTAATTTGCTCAGGCAAATTATTGTGCACGGTCAAGACTAGAGAACGCACCCTAATAGGCTCTCTATCTTTCCTACTCAACGCATCAGCAACAACGTTGGCTTTTCCTGGGTGATACTTTATATCACAATCATAATCACTTAACAACTCTATCCATCTTCGTTGCCTCATGTTCAACTCTTTCTGGTCGAGAATATACTGTAGGCTTTTGTGATCGGTGAATACCGTACACTTGGTGCCATACAGATAATGTCTCCACAACCTAAGAGCAAAGACCACAGCTCCTAGCTCAAGATCATGAGTAGTGTAATTCTCCTCATTCTTCCTTAATTGCCTAGAAGCATAAGCTATCACTTTCTCTCTCTGCATCAAAATAGCTCCATAACCTCTAAGAGATGCATCACAATACACTACAAAATCTTCACTCCCTTCGGGTAATGATAAGATTGGCGCACTACATAATTTTTGATTCAATATCTGAAATGCTCCATCTTCATCACTTCCCCAAACGAAAGGTTTATTCTTCTGAGTAAGCTTAGTCAAGGGTTTAGCTATCAAAGAAAATTATTTAATGAATCGCCTATAATAGCCAGCCAATCCTAGGAACTGTCGCACTTCCGTTGGCGTTGTCAGTGCAGACCATTTCTTAATAGCTTCAACCTTTGCAGGATCAACATGAATTCCATCTCTGTTAATCACATGACCAAGAAATTGCACAGAATCTAACCAGAAATCACACTTCGAAAACTTAGCATACAACTTTTCATCCTTCAACAAATTCAAAACAATCCTCAAATGTTCTCTATGCTCATCTTCATTCTTAGAATAGATTAGAATATCGTCAATAAACACAATCACAAATTTATCCAAGTAGGGCTTGCACACTCGATTCATTAAATCCATGAAAACCGCAGGTGCGTTAGTTAACCCAAATGGCATTACTTGAAATTCATAGTGTCCATAACGAGTTCTAAATGCAGTTATAGGAATATCTTCTTCACGGACGCGAAGTTGGTGATATCCTGACCGTAAATCTATCTTAGAATACACACTAGATCTTTGCAGTTGATCAAACAAATCATCAATCCTAGGTAAAGGATATCGATTCTTAATTGTCAACTTATTCAGTTCCCTATAATCAATGCACATACGAAAAGATCCATCCTTCTTCTTAACGAACAAGACTGGAGCTCCCCAAGGCGACGAGCTCGGTCGAATAAAACCTTTATCAGACAACTCCTTAAGTTGCTCAGATAACTCCTTTAATTCAGAAGGGGCTAATCGGTAAGGCGCACGTGCCACCGGTGCAGCACCAGGAATTAAATCGATTCGAAACTCTACTTGCCTTATCGGTGGAAGTCCTGGTAAATCTTTAGGAAATACCTCAGGAAATTCACAAATAATAGGTACATCTTCTAATCGTTCCTCCCTAGACTCATTCCCGGTCACTTGAGCTAAGAATAACTCACAACCGTTCCTGATGTACTTTTGGACTTTAATACATGAAACGATTTTCAAACGGGATTCACCTCGACTACCATCAATTACTAACGTCCTATTCCTAAGAGGAATCTTAACCTTCTTCTCTCCACATAAAATAGTAGCATTGTTCAACGACAACCAATCCATACCAATAATAATATCAAAACTACCTAATTCTATCAACATCAAATCAATCGGAAAGGAATGGTTCAAGAGATTTAGAGAGCATCCTTCTAATAGCTTATTAGTTTTCACTAATTTACCATCAGCCAATTCCACCTCGTAACTGGTACTTATCTCAACAGGTTCAATATCAATAAGGGCACTAAATTTAGTGGATACAAAGCTCCTATCGGCACCCGAATCGAATAAAGCAACAACATAATGATTGTTGAGTAAAAACGTACCGGTAACGACATTCGGATCCTCTTTCTTCACCTCAATTGTTCCAAGTTGGTAGATACCACCCTGGGGGTTTCTTCCAGGTACAATCGCTTTCAACTTGGGGCATTCCGATTTCCTATGACCTTCTTCATTACAGTTGAAGCAAATCGTTCCCTTCTTACACCTTTCAACCTTGTGTCCAAGCTTTCCGCAATTTCGGCACTTCCAACAGTCGCCAGGATGCCTCTTGTTGCCACACTTAGGACATCTATCATCGTTGCGCGGTGCATTGTTGGTAATAGCATTTGCATTCCCCTTTCTCTGGTTCTGACGGCGATTGAAATTCTTCCTATAATCACCTCTATCTACACGATCACCGTCTCCCTTTCTTTTCTCACCTACACGGGCTTCATCTTCCTTATTCTGAATTATCTGTCCAATGAGTTGGTAAGCCATTCGAACAGCATCATCAATGGTCAGTGGTTTCGATGATGTCACGTCCCCCCGGATATTCCTGGTCAACCCTTTCACATATTGCTCAATTCGGATCTCTTCGGGTTCAACCAATCGAGGACATAGCAAGGCCAACTCATGGAATCGATTCGTGTAACTATCAATGTCCACACCTTTCATTCTCAGATGAATCAACTCTTGTTCTAACCTAATGATCACACTACGAGGACAAAACTCCAAAGTCATCCACTTCTTGATTTCAACCCAAGGAGTAGCATTAGCAGCATCAAGACCCATGAAAGCAATTCTCCCGTTCCACCAAGTCAACGCACGACCTTTAAGAGTAGCCATAGCAAAAGTCACCTTATCTTCCTCCTTACACTTACTAATCCTAAACACCGATTCAATCTTCTCGATCCACTGGCTTAGTCCTACAGCACCTTCAGTTCCATTAAAAGGTAGAGGTTCACACTTCATGAACGTCACATAAGTACAACCACCAACTTCAGGTGCATTCGTTCCAAGTACTCCTACATTTCCTCCAGCATTAGCATTCACATTATTAGCATTCACATTCACATTAGTACCGCCAATTCCACTACCGCCAGCTCCACTACCGCCAACTTCATTTCTAGCATTTGCCATAAATTCCGTCATAGATGCGGTAACTTGCTCCGTAATAATCCTACGTACATCATCCTCAGTCACAGCCTTCTTGGGCGGCATAGTTCTATAATTCCACAATTTCAAAGCATTAAGCATTCACCCAACAAAGGATTCATATAATATGGATCGAATTCATAATCAAGATACAAATAAGGCACAATATGGAATTCAAGACAAGATACATATTTCATTCGATCTGAAACAAAAGTATTGTCTTAGTACATCCATATCAAAGTTCTAACACTATAAACACTCAAAATTCGTGCCAAGTCTATTACTAACAAGTCGGTTCAGTCAAAGCTACAAACACAAAAGATCTAAAGGTCACTACTAAACACAGACTGGTCTACTGAGAACCGCCAGATGGTCCATCATCCATCGTCTTCTGGATCTTCGCCGGACGATCACCAGACACATCTTCAGCTGGGCGCTTACGGATTACTCCTCTTTCAACCATGTCAGCATAAAATCTACTGTTCCAACCCACGGATATATTCAACTCCTTTTCGGCTTTCTCACGCATCGCACGAGCCACACTCAACTGAATTTCCATAGAATTCACCTTTTTCTTCATCTCAGCAAACTCACGACTTTCCAATACCGATAATCTCCTAAAAGCCTCATTCAAACCACGTTCTACATCACTCAAATCCAGACTAAGCAATTCTCGCTCTTTCTCGCCAATCTTTGCCTTCGACTCCAAATAAGCAACCTGAGTCTGAACAACACCTAATCCAACCTCTGTCACACAACTCTTAACACGGGAAGCATCTAGATCACGTCTCAAGGCCCATGGTGCAAGACCATCAATATGAGTAGCCTCTCGAGCACTAGACGACTCTCCTATCTCACGTCTACGAGTAGCAATACCATCAGTACCGTCAGGTGCATCGTCATCCTCATCCTCCTCTGATTCAGAATCAGATTCAGACGATTCAGACATTTCATCCCTAGGTAACTCATCCTCAGAATCAGACAAACAAACTGGTGGGGGCAAAGGCTCGCCCTCTGGAACATCATACGGATATATAAGCTCAGCTTCCTCATCGTCATCAACCTCAACATCTATACCTACATCCTCCTCTACATCCTCGTCGTCAATCTCATCATCTAACTCATCTAACCCAATCTCATTCTCATTCTCAATATCAACATTCTCAATATCCACATTCTCAATATCCACATTCTCAATCTCCACATTCTCAATATCATTCTCTACTAAGTCAACCTGAGGGGCAATCTGATCTCCTAGTCCTAACTCGGGCTCGGGATCCTCAAATGGTTCCTCCTCGTCATCAATATCAAAATCTACTAAGTCTAAATAAGGATCATCTTCTATATTGGGTTCGGGAATAGCATGGTTTTCTACAGGAATATTAGGGTCAGCCATGACAATCTGCATTTATATATATTTATCTCGTATTAGGATAACATACTAGTTAAACAATTACATAATGAAATCACGATATATACATATATATAAATTAAATTATATATATCAAAATATATATCTTCTCAATAGGGCTTGTTGGTAACGTCGGAGATCTCTGGCACCGTTATAGTCAAAAGATTTTTCAATTATTTTCTCAAATGTTCATTGTCAAAAGATTTTGAAAAGTTTTGTTCAAAACCTTGGTTTTTAAAATCTTTTGTTCTCTACAACGAGAGCTCTGGTACCAAACTGTAACACTCTCATTTTTCGTATCGGTACAGCGGAAGGGTCTTTCAGAGTGTTACGGGATAGCACAATAACTCCAATCATAGACAACACATAAAAATGGTTGTACAAGGTTTAACAAACATTCATTCGATAAAAAGGTTTAAAAGTGTACAACAGGTCCCAAATTATACAGGTCATTAAGTTTACAAAACACAGATCGAATGAACATTTTTAATATTAAGTGTGGGCCATCAGAGTCGATCTCCATCCGGATTACCTTCAAGCACCTGAGATAGAAAACATGCAAAAATCATATCAGCGAATGCCGAGTGAATTCATAGAGTTTAATGAAAACCGTTATATAAAACAATCATTTACAATCATTGAAAATCAGAACACAAGTATAATATCGGAAGTAAGTCCACATATTGCTAGTCAGGCAATATATAAATCAAGCATACATCTGAAACCGTCCATGAGACCGTAGTCTCTATATTTCCATGATAGGTAATATATTCATCGTAATAGCGTCGTTATCGTCTACTTAGATTATACATGTCGTATAGATTATAGTATCTGAATTAGGATACGTTTTAGGATTATTATTAGCCGCATGACATTGTTACCTTACTGTGAAAACAGCGGGCCGCGAACCCGACAAACAATTTGCCCATCTAAGTTAGCGTGTCGTCACAAAAATCACGCTATGGAATCTTCTCATACATAAATTCGCTTACCAATCAATGTGGTACGACGGGGATCAACCGTCAAGGCGCGAACTGGGGTGATCGTCCCCAAATAGTACTATCAAATGCATAAGCGTCTACCAAAACCCGGTAGTTCACAATTCATGCTAATGGGACTTTAAGTGACATAACCTAACTACTAATAATCCTTTTAGTCTCGAATATAGGGTCATAGCATCATTCGGGTCCATCTCATTAAGCATACAATCGGGACTACTTGTGTTCTATTTTTATAAAAATCTAGCATGTTATCTCCCTCGCGGGTTTACAAATCATTTTATAAAACATTTAAAAGAGTGCGAGGCTATGAACTCACGTTGTTAATGAAAGGCGGATTATCGGCTACGGGCGTGCTTCGGTCACGGAAACCTATATAAATAATAATCGGTCTTAGACTCGGTCCAATGACTTTTATCAAAATAACAATATACATATATATGATTATTGTACATATGATGATGATCAAGTGGGTTTATAAATCCTCATTTACTCATTTTAGCGTTTACGTTTTAGTATCGTCTTACTAGTTCACTAGTTTTACCGATTTTACCTATTTTAAGTTCATTAAGTCTTTTATAAGTTCTTTTACTTGTTTTTACCCATTATATACTTATATGATCAGTATATATACTTTTCATGTTGGGCCCTATTGGGTTAAGCCCAAATAATTCTTTTTACAAGTATTTATCTTGTTAAGTCCAATTATTAGTCTAATAGGTTTAGTTAGCTCGTAAATGTCCGTAATTCTTATAGTTCGGGTTTTATCGGTTTTTACTTGTCTTAGTTACTTATACATCAGTATATAACTTTTATAAACTTTACATTAGACGGGTTTGGTCGTCTAAGTTTTATTTGATGAAAAACGTTAATTTCACGGCGATAGCCGAAAAAGTCGTAAAAATCAAGTTTATAGTTTTTATTACTTACAAATATTACTTTTACCACCATTTATATATTTTACCCATTTAATTAACCTTTTATACATTTATATAAATAAGTTTTATAAGTTAGTGGGTTTATACTTTACATTTTATAAATTATAAAGTGAGTGCTTATATAATAATAATAAACATTATTTCCAAAATCTGATTTTTAACTTCACATTCACCATTTTTATCATATCTAGAGTTCTACAATGACTTAGAAGCTCATTTTTGGATGACAACTTCTTCATAATATGTGCTAAATATAACTTAGTTATAGCTACTGCCCATTTTGAGTCTAAGTTGCCTTAACAGTCCCTACAAAACTGCTTATTCAGATTGTACCACCTAACTTGTTTTGATCATATCTCACTCATTATTTTGATTCTATTGCATGGCCAACTCTCACATGTGTATAACATCATCTACTTTACTGTAAATAGATCAAACCATGCATTTTTATCAGTTCTTCATTTAGTTATCTACTGTTTTTATACAGCCAACTAATTAGACATGATTTTAGCTTCATTTCTTATGGTTATCATCATTTTTAAGCATGTTTATCAACACTTGATCCCCACACAACATTTTTATCATCATATATACATCATATACATATACAAAATGAAAGAAAATACATTTGTTCTTTACAAAATAATAAGAGAAAAATGTAGAGGATGATCTTCTTTACCAATCCAAGTGGATTTCTTGTTTTAGGAAGGCAAGAACTTGATGAACACAACAAGTATCTCCAAGACCATCAAATAGCAAGATCATATGTTGGAAAATCAGCCCTAGGACACAAGCAAATCACCTCCAAAGTTGGTTATATGGCCACCAAATGATCAAGGTTTCAAGGAAACACCTTAATAGGACTAGTAAACATGTGGTTTGTAGTTAGAAGAGATCAAAGATGGTGTTTGTGGCTTGATTTGGGACGACACAAAGTGGAAGTAGAGAGAGTTTTGAGAGTGAATTGCATGTAAGAAATGGTTAAGTGAAAACCATTTGTTGGTTTTGTGTAGTGGTGGAAGGTTTAGCTTAAAGTGTAAGCATGAGCTTACACTTGTGCAAGCTTAGCTAACCTTGTGCCACCTAAGTGTGGTGGTGTATTCTAGCCGTCCCATGTAAGCTAGTGGGATGGGGCAAAGTGTTTTGTCCCATCTCACTAGTTTACGGGTATTTCTCGATTCTAGTTTTCTCGATTTGCGTGCCCTCGGGTCGTTTTACGAAAAACGTTTTTATAAATTATGAATCACCGTCACAAAACGAATCCAATAAAAATTGTCTCATCAAAAACGGAGTTCAAAAACGTAAATACGTAATCCTAAGGTTTCCGGTTTAGTCGTAAAAGACGCCAAATTATGCACGTAAGCCCAAATTTAAATCCGTAAATTGTGAGTTCGTCAACCAACACAAAAATAAGTTTCAAAATATTATATGAGAAAATATTTAACTACCTGAAAATGTTAGATTTGTCACAGCTTTTCCTCCTAAAAGGGATCAACGTCCTCGTGATCCATTTCATTTGGATGTCCGTTTCTTATTGAAATCGAAGAGGTGCGGACATTTCTTCCACATTTCATCCTCTCGTTCCCAAGTATACTCCGGTCCATGCTTTGAATTCCATCGGATCTTGACAATAGGTATCCGACTTTGTTTCAGTTGCTTTACCTCACGGTCCATAACTTCTACGGGCTCTTCGATAAAATGCAACTTCCCATCTATTCGAACCTTACCTAACGGAATTTTCTCATCACTCACTGCTAGACATTTCTTCAGATTAGATACATGGAATGTGTTGTGAACACCATGAAGTTCTGGGGGTAACTCTAGTTTGTAAGCCACCAGACCTACTCTAGATAGAATCTTAAAGGGTCCAATATAACGGGGATTCAATTTTCCTCGTTTTCCAAATCTTATAACGCCTTTCCATGGCGATACTTTCAACATTACTCGGTCACCCACTTCAAACTCCATTGGCTTCCGCCGCACATCCGCGTAACTTTTCTGTCTACTACGGGCAGTCAACAACCTCTTCTTAATCTGGACTATCATCTCCGTAGTCTCCCGGATCAATTCCGGTCCCGTGAGCTGGGTATCCCCAACTTCACTCCAACATACAGGAGATCTACACTTCCTACCATACAAAGCTTCAAACGGTGCAACTTTAATACTAGAATGGTAACTATTGTTATATGAAAACTCTGCTAACGACAAATGTTTATCCCAATTCTTACCAAAGTCTAACACACAAGCTCTCAACATATCTTCCAGTGTTTGTATCGTCCTTTCACTCTGCCCATCAGTCTGAGGGTGATAAGCAGTGCTCATGTCGAGATTCGTTCCCAAAGATCTTTGGAGAGATTTCCAAAAATTCGATGCGAATCTAGGATCTCGATCTGAAATGATCGATACAGGCACTCCATGCTTGCATACGACATTATCCAGGTATATCCGAGTCAGCTTCTCCAGTGAGAACTACTCCTTAACCGGAATGAAGTGTGCTGATTTGGTCAGTCTATCGACAATAACCCAAATCGAATTGTTTCCAGATGATGTTCTAGGAAGCTTGGTGATAAAGTCCATCGTAATTCGCTCCCACTTCCATTTAGGAATCTTTGGTTGTTGAAGTAGTCCTGATGGCTTTTGATGTTCAGCTTTAACTCTAGCACAAGTCAAGCATTGAAGAACATACATAGCTATGTCAGCTTTCATATTCGGCCACCAGTACAACTTCTTCAAATCATGGTACATCTTATCAGATCCTGGATGAATGGAATACTTAGATTTATGGGATTCTAACATAATCAAATCTCTTAAGCCTCCAAACTTAGGTATCCACATACGACCTCTTAAACATTTCACTCCATCAGCTCTAACCTCTAAAGGATCTCCTTCTCCTCGGAACCCTTCATTAACAAAATTCTCCTTCTTACAAGCTTCTATTTGCGCATTTCTAATTTGCTCAGGCAAATTATTGTGCACGGTCAAGACTAGAGAACGCACCCTGATAGGCTCTCTATCTTTCCTACTCAACGCATCAGCAACAACGTTGGCTTTTCCTGGGTGATACTTTATATCACAATAATAATCACTTAACAACTCTATCCATCTTCGTTGCCTCATGTTCAACTCTTTCTGGTCGAGAATATACTGTAGGCTTTTGTGATCGGTGAATACCGTACACTTGGTGCCATCCAGATAATGTCTCCACAACCTAAGAGCAAAGACCACAGCTCCTAGCTCAAGATCATGAGTAGTGTAATTCTCCTCATTCTTCCTTAATTGCCTAGAAGCATAAGCTATCACTTTCTCTCTCTGCATCAAAACTCCATAACCTCTAAGAGATGCATCACAATACACTACAAAATCTTCACTCCCTTCGGGTAATGATAAGATTGGCGCACTACATAACTTTTGCTTCAATATCTGAAATGCTCCATCTTCATCACTTCCCCAAACGAAAGGTTTATTCTTCTGAGTAAGCTTAGTCAAGGGTTTAGCTATCAAAGAAAATTCTTTAATGAATCGCCTATAATAGCCAGCCAATCCTAAGAACTGTCGCACTTCCGTTGGCGTTGTCGGTGCAGACCATTTCTTAATAGCTTCAACCTTTGCAGGATCAACATGAATTCCATCTCTGTTAATCACATGACCAAGAAATTGCACAGAATCTAACCAGAAATCACACTTCGAAAACTTAGCATACAACTTTTCATCCTTCAACAAATTCAAAACAATCCTCAAATGTTCTCTATGCTCATCTTCATTCTTAGAATAGATTAGAATATCGTCAATAAACACAATCACAAATTTATCCAAGTAGGGCTTGCACACTCGATTCATTAAATCCATGAAAACCGCAGGTGCGTTAGTTAACCCAAATGGCATTACTTGAAATTCATAGTGTCCATAACGAGTTCTAAATGCAGTTATAGGAATATCTTCTTCACGGACGCGAAGTTGGTGATATCCTGACCGCAAATCTATCTTAGAATACACACTAGATCTTTGCAGTTGATCAAACAAATCATCAATCCTAGGTAAAGGATATCGATTCTTAATTGTCAACTTATTCAGTTCCCTATAATCAATGCACATACGAAAAGATCCATCCTTCTTCTTAACGAACAAGACTGGAGCTCCCCAAGGCGACGAGCTCGGTCGAATAAAACCTTTATCAGACAACTCCTTAAGTTGCTCAGATAACTCCTTTAATTCAGAAGGGGCTAATCGGTAAGGCGCACGTGCCACCGGTGCAGCACCAGGAATTAAATCGATTCGAAACTCTACTTGCCTTATCGGTGGAAGTCCTGGTAAATCTTTAGGAAATACCTCAGGAAATTCACAAATAATAGGTACATCTTCCAATCGTTCCTCCCTAGACTCATTCCCGGTCACTTGAGCTAAGAATAACTCACAACCGTTCCTGATGTACTTTTGGACTTTAATACATGAAACGATTTTCAAACGGGATTCACCTCGACTACCATCAATTACTAACGTCCTATTCCTAAGAGGAATCTTAACCTTCTTCTCTCCACATAAAATAGTAGCATTGTTCAACGACAACCAATCCATACCAATAATAATATCAAAACTACCTAATTCTATCAACATCAAATCAATCGGAAAGGAATGGTTCAAGAGATTTAGAGAGCATCCTTCTAATAGCTTATTAGTTTTCACTAATTTACCATCAGCCAATTCCACCTCGTAACTGGTACTTATCTCAACAGGTTCAATATCAATAAGGGCACTAAATTTAGTGGATACAAAGCTCCTATCGGCACCCGAATCGAATAAAGCAACAACATAATGATTGTTGAGTAAAAACGTACCGGTAACGACATTCGGATCCTCTTTCTTCACCTCAATTGTTCCAAGTTGGTAGATACCACCCTGGGGGTTTCTTCCAGGTACAATCGCTTTCAACTTGGGGCATTCCGATTTCCTATGACCTTCTTCATTACAGTTGAAGCAAATCGTTCCCTTCTTACACCTTTTAACCTTGTGTCCAAGCTTTCCGCAATTTCGGCACTTCCAGCAGTCGCCAGGATGCCTCTTGTTGCCACACTTAGGACATCTATCATCGTTGCGCGGTGCATTGTTGGTAATAGCATTTGCATTCCCCTTTCTCTGGTTCTGACGGCGATTGAAATTCTTCCTATAATCACCTCTATCTACACGATCACCGTCTCCCTTTCTTTTCTCACCTACACGGGCTTCATCTTCCTTATTCTGAATTATCTGTCCAATGAGTTGGTAAGCCATTCGAACAGCATCATCAATGGTCAGTGGTTTCGATGATGTCACGTCCCCCCGGATATTCCTGGTCAACCCTTTCACATATTGCTCAATTCGGATCTCTTCGGGTTCAACCAATCGAGGACATAGCAAGGCCAACTCATGGAATCGATTCGTGTAACTATCAATGTCCACACCTTTCATTCTCAGATGAATCAACTCTTGTTCTAACCTAATGATCACACTACGAGGACAAAACTCCAAAGTCATCCACTTCTTGATTTCAGCCCAAGGAGTAGCATTAGCAGCATCAAGACCCATGAAAGCAATTCTCCCGTTCCACCAAGTCAACGCACGACCTTTAAGAGTAGCCATAGCAAAAGTCACCTTATCTTCCTCCTTACACTTCTCAATCTCCACATTCTCAATATCATTCTCTACTAAGTCAACCTGAGGGGCAATCTGATCTCCTAGTCCTAACTCGGGCTCGGGATCCTCAAATGGTTCCTCCTCGTCATCAATATCAAAATCTACTAAGTCTAAATAAGGATCATCTTCTATATTAGGTTCGGGAATAGCATGGTTTTCTACAGGAATATTAGGGTCAGCCATGACAATCTGCATTTATATATATTTATCTCGTATTAGGATAACATACTAGTTAAACAATTACATAATGAAATCACGATATATACATATATATAAATTAAATTATATATATCAAAATATATATCTTCTCAATAGGGCTTGTTGGTAACGTCGGAGATCTCTGGCACCGTTATAGTCAAAAGATTTTTCAATTATTTTCTCAAATGTTCATTGTCAAAAGATTTTGAAAAGTTTTGTTCAAAACCTTGGTTTTTAAAATCTTTTGTTCTCTACAACGAGAGCTCTGGTACCAAACTGTAACACTCTCATTTTTCGTATCGGTACAGCGGAAGGGTCTTTCAGAGTGTTACGGGATAGCACAATAACTCCAATCATAGACAACACATAAAAATGGTTGTACAAGGTTTAACAAACATTCATTCGATAAAAAGGTTTAAAAGTGTACAACAGGTCCCAAATTATACAGGTCATTAAGTTTACAAAACACAGATCGAATGAACATTTTTAATATTAAGTGTGGGCCATCAGAGTCGATCTCCATCCGGATTACCTTCAAGCACCTGAGATAGAAAACATGCAAAAATCATATCAGCGAATGCCGAGTGAATTCATAGAGTTTAATGAAAACCGTTATATAAAACAATCATTTACAATCATTGAAAATCAGAACACAAGTATAATATCGGAAGTAAGTCCACATATTGCTAGTCAGGCAATATATAAATCAAGCATACATCTGAAACCGTCCATGAGACCGTAGTCTCTATATTACCATGATAGGTAATATATTCATCGTAATAGCGTCGTTATCGTCTACTTAGATTATACATGTCGTATAGATTATAGTATCTGAATTAGGATACGTTTTAGGATTATTATTAGCCGCATGACATTGTTACCTTACTGTGAAAACAGCGGGCCGCGAACCCGACAAACAATTTGCCCATCTAAGTTAGCGTGTCGTCACAAAAATCACGCTATGGAATCTTCTCATACATAAATTCGCTTACCAATCAATGTGGTACGACGGGGATCAACCGTCAAGGCGCGAACTGGGGTGATCGTCCCCAAATAGTACTATCAAATGCATAAGCGTCTACCAAAACCCGGTAGTTCACAATTCATGCTAATGGGACTTTAAGTGACATAACCTAACTACTAATAATCCTTTTAGTCTCGAATATAGGGTCATAGCATCATTCGGGTCCATCTCATTAAGCATACAATCGGGACTACTTGTGTTCTATTTTTATAAAAA
Organism: Glebionis coronaria; assembly: GCA_025667525.1. NCBI lineage: Eukaryota > Viridiplantae > Streptophyta > Magnoliopsida > Asterales > Asteraceae > Glebionis > Glebionis coronaria. Next base: position 61,500,019 of record CM046874.1, on the reverse strand, counting down.
TCTAGCATGTTATCTCCCTCGCGGGTTTACAAATCATTTTATAAAACATTTAAAAGAGTGCGAGGCTATGAACTCACGTTGTTAATGAAAGGCGGATTATCGGCTACGGGCGTGCTTCGGTCACGGAAACCTATATAAATAATAATCGGTCTTAGACTCGGTCCAATGACTTTTATCAAAATAACAATATACATATATATGATTATTGTACATATGATGATGATCAAGTGGGTTTATAAATCCTCATTTACTCATTTTAGCGTTTACGTTTTAGTATCGTCTTACTAGTTCACTAGTTTTACCGATTTTACCTATTTTAAGTTCATTAAGTCTTTTATAAGTTCTTTTACTTGTTTTTACCCATTATATACTTATATGATCAGTATATATACTTTTCATGTTGGGCCCTATTGGGTTAAGCCCAAATAATTCTTTTTACAAGTATTTATCTTGTTAAGTCCAATTATTAGTCTAATAGGTTTAGTTAGCTCGTAAATGTCCGTAATTCTTATAGTTCGGGTTTTATCGGTTTTTACTTGTCTTAGTTA